>CAEFZP010002697.1:0-99977 GCA_903064625.1 Mallotus villosus
GGAAAACAATATTGAGAATGCTTAACAGCATTCTCACAATAATAATAAAAAGATATATGTGAGATAACAAAGGTTGTGCCGACGAAGTCGTGCACACCCAATAATAAAGTTGAACCAAGTTATATACATTGAATGTACAAAACCTTAGTACAAGTACCATTAACTGGGGTGGGTTATGGCAGCCAACAACCTTACAGCCAACAGTTTTAGTTCTTCAGAAAGAAAAAAACTGTGGTTGCAGTGGGCTAAGGAACACTTAGACTGGATTTTTTTAGACTGCATTTAATGTAACTTGATAATTGGAAATACATAGCAAGCAAAGCAATACATCCGTACTTTTCCCACAGTTCCACAATTTACAAAATAACATTTACTATTTTGACTAAGAAAGTTATTTGCTGCTAATTTGTTCATGGAAATGTTCAAAGAAACATTAACATGAAACAAATCTAGAAAAGTGAATTATATGTTGTGGAATGTGGGTTCCATTACCTGTGTAGGGGACGGACTGGACATGGGCTGGGCTGAGAGAAGAGGAGAGCCTGACCCACCGCCTGACTGCAGCGCTGCAGATGCATAGCTCAACTTTACATCCTGGGGAGAGACTGAAGAAAGGAGAGTTTGTAAAAAGCAGCATATAAAAATTAAATACAAATATTGTAGATTGTGTTATGTATAATAATACTTACCCTTGAGTGTTGGGCTGGTTTTGGATGCGTTCTCCCTGTTGAAGAATAAGCTGCCAGGCTGGAGACTGGGGCTTGTCGAGGAGGGCTCATCTTTTACTCTGAACTGGCCCAGCTTGGTTAACTTCTATCAGGGGATGGTGATGGAGAAAGGAGTGGGTGAGGAGAAAGTAGGAGCTTGACACTTAAAATTGAATTTTGTCTATTTTAATGTAGGTAATAGTTCACAAAAAAATCATACTGGCTGTTTCTTCTCAAGATTAATAGGAACATTTGAAAAATAAGCATTTAAGAGGTTAAAGCCACTTTCAGTGAACCTGCATCTTGACATTCCATTTGGTCTAAAATGAAGGGGCTATGTGGTAAAAATAATACAAATTCACCAACTAAAAAATGAAATATGGCTTAAGCATTGTAGGATGTTGCCAACAGGCATGGCTGTCTTACCGGGGGCGTTTTGGTCGCCGCTTCCCCTTTGTCTGGTGGTGAATGGAACTTAACAAAGGCCACCCCGTACGCAGTGGTCTAAGGAGGAAGATGGAAGAAACATTTCAAGTAGTCATTGTTACTTAGAGTTACGAAACAGTGTCTGCATACATACAGAAACAAATCAAACACTGTTAAACAGAATGGGAATCGTGGACGACTCCTACCCATGCACCCCTGTGTTTGACAGAGTTATGCTGCAGATCATTTACAAAGTCCTTTGCTTCATTACGTTTTCAGATGAATCAAAACTGTGGTTCAAAGTGCCTCACCTTGTTGTACGGCTGACTGCATACAATCTTCACACGATCCCAGTTCTCCTGAGCAGCCGTCTTCTGTAACTGATTGGGTCCAAAAAAACGCACCCTGTTGGTGTTGGTGCCGTTCTTGCTCTCCGATGGGGACATAAAGGAGGATGTAACCAGCAGAACCTACAGAACAGAGATAGCGTAAAATGTTGTTCAAAACAGTGAACATCGACTAATACACACCTCATTTAAATCGGATAGCTACAGCATTTATACTGTGGATACCTATCACTCGTGTGTTGTGCAATATTGTGAATCAATATCATGATTGCATACCTCAAAGTCCTGGTCTTTGACTGAGGTTGAGCGTCCCACCAGCACCTCAATGAAAGCAGACCCTTCATTTCCTATGTCTATGCTGTGCAACTGATCCTCCTTCTCAAACTGTAAAAATTGTGGGGTGGATGGAAGTTAGACAAAAGACAGATACAATATTCAATCAAAATGTCCCATCACCACCATTGGGACATCAAAAAGTGTAAGTTGTCAATAAGGTAAAGCTGAACATCTGGTGCTCGAGTCAGTGACTCAAACGGACCTGTAGAATGACCGACGTCTGCGTCTCCCCAGGCTTTGCTGCTTTCCATTTCCTGTAGGTGTCAGAGCTCAGAAGGTTCTCAGCTTTGTGTGTCTGCAGCAAAAACAATTCATGTTGTTTCAACTTATTAGTGACAATGTTAGGATGTATAATTTGTTCACAATTTAAACATATTCAGGGCTTTGGTATGTTTTCCACATACCAAAAGCCCAACAGTACAGAAGTATGTCAAATTCCCACTTTTCCCACATTACAGTACAGCCCTCTAACTCTACATTTGCCAAAAGGCAACAAAAAAATAAAACCATTCTCTATGTGGTGGCAGCATCATGCTGTGAGGATGCTGTGCTACATAGCGTAGAGGACTTCTGATTGGGGCACACAGCCAAGACAATGCAGGAGTGGATTTGGGACAAATCTGTGAATGTCCATGAGTAACCCAGCCATACCCCAGACTTGAACCAGGAGGGACACAAAAAATGCTTTGCAGCAACCTTCCCATCCAACCTGACATAGCTTGACAGGAACTGCAAAGGAGAATGGGAGAAGCTCCCCAAATAAAGGAGTCCTTCCCTTCTAGCATCTTACCCATAAAGACTCAAAGCTGTAATTACTGTCAAATGAGATATAACAAAATACTCAATCAAGGGTCACAAGTATGCAACCGTCACCATTTAATGATCTTGTCTTTATGGGATACTGTAATTATATTTATGAGGGAAAAAATTATTGGACCCACTTTAGAGTAAGACTAACGTAAAAACATTTGGAAAATGGAAGGAATCTTAGCACTTTCCGAGTGTACTGTTAGCAGCATGTTGATAACGGAGCACTGCTGACTTGGGTCTAGGCAACTGAATTCAAAAACAAAACACTGATATTTGTTATGCAATATGAAATCACAGAGCACCGTATCAGCCTACTACTAAAGACTAGTTAATGCTAGTTAATGTAAGGGAGTTCACACCAATGTGATCATGTCATACTCATTGTTCACACACCACATCAACTTACGTTGTCTTCACTGCTGCAAGACACAACGTGCTTAAGTTTGATCTCGGGCATATTAATTTAGCCACTCGTAGAGGTGCAAAGTTAAACAATTCCAATTCCTTGTCAGATTTCCCTTTTCAGCGACCTCTAAAAGTATCACTTTACAGGCTGTACGATTTTTGCAACCAGCTACCGACAGGACTGCCTGCAAGCAAGCTAAGAATTTCAGGGTAACAATAGGAAACAGAAATCGTACCGGTCTTAGGTTTTGACAACACTACCGGAGTACTTCCGGGTCACGTTTTTTTCGCCCTCAGCACACAGTCTATACCTGTATATTATATCAATAGTCTATGGTCTATACTCAATAAACGAATGCTATGACTTATGTAGGTCATTAGGTCTTGCCACGCAGATAGTGAAACCAATGTTTTTGAAACCTATGTGTGTGTGTATCTTATATGGTTTTGAGATGACACGATTTAGACAACAAGAAGTGATGCTCAATGTATCATCATCATCATCTTTATTGGCAGACTCATGGTCCATATACAACACACACAATAAATATAGACATAACACAAGAATATAAAAAAAGGAGACATCACAACAGAGATTTGTACCAGAGCTTCCATAAGGAAGACTGGTATCGCACACAACTACATGCAGGATTCACCAGCATCTGCACAAGACTGTTCTTGCAATCGTTTAGGCGGAGAATAAATCTGTACATTATGTGTCTCAAGAGAGCTTCAAAGGTGTAAACATTAATACTGCAGAACAATTGACTGGCACTAGTAGATCTGGGCTTTTTCAACAGGATCCTCATAGCATCGTTATAGGCCACTCGAAGTTTCTGTAAACTTGCTCTCTTGTACTTACACCACAATGAAGCGGTATACAAGGGAGTACAATAGGTTTTAAACAGTTTGATTTTAACAACATCAGAGCACATATGAAATTTTCTAGCCAGAGTATTTGCTTGGGCATAAAGCATGCGACGCTGGCGATAGATATCATCATCATCCCTCAGCTGATCTGTGATAAAATGCCCCAGATATTTGGTTTTACAACTTGCATTTAACTTCTGGCCAGACAAATAAAAATCAGGAAAGCACAAATGTTTATCCTCTGTAGTACGACATATTAAAACAGCACTCTTTTTTGGGTTAAAATTTACATCGTATTGTAAACCATAATCAGAGCATACATTTAGCAGTTGTTGAAATCCAGCACTGCTGGGAGACAATATAGCTAAATCATCAGCATACATAAAATGATTAATCAGCATTTTGCCAACAACACACCCAGTTGTCCTCATGTTCAGTTGAACAGACAACTCATCCATATAGAGATTAAACAGAGCAGGTGACAAAAGCCCACCCTGTCGCACTCCATTACTCACTCCAAAAGAGGCTGAGGTTGCATTTCCCCACTGCACCTGCATCCTCTGATTGGAGTACCAATATACCAGAAGTCGTACAATAGTTCCCGGGGCACCTCTTTGACTCAACTTATTAAAAAGCTTAAAATGGTTCACTCTGTCAAATGCTTTGGATGCATCAAGAAAGCCAATTAGTATTGAGGAGTTTTTTCCTAAATACATCTGTGCAGTCTCCTTCAGGCCATAGATACAAACATCAGTTCCTAATTTAGATTTAAAGCCGAATTGGTTTTCAGTTGTGCAAAGAAAGGGACCTAGGCGATCAAGTAGAACCCTCTCCAAGACTTTAGACACTACACTAGCCAAGGCAATAGGCCTATAGTTGTCCCGGCTCCCAATTCCACCTGCTTTGTCTTTTATGACAGGCACAATGCGTCATGTGTTCTTTTTATTAACTTCTCACCTTTCGCTCTTCAATATAGTTCTTAATGTTGTTTGTAAACTATATCTTTACAAGGCACTAAGCTACTTGGAGGTTGTGACAGAAGAGGGTTTGTAAATATTAGTAACAGTTTTTTAAACCCTGTATTTGTATGTGGATGTTGTTATGCTGAAGTTGGTTTGACTACAGTTATTACATCAGCACAAAATTAGTTATTTTTAGTGACCACTAAATCTAAAACTAGGAAACATCTTGAGTGAGTCACATTCCGCCATGTCTTGTCTCATGCAGTTGTCTGCTGATGCTGCTCTTTCCTTTGTCCTGAATTCACTCACTCATCCAGATGACTTACCATGAAATAATATTCTTAAATAACTGAAACCTGTCTCTCCAAGACAGTTACACATCCTATACTATTGAGTTATTGATTTAGCTAAATTACAAATGTATTTGTCTCCTGTTTGCATATCTTCACAATTCATTTTCAAATTGGCCTTCACAAAGTGGCCTAGACTTACTTTAACTACAATAACAGTAGTGTCAGCTACAGTACTGTATATTTCACTTGCCACCATCAAGCACTAGTATTATTAAGTGGAAATGTAAAATGTTATTTAATAATTGCTTTGTAAACTGAATTAAAGGAAAACAATGACTGTACATGGAGCTTTTGCAGTGTACACAACACAAAGAAGAACACACCGTGAATGCATGATTAAACTTATCTAACTTCCTTCTTTTTCTTTTTTACAATGTCATTGCCTGCTGAGCACAGTCATGTGTCTGGACAGAATGCTGCTAGTCTGTACTGTGATCTTTGGTAAGTGGCAAAATAAGTAACTAAATAATGATATTGACTTTTGAATTAGATCTTGTCTTTCTTCAATACTGCAATTTGATATATTACTGCATCAAACTACATTCAGTAAGAAGTCTTCATCAAAAAAACAATATTTGAATAATGAAAATGTGAATGATGTCTACTTTTTAATGAATTACATCAAGTTCAGGGATCAATACGCATGGACTTCAGATGCATCAATATGCAAGTTCTTGTGTTTGAATAATTAATCATTTTCAAACCATTGCATTGCTTGCTTTAAAGCTTCTTGCACACAAAACCTTGCTTAAATGAAAACAAATATAGTCCATACTCCAGTCCTTTGCGCCAGCTAAGACACAGGACTTCTAAAGCTTTTTGCAAGTTACTTCTACAGTAAAAGTATTTTATTTTGTTGAAACCCTTCCATGTTTGGTTTTTACTGTGTGTACGTGATCATTTTTATCATACTGTGTCAAGCATATTAGGTGTAAAATGTTTTGAATCAAGACATTCAAAGGGACAAATGAACAGCTCTGGCCAGAACTATTAAAGCTGTCTGCAGAGTTATTGGCACTACAGAAGGAGGTCTTGTAAATGTTCATTCTTTTCTGACCATGCCTTTTCAAATGCAGAACATGTTTCCATGTTGCCACGCTAGCTGCCTACTATTCAGTAACTCAACTGCTAGATGAAAACTGGCACATTAAAAAGGGATGGAAACTCTTTTGTAGGGTCTTTTCGGACTGGGATGTTCACTTCCTTAAAAATGAATTAACTGTTACTCAATGATGTCCAAGATTATTGGACAAGATTATTTAGATCCTGTCTTAAAAATATATAAATTAACGTTGAGTTGCTGAGTTGCTGAAATGGTCAGTAGAAGTGACAAATGAGAATAACACAAAAACCACAATAATTCTCAAACTTTCCTAATGATGCATGGAATTCACAGCAACCAAGCATTGAGCATTCCCCTTCCCCTTTTCTAAATGTAACCACTGTGAAACACCTTGTGATATTTAGAGGGTGCTATTCTCCATTGCCGCTCTACGGTACTTGTTTAACACTTAATTGTACATCAGGTCCGAGTTGTTGATATATCATTACTCATACAATGTCTCTTTGTTTCATCACAGCAGCTTTGTGGAGGGACACCCATGCATTGCATCCCATCCCCATCCCTGGGCATGTTTCTGCCATAGTTGGTTCCTGTGTTGTCATCCCCTGCTCCTTTACACACCTCTCCAGTCACTCGGTAAAGAGCAGGCATGAAAGAGTGGATGTTAGGATGACATACAGAGACAGCAGGAACCTGTTTCCCTTGCGAAGGACTGCATTTAACAGTGCGGAGGGAAACCAGGTGAATAGTGTCTTCCAGGGACGTACATCTTTATGGGGGAACCTAGCAGATGGAGACTGTTCAGTGAAGCTAGAGAGGGTCACTATGGAAGACTCCCTTGTGTATGAGTTGGCACTGAAGAAGAGTGGAGATTTACACTGGGGAAAAGCAAGGAGCTTCCTCTTGGTTGTCTCAAGTAAGAGGACATTTAATTTGATTCCTAACTTCTCTCACAAAATTGCAAAACAATCTTATTTTATAATAATATGGTAATGATAAATAATAATAAAGGTAATACCAGCATTATCACATTACGGATGTAATAATGTAACTTCAATAAAGACACCATAAGGTTGACAGTAATTCTTATCCTTACTGACAGGCACTCCAGAGAACCCAGTAATCAGTGGCGTGGAGTCAGTAACAGAGGGACAGGTGGTGACCGTCAACTGCACTGTCAACTATTACTGCCCCTCCCAATCCCCAACACTGAAGTGGAACTGGGAGAGAGGAGTCCAAGAGAACAGCAGTGTGCCTCGGAGAGTAGAGAACCTCCAAGCCCAGAAGCTTATGCTTCTGGCTTCTCTCTCCTTTACAGCCACATCCCACATCAAGTCCAGGCTGAGATGTGAGGCAGTGTTTCCAGGAGACCGAAGAGCATCCGTTTTGAAGCATTTTCAAGTAACATGTAAGATGTTCTCCAATGCTGAATTCTCTGGTATTCTCGGTCACCTGTAACCCCTTAGAGGGTAATATCCAATATGTGACAATTGCATTTTGACTGTTTCCCATTGTGGTTGCATAACTAAGATAGAGCCCAGAGTATATGGACATATATTTCTGCAATCAATAGTATTGTACTGCTTTTTTCCCCAGTCTCTCCAAAAGATGTTGAAGTCCAGGTCCTTAGCTTGATCATTCGGGAGGGGGCCAATATTTTGCTGACCTGTGTCTGTAAGGCTGACCCCCCTGTGTCAAACTACAACTGGTCCTCTAGCCAAAATGGATATGTTGTCAACCTCCAGCAGCACACAAACACAATCCGAGTATACAACGTGACCCGAGATAGGAGGTTCCGCTGCTCAGCACAAAATGCGGTCGGCCGGACAGAATCAAAGCCCATCGATTTGGACATTCACTGTGAGCCTAAATTCATCAAAATCATAATTATTTTTCAAGATGGTTCAAAACAAATGTTTTGGGTAACATTATATGCATTGATGCTACTTGTATGTTCTGGTCATTTTCAAGCTGTTGGTCTGTCTACCTCTTCATCTCTCCTCCAGACAAGCCCTTCATCCTCCATAGATCCTCCTCCTGTGTGGTGAATGTATTCGAGGTGCTGTGTCTGTGTGCAGTTGACTCCAACCCCAGTCCTGCTGTCACCTGGAGTGTCAACGGAAGCTCTCCACCCAGCAGTTATAACACATCCGTGATCTCATACAATAGGACCCTAGTTGCTGTAATGAGGGGGCCTATGGTTACCCCACTGAGAGTGGTCTGTGTTACCACTAATTCACTAGGCAACGACTCTCACACCTTGCTGGAAGGAGGGGAAGGTAAGCAGCAGAGACCCTAAGTTGTTTTGTGAGTCGTGACCGCATCGTCGTTATGTACGCGCTGTATTAAGCTAAGTTTATGTATCTTTTCCTGTGATGTCTTTGATGGACAGGGACTAGTTCTCTATTGTGGAGAGTGATACCTGCGGCCACCATCTCAGTACCTGTCTTCCTTCTGTCAATGCTCCTCCTTTGTTGTTGTCACAGAAGGGTCAAAAAGTAAGAAACTGTCGAGAGAATTGCACAATACCGTTCCTCACTCTGAAACAAACAGACATGAAATGATAATTGTCTTCCAATCTGGATTTTTTTTTGCTTTTCCATAGACGTGTCCTGAACACCAGACATGCTTCAGTGTACCCCAGGGAATTTGACATCTATCAGGACCCAATGCCCCTCTACATCAACTGCACTGAAGTTACACACATCTACAACAATGGCAGCTACCAGCTTGTATACCAGAACTGCACCCCTCTGTTTGTTCGCACAAAGCAGGTACTTCACTTGAGTATTTATATTTTTAAAGTTAACATTGTTGTAGTTACAAGTGATTATTAAAATGTAAAATACATTATATTTAGTAGTGAAATGGTGACTAGTTGCTGAGATGTCGTTACTATGTGATGTGGCCTTTAAATACAGTGTTCCTTGACTCAGACCAAATCAAAATAGTACAGAGCTAAGCACTTCTGATCCTTGATATTCGGTTTCTTTATGCACTATTTATACGTCGCTTTGGATAAAAGCACCTGATAAACAAATAAGATGTCAAAATTGTTGCCCAGCACTTGTTGCCTGGACAGCTATGAGAAAAAAGTCAGCTCAAATGCAAAAGAAACATCATAGATATGACGGTAAACTATACACAATCATCTCTGTTCCAGAAGCAGCATAACTCTCTCTGTCAGATGGCAACAAGAGAGGGAGAGAGGACAGCAGGTGAGAGGTGGGGTTGGAGAGGGGACTCAAGAAGAGGAGGACGCAGAGCTTTTAGAGGAGCTAGAAACCCCACACCCACTGACAATGAAACAGCAATCTACTTGGAGATCATCTGAGTTAACTCAAATTATTTACTTTGCAAATATTTACTTCACTAATAATCTTTGGCAATGCAGCACTAACGCTTGAAATTGTATTAGTCTGTATAACTGTATATGTCTATGTAGTGCTAGGTAATAATGCATTTGAGCCACCCTTGCCAATATTATTAACTAGACAATCATCGAATGTTGAGATTCTTTGTTTTCTGATATAAATAAAGACTGTATTTCCTACATTTAGGTAATCTGTTGTATTTTGTTGTTCCATTATTAGTCGATTGGTTTGTTTGTAACTGCTGTTTTTGATCCATCATTTAGACAAACATACAAAGTTGGAAAGAGTACTGAAACATTATATATTTCCATCTATCTATAAATATATCATAATAATCAGAATCATATTATAATAAGTATTTAAAGAAACATGTATTACAGATTATACACACACACACACAGACCCTGATGTGAACTATCTTTATTCATTTTTATAACTTTTAAAATATGTTCCAATGTCACAGTGAGTTTACTGTAAAAAAATGGATTAAAGCTATTGCTGGGGCAAAAAGTACCTATTCCAATAGCTTTCAATGTGACTTTAGTCCTCTTAACGCGGGCCAGCCACTCTCCTGCACTCATGCATCCTATAGGCACACATGTAAAATATACCTGCAATACAAAACAGAAATGATTGTGACATTGTGAAACTATTTGTTAACCAAGACAGAAATCCATTCTAAGAGTAGTGGCAAATTCTCCACCATGGCAGTGCTGAACCAAAACCTCACTCGCAGCCATCTCTTTCCCATTTACCTGCAAAGAAGTTCATAAGCAGTGCCACCCAGCCCAGTATGTAGGACCAGGAGAAACGCCAGTCACCAAACCGTTTCCCCAGGAAGTTCACTGTCACCCCAGTGTAGATGGCCATTGCAAGAAGAACAAATAGAGCTGGAAGAGAATGACAGGTATACATATTGAAATGAACAATTACCAGATAAGATGTGTACACAGTTGAGAGTCAATATAGGTTTTCTGTGATATGAAAATGATTAGTTGTTTTGTGTGTTTAATGTCTTGTGTGCCAAAGGATATCTTTGGGGGTCCAGATTGTGTGTTGACATTTGTACATTTTGTTTATTGCATTTGAATGTATCTGCTTTCTGATGTCCTGTGTGACTCACTGGAGACAAAGAACATGATCCCTGCAGCAAAAGACCGATTGAATCTTTCAAAGGCAGAGAAATGGGCGAAGGAGAGAATTCCTGCAATTATGCCAGCAAAGCATGACATGGCTGAGAGGATCATAAATGCACGGGTAGCATTCCAGTAGGCTGAGGAGAGAGATGTCACATGTCAAAAGATCATACAAAGCCATAGTTCAAATTTCTTTACCATAAACTTTCTCTATCACCATGTCTAATCTTTTGATACGGCCACCTCCAGAAAATTAAAAACTAGTAAAGGTTTTATTAGGAGAGGCATTATACTGGGCAGAAACTTCAGCCATACAACCTAATAGTAATGCCTGATAGTCAAAGTGTTCCTGGAGCACCAAGGTATGCACTCACCGATGCTGTCTGTCTGCATGTAACACTTGCCGGACATACAGTATCTCCACAGGCCCTGGTGAGCAAAGCTGCCAGACAGGCGATACTGCATCCAGTAGTCTGTCGCTGTGGAGACCACCAGCAAGATGTTCCCCACAATGGCGCAGAATAGGCCCCCTCCCATAAAGCTGTACATCCTGAGGGACACTGCAACAGTAGCAAGACACAGTGCACACCAAAGTACAGAGAAGGGTCAAAAAAACAGGCAACCATGGGGCAGGTATTGGCTCCTCTTTGTCTTTCAATACCTATTCATTATTTTAGAGATAAAAATACACAAATAAATACGTCAAAAATATATTGAGAAATTAATGCCCCCAAACATTGAACTTGAATTATCCTTGAAATTGATGCTTTACCTAATAAAACATATTCCATATTGGCCAATTGCAATTGGATATAGGATGTTGTTTCGAATGTCTGCACAATGTAAGCTGTGTCTGTGATAAAAGTAGATCAATAAGCTGTACCCTGGCAGCCCTTCCTAATACTCAGATACACATCTGACACTTCACACCCATAATGTTGTGTGCTTAAACTGAAACAGATTTTACAGTTTGTACAGTGGGCCTATGTCCAGCCATACATGTCTGTCCTCCTTTCTCAATCACTTCCCATGCAGCTACAAGATATTGATCGACTGATATGGTACAAACATTTGTGACCCAAGACACAAGATCTGCCATTATTGAAGTCCAGAAGTGGCTGTATGACCATGTTTTTTAAAACCTAAAAAATGTTTTTACTGTATCCACATGCAACATATCCTTTTGATATATATACTACTCTGACATCTATAAATGTTACAATTCTCAACCAACAAATGTAATTCCGCGTCATGAACACTTCCCACCCCCACACCAACACACATTTTTGCAAAGATCAACTTGGTTCATTCTGACACCATCTCAGAACGGCATGAGTATCAATTAGCAAAAGATGGACATAGGATGGTCATGGTCATGACACTGGAACATCTCAAATCAACTCCAAACAATGATTTGACATTTTATTTCCTGTATCCGACAGGTTTAGCCTAAAATAGCCATGTAAGTCCCTATGCTTATATGAAGTCAATGTAGATTTAAGATATGGTTTCTTCCAAAGCTGGATGACAATAAAAGATGGAGCAAATACATCTACAAAGATGATTCAACAGTTATATTTAAGCATTCAGGCTTCTGCAAACATGAGTATAGCTTTTCTACTCTAAATGCAGATTGAGTTCAACTGTAAAAGTATGTGTATAGTTGTTGTAAAGTGTAAGTACATAAAAATACACCAATTATCCAATTGAGCTGTTTATCCAAACGATCTGTTTATCAATTTACAAAACTGTTTCATCTCACAAAAGCCCTGAGACAAATGCCAGGATATTTCTTACCTAGATTCTTCAGGATAAATAAACCCTCTTAAGTATCAACTTTCCACGAGGAAAGAGTGAAAGAGAGAGAGAGAGTGCAAGCCCGGCTGAGCAAAATGTCAAAGAGGACACCCTAGGCTGAATTCCAAAAAGTTATCCCCTCTGCTTTTCTGTTGATGGTGGCAAAATCTTTTAAAACAGAACAGAACAAATACACTTGAGCTGGTGGGCACCGAGGCACATGACCTGTTCACATTGAGTCAGGGGGGAGTGTTTGGGGGGACTGTTTGAGTGTTGTGTGTGTGTGTGTGGGGGTTACTACAGTCCCTTTTTCTGTTGTTGTATTAGACCTTCTGGAACTGTGGATGTGCAAAGGCTTGCATTACTCGGGCGGTCAATGCAACATGCTGAACTGCACACTTTCTTTCAGAGCTGTCATCTGGCACTAGGTGTGGTCATATGGACAAATCAGGTCATAAACATAGACACATGACTTACATGATGTATGTACACACACCTAAAAATGTCACATGATTTAGCTGGAGTTGACATTTAAAAATGTCATTTTACATAAAGAAATAGTTACTTGCTTTTGTACACCTTTTAAATGCTTTAAAAGACGCAAAATGAACAGCTAATAGCATGTGTTGCATATTGTGTTCCAGTTTATTGTAAACATATTTAACCAGCACTGTAACAGTGTGTTTACTTCATGTGAGAGGGTTGGCATCAGTCATCAGCGGTTGCTGTGGCTTGCACTGCTAACTCTTCAAAGCAGCGCTGCACAAGGCCACACTCAAGTCACTCCTACGACTGCACTAAATGTATAACAAGGGGGTTTCTGGTAAGGTGGCAGTGTAGATGGGAACGTATCTTGCTTACATCAATAGCATTAAACTTGGTTCAAAGTTAATCCAATCTAAAACCACACTGAAGACCATTTCCCTTATAGAATAAAGCAAATCAGAACTGAAACAAAACAAATCTATGATGCATTTGATGTAATATGAAACAGATTGTCCCAGAAGTACACCTGACAGACACTCTCCCTTAAATAAGATGGATTTCAGTCATGTTAGGGCAGGGGATTAAAACCTGAGTATTTAGCATGCAATGGATGTACAATAGGAAGTCATTCTTAAAGCATTTTAGTTGCTTTTAGTGTGACATGCAACATGTCCAATAGTGGCTGATAAAAAGTAAATAACTCAATTATATGACGATAGTATGACATAACAGTTGTGTTATTTTGACAATTAAAAGTCTGAACAATGTTAACATAGATGCTTTCCATATACTCTTCGAAAGGTGCCAGTGTAGAAGTCTAAGACGCTCTGGGAAAACCTATGGTGAATCAAAATGTAAATATATAACCTGTCACCTAAAGAGTGACAGATCAAATGTAGGTTATCCACGCAGTGATTGTACAGCCTTAACTTAAAAACAAAATGTACTAAAATACATTCTGACTCATGTATGAACTAAATATAAACTACTTCAGAAACATGTGCAATCGTATCCATTGCAGATTATGAAAAAAAACTCCATATTCAACTATGGGTAATCCTGAAGTCGTTAACAAGTTACACACCAACAATAGACACAAGAGTGTGGTTTATCAAGTAAGACAACAAATCACATATCTTAAGCCAATATCAAATCAAAGACCGGATTCATTTGACTGACTGTACGAAACCATCAATAGGGCATCAAACTAAAAATGGTTCACAAAATGATGCTCTTGCGCTTGACAATGCCCTAGTGTTTCAATTCAATTAAGGATAGGGACAATTTGGTTCTGGGAAACTTCCACTTTGCATGCACGAGTAGAGTTTTTCAGCCTAACATTAGTTTAATTGAAAGGGAATGCCCACAATCCAAAATGTAAAACAAATATCTTGATGTATACAAAACATAAATAATGCAAAAATAAACATTAGAACATTGTTAGGTGAATCAGAACATCTAAAGGAAGTTAATACATTACATTCATCATCACTGATGACAAATGTTTCTGGTATTAAGATCCTGACATGTTATCATAAAGATTCTAACATGAAAAATAAACACTTGAATCCAGTGCTCTGTCCTTTGATTAGTATAAATAAATACCCCTTTATACACGCAAATTCTGAATCCCATATGTCCCAGGTACTGGTGCAGAAAGTCAGTGAAGATGTATGAAGACTTTTCACCGTGAGCAGATCCAGCAGACCAGCACACCCAAAGCCAGGGCTGCCCCAGCGCCTATGTTCAAGACAATGGGTCTCCAGTAAAGCCATTGCTCTCTCTGCCTCTCTGTGTCACTCAGTTTAATTTTCATCCTCTGTACTTTCTGTGCCATGTTGGTGATCCGCTCCTCTCGTCTCTTTCTGGGCCTGAGACAAGCAATAAAGTGGTTATCAGACAATTGCAGATTAAAATCACATGATTTAAACAGGATTAAAGTGTCTAAAAATGTATTGTCTTTTGTTCCAACAACCAATTGGAAAGGTTTTACTATTTCAGCATCTGAAATAGGCTACTATCTATGTACTGAATGAGTACATTGTGGTGAGCAAATCATTTTAGTAATGAAAGTAAGTAAGTCTACTCTGTATTTCTGAGCAATTTGGTGTTATGTATTGGCTCCCAAAAATGATTTGTCTTTCAAAAACAAGGACATTTCTAAGTACCCAAAACCTTTGAATGGTGATGTATGTAATATATTTGTTAAGAAACCCTGTACAGGTGGGTATCCCCTGTATGGGAAGTGGCCTTCCACAGATTTATGAAGATAAGAGAGTGGAATGCCGCCTGGGTCAAAACGGCCTGTGAGCAGACACAGCATGTTGAAAACAAATATTGTGAGAGTGGACATCGGTTGGTCTAGACACCTTGTAACATTTGTAGCACTCACATATTTGCCCCCTCTGCAGGGTCTCCCCTCTGCTCCGTCTGTGGTCCTGTCACTTTGTCATCCCTTGCTGCTGGCCCCAAGGTGGCATTAGCTGCTAGGCAGGGCAAGGGCTCGTCATCTGGCTTTAAGGGCTGTATCTGGGGCGGCAGGGCAGGGGGAGACTCACATACTGTCCCTCTGTCTTCTGTGGACAGCTTCCACTGTCTCTGTGGAAAGGTAGACATGAAAACATCCGTGGTGAGTAACTCCTAAAATAGAGTAGGCTACATGGGATAATGGAGCATGTCATTCGTTTTAATTTACTTACATAAATTAGAGTGAATAAAATGCTCTGCTTTGGTTAGACACAGTGTAAATTCACCAACCCATCATGGTACTACAGAAAAAGGAGGGCACCAATTACCCAAGGGGAACTCTCCAGCAACCAAGGGATTCAAATAGTTTAAATCCAATTACCTGCACAGAGCTGTCTCCCATGATGCCCCTGGCACCCTCTATGACAGCCATGTAGGAAAAGCGCAGCTGGTCTGACGTTTGGATCAGGCCCATACGATGCTCCCTCATGTCCAGCAGAACCCTCTGAATGTCCACAGAGGACGGATCCTTCCTCTTGACCATCTGCATTCAGACAGGACAGAAGACATTAGCCATTAGAGTGAAGTCCCACAACTTATACCTGTACATTTTTATTGACATAACTATCCGCTGTACATTTTTTACATCTACCGGTAACTCCTCTTAAAATATTTGAGTATTTTACTTACTTGTATAGGTCATATATGTATGAGTAAATATCAGCGATGCATACAACCTCCAGTAACTATAGAAAGTGTAAATTATATTTTTGCCCCATAATTCAGTTTGGAGGGACCACCTTAAGCAGGGTATGACACCACCAAATGAGAATCACATTGTCAGAGCATCAGGCAACCCATCAGATACCACAGCAGGTGTATCAGCAGCATCACACATGCTGGGTTGGGAGCTACAGACACTGACCATGGACAATAGTCAGCCACTCTGGCACACGGCCAAGACCCTCTGTGGTGACAGACCCCAGCAGCAGCAGCCAGAGTTCAGATGCACCGGTACACCGAAAAAACTTTTCACATACTTTAGTGACCATCCCATCAATCTTTTGATTGATTCAAACGTCCTGTGAGACTGGGTTTTCTTGAGTACTTGAAAAATGGATTGCACAAGCAATGATATTTGTAATTGTGTAAATAAAGAATCTACACCAATTCCATCACTTTTAATGATGAGGGAGGTCAAGTCAAACGACTGGTTTCTCTTCTCTATTCAACAAAACTTGGAACTCTTTAAATCAGCCCACAGTGGAAAATGCTATACAGAGCAGACACTTTAACAAACCACAAACCTTTGCCTACTGAACAAACTCTGTGACCTTACCAAAACCAGACAGGTGTCAACCAATGAGAAGGTTCCCGAGCGTCCAATCCCAGCACTACAGTGCACCACCGGAGGGCCATGTTCTGATCCCAAGGATCCAGACTCTCGAACCTTAAACAGGAAGTTGAGAAAGGAAGCAGGGGATTCTGGAACGCCAAAGTCCGGCCATGAGGTGTAATGGAAGTGGTAGATCTCTCTGGTACCTCCTGTCTGAATCACAAGGAAGAGGACTGATTTACATTTACGCAAATGCACCATTAAAATGGACTGTGAATCAAACCAGTATTTGTACACAAAGCCAAAATAATTAGACATTTTCTTCCATTTGACAATTTTCTCTTTTATACAGAAATGGTATATTGATCATGATTGATTAACATGATCATTTTATCATCATCAGAAAGGTTTCAAGGCCAGGTCAAACGTATTTTGCTGACCTTTGTATTCTGCAGTTCTAGCACTCGTATTGTGTAGTAAGATTTATCTTCTTCTGAGAGTAACGACACCACAAAACCTGTGTCTGGCAGAGACTTCTGCTGTTCCTCACCTGTTGGCCAGTACTGGGCGCATTTTTCCTATAAAATACAGAAAATAATCAGACTTCACAGCTTGTACTAACTAAGAGTTAAAGAATCAGTATGTCTTAAAGCAACCTTGGTGAGCATCCAGTCAAAATGACCATAATTGTCTTTGTAACATACATACTGTTGACAAATGAAAAGAGAAACCTGAATAAATGAGTACAGAAACAAAGAAACAAACATAGAACACACTCATAGATATATGAGTAACTGTGTATCATATTAGCTGCAAGCCTTTATAAATGTATTGCTAAGTGTTTTGCTTTCGCATGAAAGCTACTTGCTCTCAGCTATAGAGGTTCAGATGTTGTGAAATGTAAACAAAGTTGGATAATGCAGTCAAGATATCATGTTATTGATTTTGTTTTCATTACTCACAGATCCTTTCTCAATGATTCTGTTGAGCATTATAACAGCTTTGGTACCCTGCTCCCAGATCATTAGCCAGAAGTGGCCACAGGTGTTTGTCAAAGGGCCCTAGGGAAGCAAAAACACACATTAACATGAAGCTAAATGTACAAATCTTGAGCATATAACAGAACAGATTAAGACATATCCAATCACCTGTGATAGAATATAAGTTCTTTGGGCTTCCTTCATATTGACCAAGCTGGCATTTATGTAGTCATTTTCAGAGTTTTTAAGTTTCACACGACTGTGATCATCTAAAAACAGAAAACCAAACAAACAATTAGTCACACATGTAGACCTATTAATCGTCAGTGTAATACATAGTTCAAATGTAGGTTGTGTTTGGATGAAAATGAAGCACAAAAGGAGAGAGACAGCAACTTACAAGGGCTAACATCCCTGTATCGGTTTAGATTCCGGTTTTCTGGAGATTTTGCTACTTTATATTCATAGTCACTGGACTGGGTTCTTATTTCCTGAAAAGAAACAAGAAGTGGAAGATGGTTAGCTTTGAGGTTAACCTGACAGGTGTGACAGCCACATATTGTGACTTTGGGGGGGTAGTGGACAGGATACACAGAGGATAACAGTAGAGGGAGAGAACAACAAGCGTTGAATGAGAGATCTTGATGCTTTAAACTCGGACTGTGTAGAGTGACCTAAAGCTTGTTAAAGAGCATCTTCAAAGTAAAATCCCAAACAAACCTTTTTGACAATGACACTTTCATACCTCAAGGTATACTGATCGGGGAGGACGTGCACAGTCAGCACAGCAATAGCAACACCAATGCCCTAGCTATATGATAATCTTTCGGTTTCATGGGAATATAGATACATTTCTACAGAGCTTGATAACAATCCATTCATTTCAATAATGTGAGTTGGAGCAGGACAGTCTAAACATACAGGACAGTGAGGACTGAGGGCCAGGGTTGAAGACCACTGATCTCGTGTTAGTACCTAGAAAAGCTACACTACCTACATAGGTAACTAGACATTTTAGGTAGCGAAAACACCATGCTGACCGAAAGGTCAAATGTTATCTGAACGTAACAGGGCAAATTAGGCTAGACAGGGCTAAATACATGTCTGATAAAACACAGACAGTTCAACATGTTCGAATTGCTTGCTACGGGACCTCTGGTAGAGCTAGCACTAGTAATGTAGATACATTAGAGCTAGCGAAGCGGCTAACACCAGACCAGGTGTTTGAAGTTCCAAGCCCTCTTGTAAACATAGGAAAGCCTAACTCACATTGTAAAGATTTTTCCATGTCCCAGACGTATCTAGGTCTTCAAATTCTTGCTCCAAATTCATTATGATGTTGTAATCTCTCAAATCTAATCCCTGAAATCGGTTATCTTCTGTCTCTCTCCACACGAACTTCTGTGTGTACTCCAACGGAATCGCTTTCTTCTTCTTCTATTGAAGTTAAAGACAGATTCCAACCAAACGTATGACTTGCATCATCGCCACCTACTGTTCAGAGACGCACTGCCTAAAATGTTTCCCTGCAAAAAAAACACACACACCTGATTCAAATGAATGGGTCGTATATCATCTGCGAGTTTAGTTATTATTTAATTATGAAACACTAATTAAAAGGGGAAAAATATGTGAGAAGGACGTTCTGTGAGAAGGAAATTTAGGTAAAATAATAGGGGTTATGCGGAACGCCCAGGAAACGAACCGGAAAACAGATGTAATCGTTTCTGCTCCTGTGTTAACCCAACGGCAAACCCATCTTTTTCACACAATCAACAATAAGATTATTATTATTATTAAAACCAAATTGCCAAAGGTAATAACCATCAGAACATGTAGTTAAACAAGTTACAATTTAAACAACGTGAACCTCAAAAGTGCAAGAGTGTACCTGTAGAAAAGCAAGCTTCAATAGCCTATATATATAAATTATATAGGCTATAGGCTATGAATAACAGGTTGAACTTCGATTTTAGCAGTGTTTAACATAGCGAAACCCACGGAACACCACCCATTTCCCGTTTTTTTCGTTTTTTCCAAAAACTGAAAAAACACCCATTTTCCCTGGTTTTTCGTTTGCGTTTCGTTTTTTTCCAAAAACGGAAAAACAACCCATTTTCCGTGGTTTTTCGTTTTCGTTTCGTTTTTTCCAAAAACGGAAAGACCACCCATTTTCCGTGGTTTTTCGTTTTCGTTTCGTTTTTACAACCACCAATTACAGGTGCAGTTCTTACACTAAACCATCAGATGGCGATGGTAAAGCGCAACCCTATGGAATGATTTTTTGTCATCGTTTTTTTTGCTCATTCGGTGATTTTATTATATTAACTGAAATTAAGAATCTGAATCAGAATAGGTTTTTATCGCCATGTAAGTTTTCACAAACACGGAATTATCCGACAGCTACAAGACGCTCCTTCATCTGCCCACCAAGAAGCACTGAACATCTGTAGCCTATTTAGTAAAACCAAATTGCCAAAGGTAATAACCATCAGAACATGTAGTTAAACAAGTTACAATTTAAACAACGTGAACCTCAAAAGTGCAAGAGTGTACCTGTAGAAAAGCAAGCTTCAATAGCCTATATATATAAATTATATAGACTATAGGCTATGAATAACAGGTTGAACTTCGATTTTAGCAGTGTTTAACATAGCGAACCCCACGGAACACCACCCATTTCCCGTTATTTTCTTTTTTTCCAAAAACGGAAAAACAACCCATTTTCCCTGGTTTTTCGTTTGCGTTTCGTTTTTTCCAAAAACGGAAAGACCACCCATTTTCCGTGGTTTTTCGTTTTCGTTTAGTTTTTTCCAAAAACGGAAAAACAACCCATTTTCCGTGGTTTTTCGTTTGCGTTTCGTTTTTTCCAAAAACGGAAAGACCACCCATTTTCCGTGGTTTTTCGTTTCGTTTTTACAACCACCCATTACAGGTGCAGTTCTTACACTAAACCACCAGATGACGATGGTAAAGCGCAACCCTATGGAATTATTTTTTTTCATCGTATTTTTGCTCATTCGGTGATTTTATTATAGTCCTATTAACTGAAATTAAGAATCTGAATCAGAATAGGTTTTTATTGCCATGTAAATTTTCACAAACACGGAATTATCCGACAGCTACAAGACGCTCCTTCATCTGCCCACCAAGAAGCACTGAACATCTGTAGCCTATTTAGTAAAACCAAATAGCCAAAGGTAATAACCATCAGAACATGTAGTTAAACAAGTTACAAATTAAACAATGTGAACCTCAAAAGTACACGAGTGTACCTATAAAAAGCGAAGCTTCCATATTTATACAGGGTCAGTTTAGCGTTTAGGTTTAGCGTATTGGAGGTCCTGGGCAAAGGACAATTTTGAGGCCACGTAGGCCTATGAGCCGCAGACCACACAGGAGCCTTTTGGTCTGGGGACGCGGAATGTAAGCCGTATATTCTACCCAAAATCACCAAACGACAGCTTGGCTATATATATAACTAACAATCATTTGCAATCAAGGTGAACACTCAAAATATTTAAACTATAGACCATAGCATTACACATATCAATTATCAAAACAGAACGAATACAACAATAGAACTCCAAACAACGCTTACTTAACTAAGCTAATGACCTAAATTTTGTAGCTTTTCAGCTTGCCGCAGGGCATTCTGGGTACCAAGAGCAATGCACGAGTACAGCCGATTTTACAGCATTGTGTAACACACTTCGGTTGTGGATAGTATGTCCAGAAATAAAGCCAAGTCACTCATTTTGTGTCAGAATCCATTGTTAAGTCTACAAAATTATTTTAGATACAGTATACGTTTACTTATCTTGCAAATCCTGAGGATAGCAGACCTTTAGCTATAGCAGACCTTTCTATGTGACAACGGACATGGTTTTTTTTTACCTCGGGAGTTGCCGTAGGCTTAATGCTGAAAGCATTGCGTGAAATAGGTGAGGGCTGTTTGAATCATAGATATATATAAACACATTTAGCTATAAAGAATAGAATTAAAGAATTGTGTTTTCATGCTTAATTTGAATTGTCATTCGTTTGCAATGACAAGTAATTTATTTTAATTCATAAAAAAAAATGTAAATACGACGAGGCCCCCCTGGTGGCCGAGGCCCTGGGCAACTGCACGATTTGCCCAATGCCATTGGCAATGGGTATGCACCGCCCCTGATCACGACCCAAATCAAAATTCTGAGTCAACAGATCAATGGGGAATCGCTTTTTCTTCTAAAGGCTGCCATCCTCTACATTTTTGGCGCAGAATTCACCGAGATATTACATTGGAAACTGAAGGCATGTTCTGTAAAACAGCACCATAAATCTGCATAGATCGTACAGATCCGGAAGTGAAGAGGTCTGTTTTACCGAATACGGAAGTGTTTTCCGCATAACCCCTATTGGCCAGAGGATGGCGGTAATTCAACTATAAAGATTGAAAACTGCAAACAAACTCAACAGAACAAGATGAAGAAGAAGACTGAGTTTCTCATGTTGTTACGTTCAAAAGTAGTGTCTTCGTTTGATTTTTGACAGTGGAAGTTATGCTATGATATGTTATTAAGTTTACTTTTTGTAAAGCTACGCGTTTTGATGGAAAGCAATTAGTTGGAGGCGTAAGGTGAGTGAATTGTGTCGCCACAGTGTTGTTTCTGGATTGAATCATGTGATGATACTTGAAAGTTTGGGGAATCTTAATTTGATATCAACGTCGAATGTAATAGTCTTCATTTTGTCATCTTGAAAAGAGATGGACACTAATTTGACAAACAAGGTATGCTATGTAACTTCGACTTGTTAACCACAGCCGTATTGAATGGCCTTCTGGCCTAACGTTATGAGTGCAGCTAGTTCGCTAAACTAGGTTAGCCATTGACTAGCTAACTGTTTCGTCATCACGATTCAATTTTATGATTAGCTCTAAGCAAAACTTGGATTTGTTTCGCGCTTGATTTTGAGCATTTCTAGAAGCAAGCTACAGTACTTCCACTAACTTTGGAAGCAGCTGAACAGGTTGTTCAATGACTAAGAAAACTGCTGATTTTGTTCGTATTTTCCTCTAACGAAAAAAGCAAGCTCCATTCTCCTCCCAGGTCGTATTGAAATTACATTAAGGATCGTATGGCTTTCCATTGAGCAGTACAGATTATTATTAGCCTATTATTGGACATTCATTTGATATTGGGAAGCAAAATAAAGACTACGGACCAGAGTTATAGTGTGGGAAGTTGGTGAAGGCCTCGTGAGAGACTAGGCAATACAAGTCAAGTGATGGACAAAGTACCTACTGAGTTGTCATCATTTACAATTCTAGCACTAGAGAGTTTCATTAAAAGGTGCACTAAAAACAAAATAATCCACATGAAATAAATTAACTGCCTAAAATATTGCAACATTCAGACTTGAGTTAAGTGAGCGGGCTTTCAACGGCAATGAGTTTATTGTCCAATCATGAATGATTCTCATTCAAAGATAAGCACTGTTGGCGTTAATGCTAATTGCATCCTACAGATGGCGCAGTATTGCAAGACTGCAACAGTATCGCATGTACACCGATTAGCCATAACATTATGACCACCTGACTGCTTTTTAAATTGCGTTGCATTAGAAAAATAATGACGATATATATAATTTCTTGGGACAATCATACAATGCTTAGACCACATATGGGTTCAGGGGCCATGCTTTTGTAAAAATCCAGATGATTATGATGAACACTGCAACAAGAAGGCAAAATTAAACCCTTGCAAACATGTCCAGTACCTGCAATTGTGTTTGACTTAGTTTTCACTTCCGTGACGGTGTGCATCACATGACTTCTATTTCCAAAGTTTAATGGTGTGCGACCAAGATTGAGCCACCAGACCCACTTTCTATGATGGAGAGACACTACAACTTGGAAGATGAGCCGATCCCAAGTTTCCTGTCAGAGACCCAGGACAGCAGCTGTGCTAATGACACATTGAGTTCCACTCCTGGGCTGCCAGTGGCTGCATCGACATTGGCTAAAGTTAGACCTGAAGTGGACATACACAACAGGTGGGGTCACACTCTGCCCAGATTATTTACCACAGTTTTTTTTTCTGTACACCTCAAATCATTATCTACTAAAAACCCAACCTGTACACATTACAACACTTGTTAAGTACACAACAACGAGTACACACAGTGTACAACTCGCCTCTTTTTAAGAGAGTACATCTAGACTTTTTTGGGCTTTGTTGTCTGAAACACCTTGTGACTACCTTCACAGGCTAGATTCCATTGAGACATCTTATTTGGGGAATGGCCAGCTTTCACAGGAGTCCTCTTTTGAAGATAAAGGCAAATTTGCCCTTAGTTTCATGGATAACACGTGAGTATTAGCCAATTATTTAATCACTTGATTCCATCACTTAAAAAAATGTTACATTAAAGGATATGCATTTCACATTATTTCCTGACTAACTAAAAATTATTGTTATAATAAAATAAACCATGGAGCAAGCTGCACTCTTGTTCGACCATAGTATATGTTTGGATTCTAGCCGGCTGAGGGATGAATGGCTACAGAGCCTCGGTTGCCTCACAACCCCAAGTAAATGCTTAATATACAAATGTCAGCTGTGATATTGCGGCGCAAGAAACCATTCTGAATTTACATCTGTTTGTTCCATCCAGGAGAAATGCTGATGACTTCATTGCAGCCCACCGTTTCTCAGACATGCTATTGAAGGTAGAGCTGGATGAATCCAGATCCAATGTCTTCACACTGGGTTCTCTCTCCCAGGCTTCATGTCTCCCTGGACAATCCACAGAGCCCAGAACTGGTAAGAACTACCATACATCCAAATACTGTCTGAGCTGACATGTGTTTGGCTGGACAGGGGATGGGCCACACTGTCTTGTCCTGACCTGGCTTGACATACACAAAACTGTTCATTCGACTCTAGCCAATGTAGTTTTGGTGACTTGCGAAAGAGGCAATCGTTTTTCTCGTTCTTCATTTCTCTCAGATAAGTTCTTAAACATGGGAAACAAGGATACTTTGAAGGGAAAGGTAAAATATGTCTCCTTCAAAAATGAAATAAAAAACATTTGATTAATACCATCCATGCCTGTGCTGAGAAATGTAAAAGCCTTTTGTGACCTGCTGTCCAGACTAATGCTTGCTCTGTGTCTCCCCAGGACCTAACCCTCTTTGCAACAGTGGAGAAAGAGAATCCCGCCAGTACGGAAGGAGACGACTGCTGCAGTGGCAATGACTCCAGTTTCTTAGCCAATGAAATGCTCATGTCTTTGGACAGCATGGTCATGGATATCACTGGTTGGTTCCCCATCCCCCCCCTTTTAGCTTCCCTCTCGGTACACTAAATTGAACTAAGTGGAGGGCAATTATAACACAATGTTCAGTGTGGAATGGTAAACCATTTTAAGGGAGAGTCTGTCTTTTTGTTTTTCAATTCCCAGATGATGAGATTGATATGATCCACATGAATGATGACAAGCTGGTTCCTCCGGGCGGGTGCAGCGAGGTCAGGTGGAGGGTCAGGAGATTCCTGCTGTAAGACAACATCTGCCCCTCTAACCAGGGTTCAGCTCATTGTTTTCTATTTGCTTAAATTATAACAATCAAAGGAAAAAGTCTTTCAACACCCAGTTTGCTGTTGTTGGTCCCCCACAAACGGTTGATTGCTTCTTACAGGAACATTAAGTCTGATTTTATGATGACAGGAGGACTCCCAGATGCCGGATGTGCGACTAGCTGCCACAGGGATGGACTCCTGTCCTGCCAGTGATGAGGAGGACACTGAAGACGAGCTGGAGGCAGCCAAGAGGCGGAGCTTCACCAGGTCCCATCTGTTGCCCAGCACCTTCCGACAGCTGGTGAGCTTCCCATGACTGCTACCCAGTCTCGTGCATTAAAGGTTTAGCTTTGGATAATGTTTATTGTTTATTTCAGACACAGTGGTCCATATAAAAAAACAGAAACGCGACATAACACAAAGACATCTAAAAAGTAAATACAAAAATAAAGACATTGAACTATGTACAGAATATATAAAGAAAGAGACTGCCGCAAGAAGGCCCCCTTACGGTGGGTGGGTCAATCTACAATAATGTATCCAGAACAGGCTGTGCATGAGCTAAAAGTGACATAAATCGAAGTTTAAATTTGACTACTTTTCTACTACTACTTTTTAGACCATGTATTTTGAGGTTATGTAAATTACTGTTCAAACTGAATTTCTTCACTTTATTTGTATCTGCACATAGATTGGAGAGAGCAATCGTCCCAACTTCAGACCGGGGCTTGAGGGAGGCAGTTCTGATGACGAGTCCCTCTCCGGTTGGAATGCTCACCGATCGCCTGGAATCGAACACCGGCACTCGGCGGAAGGTCAGGTCATAGACTCATCTGTTCCAGGTAAATGACCATGCCTTTGGTACAGTTTCACACTAGCGGATGAACTGACAATTGGTCTTGCAAATACACAGTTTCTGCTAAGTATTTGTCTTGTTTTCTTAAGGCCAATCGAGATTAATTGTGAAAAAGTCATATTTTAAAAGTCATTGTTGTTGTTTTCAAGATATGAAACCCCTAAAATATAATTTGTAATGCACTGTGTGGTCTAACATCCATATATTTTATAATGCATTTTCCATTTTCAAACAGATTATGATAACTTACAAATCTGTCAAATTTGTATATATTGTTATAACGTCCATATTGTTGGATCCCAGGTGATGGAGGAGGGGGTGATGGAAGCAGTGACAGTGAGGAGAGTGTGAACAATGATAGGCTGACAGCCACCTCCCTTCCTACCCACACCGGCGTTCAGACAACCTATGACATCCTGCGAGGGCTTGGCATTGTGGGTAATGGTGGAGTTGGAGAGGAAAGTGATGATCTGCACTCCCTTCCAGGACTGGAATACAATGGCTTACCAAGACACAGTGAGGTAGCTCAGCACTCCAATAACAGCCTCTGCCATCATGTGTGATGATGATTAATGACGAGAGAACTATTCTGACATACCATTTTGTGAATAAATATTGAAATGATAGTACACAGTCATAGATAACGACACC
Organism: Mallotus villosus; assembly: GCA_903064625.1. Classification (NCBI taxonomy): domain Eukaryota; kingdom Metazoa; phylum Chordata; class Actinopteri; order Osmeriformes; family Salangidae; genus Mallotus; species Mallotus villosus. The sequence goes on from CAEFZP010002697.1 coordinate 26,930, forward strand.
TAGGACCACATTTTCTTTTAAAATCCGTGTATAATTGTAACTCCATACTTTCCGTTTGCTTTAGATTGGGGACCGTGTGGGTCCAGTGGGAACGGTAGAAGCCACCTCCAGACTGTGGGACTTCTCAGCCACAGCCCACCACCAGGGCAGCTGTGACTGGTCCCAGGTCCTGCCCTCTGATAACAGTGACGATGATGTTGAGGGGGTGGACGAAGGGGACGGTGCCAAGCCTCCCCTAGGGATGAGAGGGGGACCTTTGGGGGACTCTGTACCAGAGCCCTCGGACAGCCAGATGGAGGAAGAGAAAGCTCTCTCCACCTCCTTGGAGCCCAAGTACTTCTCTCAAAGCTTCCATCAGGAGCCCTCAGACGATGGCTGGAACCTCTGCCCTGACACCATGGCAACGGAGCTCCAACAAGGTGAGAGAGTTACAATTTGGGAGGAAACACGGATTTAGACATTGTTCACTTTTTTCACAGACATAGTACAGCTAGGATAGGTGTACTATACAAAAATGTGGAAGCCTATACTATAGATGACCAGATCTGTGGATGGTCAGTTGGATCTAATTGATGTGTTTACCAGGTGCCGATGAAAATGTAGTGTACCAGAATGAGGAGGGGAATTGGGTAACTGATCTGGCATACTACTCCTCCTTTGATAAAGAATTTGATGCAAACATGCCTGAAAAAAACAAAGAGCAATTTAAGACCGAGGACTTTCTTCCTGCAAGTAAGAATAAAGGTTTACTATTCCAAGAAATATGTTTTAAAAATAATATTCTAAGAAAATTATCAACCACATTGCCATAAAATTCCAATGAAACCGGAATTTTATAACAAATGTGAACACTGATCCAATCGTTTTCAGGTAATGCTATTGACAAGATCATCAAAGACCAGGAAGAGTTTGAGAAGGAGCACCAATTTATGCAGGTAGGTCAGCAGTTGGACATCACTCCTCTCTCTCTCTGTCTCTATCTCTTGTCTTGGCCATTACTTTAATACTATTTTAATACATGGGATCAGTATTGGCAAGCTATCTCAAAATGGCTCCAAAGTTTTATTGAATTGATGTCAATAAGAATCTTCAGCTACAATTTCTCCCCTAGGAGGAGCAGATCGAGGTGGCCAACTGCAGCCCAAGCCAGTCAGACAGCTCTTGGAAGCTGCCTGCAAGTGGACACATCCTGATGAGGGCCTCCCAGGTTTCCTCAGAGTTTGAGACGGGAAACCAAAGTTACCTGCGACTGACCCTGGGGGAGTTCTTCCAGCAGCGGTCGGAGGCTCTGGGTTGCCTTGGGGACTACGAGGAAGATGGAGTCAGAAGGGTCAGTGGGAACTTTTGTTGTCGATGGTGGTAATTTTGCAGATCTGTAGTTCTTTATTTAGGATTAAAAAATCATAGTTACATGCTATCTTATTTTCTTTCCAGCCTTCCTTTGGTTACATGATTACCTCCCCAGAAAAGAGAGAGCCGTTTGCTCTGATCCGCCCTTCCGACTTTGCCTCAAGAAACGTCTCGGTTCACAGTGAAACAGTGCAACTTACTGATGCAGACCACACCATGATTGCTGGTAAACATTGGCACTACAACAAGACTGCTACACAATATCACCTTAACCAATATCACATGTACCCCAGTCTCTAATATTGTGATGTTTATACTTGCAGAGGACTTTGAAAAGACTTTAGAGAATCCCTCAGACCACATGTCTCTAAAGGAGACCGCTGATCCAGAACCTTCTCAAAAGGTTTGTTCTCCTGTCCAACCATTGCTTTGTTATACATATTAGAATTTGTATGTCACAATCGAATAATTTCTCTCTCCTGTTCTTTCTGTAGGATCAAACTTTGTCGACTCGCCACCCTGATTGGTCAGGGTTGGGGTCAGCCAACCAGACCTGCAATTCACCTGGCAACACAAGCCACCAGATACTGAGTATCAGCTCTATCGCTTCCGCCATCAATGACGCCTCCATTAGCACCGATCCAAACCAGCTGGCTGCCATGATCATGGAGCTGTCCAAACGAAGACGCATCAAAGGCCAGAGCAGCAGCAGCAGGCTGATAACTGGTTCTAGTTCTGATGTGCCTTTCTCTCCCTCGGAGAGACAGAACCCGGTTCAGAGGGGCCAGTCGGGCCAGAGTTCCCGGGTGGATGTTCTTCAGAGGACCACCTTGGCTGGCGAAGTCAACAATTTTGACATGGAAAAGTACTTGAAGAAGACCGACGTGTCCAGGAGTAGTGATAGCGAGACATCGGGATCCCCTCTGAACTTTGAACTGCTGAGCCTGGGGACAGACAGCCTCCACATCTCCCTTCAGGATGGCCTACCTTCCATCCAGCATGCCAATCATGGCATCTCTACTCAAAGCGACAGACAGTCCACCACCAGTTGTAAAGCTAAAGACTTTGTCGGAGCAAACGGTGATGCATGTCATGATGCTACGTCTAATCGTTCTAGTCTGAACACCGTAGACACTCCATGTAAGAGCAGGGACTCCAGAAGATGTTCTTTTCCTGCCGGCTGCAATCCGACTGCATCAACCAATCCCGGTCCAGGTTTTGTCGACTCACGGCAGCCCACGACAGCCAAGTCAACTGGAAGTGAAAATGAACTGATTTCTGCAAACTGCATGGACAGGCATGGTATGGAGAACGATCAATTTTTACATGGTCTTACGATTGGTTGCAAATCCCCCAGCTGTAGGAAGCTGCCCTCTAATAGGAAAAAACCCTCAGCTTGCTCAAAGCACACATAGTTAGAATAGAATATCAGGGCAATATATCTAAAACATCCTGAAAAATCCCGGTTTTAATCACTGTAAATACCCCAAATGTATCCCGATCCAGCATAGAGTACACCAGTACAATAAATTAGGCCGGTGATATATAGGCTACTCTATGTTTTTCTTGCTTACAAATTAATATTGAATCTGTACCCTGTCAACAATGGATTGTTGTATGTCTTTTGCAGATGTGTTTCATGGTTTTGTGGGCCCGGCTGCTGCAGGCATGGAGGAGAACCAGTCCTTTAGGCCCTCCACCTCCCCTCTTACACACTCATCTCCCAGCCAGACATCCATAACCAGTGCTGATGGGTACTAACTGCTCTTAGCTTTAAACCAGACCACTGTCTCCTCATCAGTGTTTAACTATGAATCTGTTGTCATTTATGCATGTTAAACAATGGAGAAGGAAAAAAAGAAATCCTAATACTATCTGGGCATTTCTTATAAACTGTATTTTTGGGAGGTTTCCTGTTTCATTTCACAATAGACTTGTCCCTCTGTTTTACTGCTGTCATTGACAATGTGATTCCTTCTCTTTGTCCCTTGCGCCGTCCTCCAGTAGTCAAGTGGCTGACACACTCCACTGTGAGACGTCCCCTCAGACCACCTGCTCTAGCATTAGCAGGCTCACCTACATCTCCCTCAACGACAGCACCGGTCTACCCACCCCGGACAAGCACAAGGTAAAACACATCTGAGACTCAGTACTGGGATGTATTTTCTGTGCGCCATTTAAAAAAATAACTGCTCTGAAGGCCTTGTCTAATTTAAGTGTAATAATAACCACTACCGTCTTGCCTTTCGCAGAAAAATGGGACAATGTCATTGAGCACAACTATTGTCAGAGCCAGTCCCACTCCACCATTGGACCAGGAGGCCCAGATGGTTCCTGCCAACGATTGCGGGCTACCCCAAAGCCACGGCTCTCCACGCCACTCCAAGAGCCCGGACCAACATCGGAATCACTCTAAAAGCCCGGACCTGCGATGTTGCTTTTCACTGGGCTGTGGGCGTAGTCAGAGTGAGTGTAACATTCACACTGGGACCAGTGACATGGGGTCAGCATGTGGGCCACACAAGCACCCCAATGACCCGAACGTGTGCCAGCTCAGAAAGGTTGACTCTGGCTACTCCAGTAATTTGAATATCCAGCAACAGCTCAACATGGTGAGACCACCATCCCAGCAGTGGACTGGTATGCCGGCCCAGCCAAGTGCCTTTCCTGGAGGAGGCTTCGGTCTGTCCCCCACCTACCCCTCAGAGGACCTGCACCACATCCCCAGCTTCAAGCCTCAGGGAGCCCTGGTCAGCTGCTGTCCTTCACGCGGTCTGTTCAGCTCCCAGCTGTCCCAGCAGTATCTGGGGTCAGAGGGATACCTGCAACCTGATTCTTACCACTTAGGAAATAACCTGTACAAAGTACCTTCGGCTGGACCTCAAGGTGTTGAAGCCTCAATGAGACACCATGTCCAAGGGTCTATCGACGCTGCACATGGAGGTCTGCATGTCGGCTACCCAATCCATCACTCCCACCACAGCCAGCAGGACCCAGGCATTCTTCTAGGGAAGCCCTACGGTCATCTCCGAGGAGGCTCCTGGACCTCTGGAGGCCTTTCTGAACTCAGAGGTGAGACCTGAAGTCTTGATGTATGACTTGAATGTCTACAATACATTGGCGTTGACGGCAAAGTTGTACTCTACCCCTTAATGTGTCTGTCGACCTCCTTCCTTTCTCGCACCATCCAGATGAAGTGGTGGTTCCAGAGGAGCTCCGTTTCCCCCAGGCCTGCTGTGTGGGCATCGCCTCTCAAACCTCCCTCAGCCTGTTCAACCCTTCAGAGCGATGGCAGCAAGTCTCCATTTCCCTCACCAGCTTCTCCATAGATGGAAAAATGGTAAATATTTTTTTATGACAGTACTTGGTATAAGTGACTGAAGGAGTGAAATAAGTAACCATGTCTTAACCACAGGTCAACAGCCTGCCATACCAGTTGCTGATCGTCAAGAACAAGACAATCATTGGGCCCAGGAGCACTGAAGAGCAGAAGATTCTGTTCATCCCTCCACAGGCGGGGGTCTATCAGCTTGTTCTTAGTGTGGCTTCTTGGCCCGCCTCCTCGGAGGCTTACCCTGCCTCACGGGCTGAGGTTAGTACTTGATTTGTCTGTTGTATGTTTGATTGGATCTAAATCAATGTATTAAACGGTTAACAAAGAAACGGGCAGTAGCAGTACAGAAATGGCAGAATAACGGGAAATGAAAATCTTTTCATTGGAATCTTCCAGGTATTTTCAAAAAAGGTGGTGCTCATGGCCATAGCTGAGAACCCAGCTCTGGAGGTGAGTGGGTGGTTCTGTTTTTAAAAGTAATTGTTTGCTATTTCTTTTCATAACCCAGGGGTTGTATATACATATGGAGAGCTAAGGGTTTTATAAGTACCAAATGTCATGTTAATCAAGTATTAAACTGTAGCTGTGGTGTTTCAGAATTCAGGCAACTTTTTAAAGTTGTATTATCCCATTATATTTATTGAAAAAAAAACTAAAATGTCTCCCTACTTACAGATAGATGTTGGTAAATCTGGTAGTCTGGACTTTGGAGATCTGGCAGGTGGCAGTGCCAAAGCTCTTCCTCTGAAACTCTTCAACAGAACCCACGCCACCTTGCCCCTCCGCCTGGTCATCAGTGCAGTGAGTATACCGTAATAATTAGAATAGTAGACGCTTCACTCGAACTCTGCTGTTGGATTCTGACTTGCAACATCGAGGATGCTCGTGTGGCGGTACAGCAAATTCCGTAACTTGGATAGCTACAGTATGACATCAAAGATTAGTCATGGGTAAATGTAGGGAACCAGTGCTAGTGTGGAAGTTACTCAGGCCTACATGTTCTATTTTTGTGTGCCATATTTTCCCAGAATGCATCAGCCAGGCGCTGCTTCACCCTCTCCAAGAGCCCGGTTGGCATGAAATCTGAGGAGATGCTTCTGGCAGATCACGCCAACACTCCAAGTGCTCCATATTTGATTAATCATGTAATGCACGCTAGCTATGGAGAGGTAAGGCTCAGTTTTATGCAGTTGGTATCACCCACACCCTGGTTTGGCCTGCTTCTGTTTGTGATTGATCTCTAAAGGTTAAAGCATTCTGTAATTTGCCAACCTTTTTCAGAATCCTGAGTGCTTCATGGTGTGGGTTCACTTTCATGCGCCACAAAAATATGCCTCTTGCACAGGTATTATTTCATCGTTTGGTACACTTATTTGCACCACACCATTCATTCACCAGAATTTGATTAGGATTGTGTTGTATTTCAGGAGTACTGGGGCCACCTGATGAACACAGTGCTCGCGTGGACATTGAGGTGGATTGTCCTGGTGCAAGTCACTTAATCACGAGCATCCCTCTCAGTGCGAGGTCAGGGACAGCCAGGGTACATACTCCCAAAGACCTACAGGTAGGAGCAGCACAGTGCTTCACACGCATTTGAAAGAACAACAAATAAATAAATAACTGAAAATATAGTAGCAACTTGGTAGAACTACAACTTAGTAGCTGTTCTGGTATGTTTGTCCTCTGCAGACTGTGTACCTCTCTGCTTTGTTTGGTAAATCGAGCCAGCAGACTCTCCCACTAAAGAACGCAGGCAATATTGATGTGCAGCTGAAGCTCAAGGTATTGTTTATATTTTTGTTAGATGTGATTTGAGATTCTGTATCATTAAAAACCATGTAACAGGTGTGTAGAACTTTTGTATAATTCTGTGTTGTTAATATAATCTCCCCCTTTCTAACCCCATGTGTTCCCTTTTAGAGCAGCGATGATGAAGACTTCTCAGTCAAACCTGACGAGCTGTCTTTGCGCACAGGAGAGGAGCAAGGCATTGTGATCTCATTCTCTGCAAAGGGTTATAAGAAGTGCAGGGAAAGGTTGTCATTATTTATTTTCCCTTAATTTTCCAGTTAAACTTGGCATGCCATTGGAACACAGACTCCATTAATGATCTGTCTACACTTTATTTCAGATCAATTTGATATTATTTTAATGAATTTGTTTGCCATCCTTTTTAACTACTTTTGTATACTTCTCTAAAAGTGCTGTATTGAGAAAAGAAAAAACGTTGTTATTAACGCATCACATATTTCTCCCCAGTGTTTTGACGATCCTAGTGCAGCCATCAGGCCCTCAATATGAGGTGATTTTGAAAGGAGAGGTCATTCAGGAGACTGATGTGAAGACTAGCTCATCGTCCATGGAGACCAGTGTTGTGCCACCTATTCTCTCCAACAAGCAGTTCATGGCCTGGGGAGGGGTCACTCTGGGCAGAGCTGTGTAATGAATCATTTACATTATTAATGCATCTAAATACACTGCAGAGATTTTAACTTGAGTCTTAATGTCTTAATAATATTTCTGACATGCCTGTTTGTTCCAGACAACAGAAGCTGGTCCTTCGAAACAATTCTCTGCACACAACACACCAACTGCGTTTGTTGATCCGAGGACAGGATCAGGACTGCTTCCAGGTTAGAATTTATTTTCGATTGAATGTCAATTGAATTTAGTAATTCCGTTATTAAGGAACATGGAAGAATCATCATAATTATAAGTGTGTGTTAGAAATCATGTTCTGTTTTTTTCCCAAGAATTTCTCTAGACTTAATTTATTGTTAGCAGCATTTTGGGACTTTCTACCAATTTAACACTTCCTTTTTTCTTGCCCAGTCCTTTTACAGTATACAACTTACCAGGAGTTACAGGAGTTAGCTTATGTCATTGTCTTTCTACCCTCATGAACCACATCTATAACACTCTTAGACTGTTCTAGCTGATTAGAACTTTACCCTTTACCCATTCAAGTCTAGGATTAGGCTCTTGTCTTATATTAGCCCTTTATTTTATAAATTTATATTTTTTAATAATTTTTTTAGTTTCAACACCCAATAACGTCTTTCTTCTCTTCTCTGTGGTCCTCCCTGTCCACTCGTCCAGCTTCAGAGCATGTTTGGGTCTGAGGAGCGTCTGACTCGACACAGAGAGCTCTCCATCAGGCCCAGAGAGGACACGGCAGTGCACCTCCTCTTTGCCCCCACTAGAGTGGCCTGCATGCTGGCCAAGCTGGAGATCAAACAGTCTGGGGTCCGGCCCTCTCAGCCTGGGGTCAAGTTCACTGTGAGTGAAGGTTGTATCCGTTGATTGACAGAAATTGTTGATTGACGAAGATATTGTGATAGGATAAAGGCCTGAAAAGCCAGGCTTAACAAAGGAATAGTCATGGGTAGTGAGTTATCTCCACGTCTAACAGCTGTCCCTACTTACTTAAGTACATTCAGACAAATAGGGAAATTAAGAATCGTTTTGTACCAGAAAAAAGCTTTGAGATTAACGCTGGAAAGGAAATACTGGAATTTTAATGTTATGTAATATCTAATCAATTCCATCTGAATTTAAAATATTCTCGATTCTCAGATTCCTCTTTCAGGGTACGGTGGCACCAGCAACATCATCCTTGAGGACTTGCGGAAGACGTCCGATGGCTATGTGACTACGTTAACGGGTGTGGCTGCAGGCCATGTCAGCAAGGTGTGTGTTTGTGTGAGGAATACGGGATCCAGGGCAGCCTTCATCAAAGCTGTGGCCTACTCCGACCTGCAGAAACGAACTCCCGCAGAGCTCACGCTGATCAGCCTCTCGCCTTCACAGTTCATCCTCAAGGAGAGGACCCAGGAGGTAGGAATCGTGGCTATCCCTATTACAAACACATTTTGTATTCCAAGGGTTGTTTAACTGGGTTTTTGACAGATGGCAGCCCTGCATGTACAACACTTGCCTGCCTGTCGGTGACTTTTGTATCTACTATTCCAGTTGCAGTGCAGGGACAGATCAAGTGTGTTTCTGTGTGTGTGTGCATCTCTAGGTGATCACAGTGCTGATGAAGTCTACTCCACGGGAGCAGGCCCAGTGTCAATCTGACAATGCTCTTCTGGCCACCATCTGTCTGTTCTGTGGAGACGAGGTGTCCAGACATCAGTTCAGGCAGTAAGACACAGCAGCAAGCACACTGCATCAAAGATTTAAGAGCAAGGTTTAAGCTAAACTTTTGAGAGGTCAAGAAAGACATTTGGGTTTTGCCTGGTGTGTTTCTTGCAGGTTGCTGCTCAGTAAGCCGAAAGCTGCGAGCAATATGCTATCAGAGAACAGCCTGCTGAAGGACCTCAACTTTGATGAAAGGTTCCTGGGGGAGGAGATGGTCATAGAGGGTAAGGAACAGTTCACAATATGTTGTTAACCTCTCACGGTGATCAGGAAATGGGATAATTTCACTCTTGTTTAAAGCTACTTCAAATACCTTCACTGCTTTGACTGGTGCCTTTTTCTTTAGCCTACGACCTTCCTCAGAGACCCAACGAGGCCCAGATCTTCTTTAGGAACATGAGCAAAGTGGTGTTGTTGCTCCTGGGTAGTGTGGAGACGTCGGACTCGGGGGAGAGTGACGTCAATGAGCTGCAACAGCCCTTCATGCAGCTGAGCACCGAGTCTGGCAGGTACTTGGCCCATTTAAGACTACAACCATCCTGACAAAATACACTGATAAATACTGAACACATTTACATGTGCACATCTATAAGTGTGTATTATGAAAATGCCATGAAATCGCCATCCATTCAGTTTTTGCTGGTGATGACATTTGGTTAATGTTGTTAGGGGACATCTAATGTTATTTATGTTTCATTCCAGTGGTTTTTCAGTGGACCGTCACATCAGCAATGTGTCTTTAGATGTTCTGCCAGTGAAGGGCCCTCAAGGGCAGGCTCTAAAGGTTATGGAGCCCTTCCTGAAAGAGAAGTGTGAAAGAATCCTTTCACCCAGTGTGAAAGAATCCTTAGACCCTCAGGAGTCCTGGAGCATCCAGCCTGAGCAGCTGATCCTCACCACTGCCATCCTTAGTGAGTGCATTTCACATTTAAAATAACCCACCACAGATACAAAGAACATCTCCATGGCTAGAGGGACCACAGGCATCTATTTAATACCTTCAGAAAAAAACAATTTGTGATGTTGTTGCTATTTTTGATCAGGCATAATGTAGTGTCTTACTGTGCCATAGTCCCATTACGATTCAGAATATTTAAAGGGAGAGGAAGTAGACAAAATGTAAATGCTATGCTTTGTATTTGGTAAACCAGGTTATACCTGTTATAATGTGTGTTTTGTGTCTGTATAGATGGACAAAATGACACCGGGCACATTCAGATCCAGAACCACTCATCCAGAGAGCTAAGCTTTGAGCTGTCCTGGCCGGCCCACTGCCTGACTGTCACACCTCAGCATGGAGTCATTGACCCAAAGTAGGAAGGCGCCCCTCCCTGTCCCTGCTCCTTACCCTTCACCACAGTCCTATCCATTATTCAGCCCCATCATCGCCACACTCATCCTCATTTATCTGACATGACAGAAACGTTTTCATATAAATATTCAATATACAATCATACATTTCTTCAAATAATATTTAAAGCAATATGGAATGGTTATGGTATTGGTGGAAGACCCAAATAAATCAATACAGAGTCAGCATTGAAAAAAAAGAATTTAAGATGTTAAAATAATCTTCTTAAATACCTGTTAAATGGGTCATGATAAGTATGTCAAACAACTTTATTGCTGTATTTCTCCAGGTGCCACCTGCAAATTATGATCAGTCCCAACCCCTCACTATCAACCAAGTCAGCCTTGCTGCCATGGAGTGGGCAAGTCTACGTCCATTGTGACAACCAACAGAAGGTATGACGCAGAGGTTCTTGGCTCAAGAGTACAGCAGGTATGTATTGCTATGATACTAATAAGTCCCTCTTCTGCTACCTAGTTAATTAAAGTACAGATCCGTCAGGATCTGGCTTTGGATGTGTCCATCGCCCCAGTGGATAGACGTCTCTCAGCCTTGCCCCCCCAGGCTGCCACCCCCATGGCCGACCCGGTCAGACCCCAGACCAACCTGTTGGAGATCACCAACCGCACAGTCATCTTCCCCACCACAGCTTCCGGGGAAACCTCAGGTAAGATCAAGATCACAGCACAGGCCTTGAGCATCCTCTGGCACACATTGTCTGGGCCTACAAACCTGTTGGGGCTTAACCTGGGGGGGTCAATGAGGTGGAAGGACAGTACCCTTATTTAGGCTTCCCTGCCTAAATAAAGTGAAAAATCTTTTTTTTTAATTCTCTCATCCTCAGAGTCCTTTCTGGAAGTGGAAAATGGGGAAGAAGAGGTCAGGTGGTACATTTCATCCTTTGCCCCTCCGTATGTTAAGGTAAGATGTTATCTCAGGTTAATTTACTGTGTGGCAGTAGCTGCCTCTGTTCCTTCTGACAACCTACCAGCTCTGTTTTCAGACCTCTTTATCTGACCCTCTCACCCCTTTCTTATCCTCTCTAAAACCCAAACACCCACCCGCTCTTGCTCCTGGTCCTCTGTCTGCTCTAAGGGGGTGGACAACAGTGGGGATGTGTATCGGGCAACTTACACAGCCTTTAGATGCTCCAGGGTGTCTGGCATACTTGGACCCAGAGAGAAGATGCGGGTGAGTGTGTTTGTCATTTTACTTTATTTGTTGAGAATTTAAAAAAAGTCATTTTTTTGAGCGAGCTACTGTATGGTTTCAAAACTATTGTTGACATGAATTCTAATATCCTGAAACATTTATGTATGTATATGTGGATACATTTGTTATGGAAGCAAAAGTAGTAGTTCTCTTGGAAGTCGCTTTGGATAAAAGCGTCTGCTAAAGGAATAAATGTAAATGTAGTGATGCTGAAAATAACAATGGTTCAGTGGAATTATAAAAGTTGTTTTCTGTGTCCCCCCCCAGGTGCCTGTCACCTTCATGCCCAGAGACCGGGGGGACTATGCCCAGTTCTGGGACCTAGAGTCCCACTCTGTGACAGACCCCCAGCATAAGACCAGGAACCGCTTTCAGTTCTGTGGCACAGTGAGCATGGAGCACCTGTCCCAAAATAATTAGGAGAAACAACTCTCGTAAAAGTGACCTTCAATGATTGTGAATGTTTTTATTTGTGTGATTCTAAGGGGGTGAAAGCAGGTCCAGTGACTGGGCCTCAGGAAGGGGACTGCTCCTTGGTAAGAACTGAAGCCATTGGTAAGACCAGGAAGAGAGCAGAAAAATCTACAGTCAATACTTGGTAAGGAAGGACCCACTCTGACACATCTCAGTAGATATCCTATGAACTCCATTCAGTAGGATGACTGGAATATAAATATGGTGCCATGAAAGTTACCCTGTTTTCGTGGATGCCCTCTACCATAGCAACATCAACGTTGCCACTAGTCATCGTTACTAGTAGCCAACAGGGGGCAGTACAACGATAGGTAGCAATGTCTTGGCTTAGGAGGGTTATTGTGGGTCACTTCCTTTTTCGTTCTGGTAAGGGAAATCAAACAGCTCTACCTGTTCTGGTCCCTAACTAACCTCTGAAATGTAACTCTCTGAAGATTGGCCATGCCAGAAGTTACAGCAGCCACAGTACCTCACATTCAGGCCCAATGATCTTTGTTTAAAGTAAACAGACACAACATATTCATTTTTCTCAACAGCTACAAACAGGAGAACTCCTGGCCACCATGGTTCTAGTGTATGGCCTGCAGTTTAGGGATTATATCTCATTTGTATCATGTGTTCACAGCCAGGAAGAGAGCCCACAGAGAGGAGTTTACAGCCCTAAGGACATGTACGTCTTCCCAGCCACCCGGGTGGGTGAGGCCTGTACCCTGAAGGTTAACCTCCGCAATAACTCCTTCGACACGCATGAGGTGAGTTCTAATATATTTATGGTAATAATGAGCACGTACACACTCCACATTAAGTGTCTCTTTTAATCAGCCAATTGGCTATCATTTACGTATTCTGTCATTCCTCTGCCACTTAACAATCGTTCAACTGTTTCATCAAGTGTAGTGGGATATAACTTTATAAAAATATAAAGTGCTTTACGATTCATGTTTATGCTGAGCTCTCCAATTGTCTTCCAGTTGCGGTTTGTGAACCCCAAGGAGCCATTCCACATCAAGCATTCCAAATATTCCTTACGGTGAGTTAGTCTGTCCTCTTCAAAGATCAATAAGAAGTTTTACATTTGATATAAAGTCGTTAATTCAACACATCTACCTTGCATCTTTATCTCCACCATATCCTCCTGAAAATTATACTGTTTTACAAGCTTTTGATCAGTTCAAATGTGTCAGTGGGATGTAGAAGCTGAATGTTTTCTTAATTGTTCCCATTTATTCTGCCTTCGCAGATCTCAACACTACATCAACCTGCCAGTTCAATTCAAACCGAGCTCAGAAGGAAAACATCTCAGCTTGCTGCTCATTCAATCAGAAACATGTGGAACCATCTCTATCCACTTGACTGGCGAGGCCTTGCCCTGAGCTTCCCAGTTGCTCTGAGTCACTGGCTTCTGGCCTGTGAGTGTTCTCACACTGAGCTACTCTGACAAGTCAAGACCACACAACAAAAGACATTTCATTTGAATTCAGATCACCCCTCCATCTACTTTTGGTTTTTGAAATATTAAGGAATCTTCAACGATGAGAGGTCAACTTAATTTCATGAGCGTTGAACGTGAGTCTGACTTTCGGTCCATTGAGATTGCAAGGGTCTGTCGATTCTCTAGGGTTGTGCCTAATGTCTTTTTTTTTACTGTTTAATAAAGACTAACCTTTTAGCCTTTTGTATTAGAAATTGCAAAACTCATTGTTAGATATGCATATATTTATGTACATTTATAAATAGCAAGTTGATGAAATAAAGATCATTATGATGAACAATCCTATTGTATTCCTATGATAAATCATTGTGGAAGGTTTTGAATTACTTCCACAGGTGCTTAAAAGGAAAAGGAACCCTAACTTGAACCAAAAAGACTCACCAAGAAGGGCCCAGCCCTTGAGTGTCAGGGGTTGAGTTCCTACACTAACAGTAAATAATACTGGGACTACGGATCACAAATTACTTATTGAATTCAGATAAAAATAGACTAAAAAGATATATATACTGGATGCCTAATACCTAAATATAAATTACAAACTGTTCAAGAAGTGTAATAAGTCAGTCATACTCAAATGTGTATGGTAAAATACAGGGACCTGATGGTCTGAGTGCAGTACAACAATAAATGTCATTTTATAACTATTGACTAGATTAAAACAATATTTCTTATGCTTTTATTTTGAAAAACCGCGTACAATCGTGATGTTGATCCGAGATCGTGACCAGGAAGTACTCTTCCCATGATATCAACGCGCAGGATGGATGTTTTATGATTAGAAAACAGTTTGACAAGTATGGAAAAAGTCAGGAAAATATTAGTGTATTTGTCAAAGGATAGTGGCGTCCCGCAATGCGTCCGTTTTGTGCAGGTCAGTTGTGTTTTGCAAGTAAATTTATTTCAGGCTCGAGCTAGTTGGTCAGGCTGCAGTGCTGGCTTGGTTGCCAGTGTAATTTAAACAAGATAAGTAGCTATATGTTGATTCGAACCCAAATCCTTTAATGACAGTCCATAAAATCGAATCGATTACAACAATGGAGAACATTTACTGTTGAGAATTTTTCAAATGTGTTGCTTGTGTGATTTGTTTTCTGATAGAGCATAACTGGACACTTTGCCAATACCCTGGAAGACGAGGCAGAGGTTAAATGCTCCCTGGAGAACAACCGGTTTATCCTGTGTTCAGCGGAGACAGGAGGAATTCCTCTCAAGGTAATGTATCATGTCACTATGATTTTAAGCAAGATCCAGTTTAATAATGTTCCTCTCTTTTCAGACCTCAACGTTGAATTTTAGGTTTCATATTGCTCCATGTCCGAAGGCATCTGGATTATGCAATCAATGGCTAAAGCCCAAATGTGTCTAATGCTTGACTTCTGATCTTTTGTGTGTCAATGCTGTTCCTTGATGTGCTAAACAATGTGCTACATCAAATGTGTATATGGAGCAGACATTTCTGACAGATAAACAAAAGGGGGATGTCCATTTGTTTGTACATTTTCTTTCTCAGAGAGCATCGTTTTGTCCATTCAAGCACCTATCCAACACAGAAGAAGCTGCGATTCCATTGGATGTCCTGGACCGTGGGGTGGATGTGGGTGTTGCAATTCTCCTTCAGTCAGCCAACCAGAAGGTGCTGTTAACACGACGGGCATCCGGGCTCCGAATATTTCCCAATGTGTGGGTTCCTCCAGGCACGTCTGCACAGATATTCTCAATTAGGCCAAGGTCAACCAAGGCCCATTATCAAACAGCCAACAACTCCACATTGCTTTCACAGTTAATCATCCCCCCATAAATAGAGGCTACTATATTGTCTCTCAAAGTGGAATTCAGCAAAATAACTAATTGGAGAAACTAATTGCCCACACAGTACATATCTGATGTTATTTTAAACCTTCACCTGATAACTTTTCATTGAATAGCCATGCGTTGTGTGTTTATGGCAGGTGGCCATGTGGAACTTGATGAGAGGGTACAGTTTGTGTTTTTCAGTCTTGAAAGTATCATTTAATGTTCATACGCACACAGCCAATCTCTTAACTAAATACTTTTACTCATGAATTGGCACTTATGTGTACTTTCTTGTTTGTCAGTTGTTGGATGCAGGCCTGAGGGAGTTGAGAGAGGAGACGGGACTGAAACTGGAGCCAGGAGATGTTTCTCCCCAGATTCTCGGACTCTGGGAGGTGGGGCTCTGGGAAGTGGGGCTGTGGGAGGGTAGATGAGGCTCCGGGAAAGGAGCTGGGGGTATAACACCCATCTGATCATTAGTAACCCAGTTTGATTCTTCCATAGTCGGTGTACCCCCCCATGCTGTCCAGAGGGTTGCCCCAGAGACACCATGTGGTCACGTACATGCTGCTGCACTCCTCACTGACCCACCAGGAGCTCCAGGTGTGTAGCCGATGTGCATTTGTGTGGAAGCCTTTATTTTGTTGATAATGCATCTCTGCATCTCTGCCTATCCATCGACGTTTAAGTTTTTTGTTTGTATTTTGTTTTATGTGTGCTTGCGTTATCACCAGCATACTGTACTACTGCTTGTATGCTTCTGTCTCTCAGTCCGGTCTATGCCCTGATCCAGCTGAGGTCAGTGGCTGTCTGTGGGTAGACCCCCCTTTAGTCAAGGCCATTGTGTCTGCTGTGGACGGAGAGGAGGATTCTGAGTTACCTCTGGAGGGCCTTTCTACAACTTTAAGGTAAAAGCACAGTTCTAAACTAAAGCATTTGAATAATGAATCATATAATACATTTATATAACTTACTAAATCAACCATGTGTTGTTTTGTGCAGTGTATCTGAAGTGTCTCCAGAGGGAAGACTCACTGAGTCGGTGCTGCTATTATCTACCCTGTGCAGTCGGGCTTCTGCGTTGGGCCCAGATGTAGAGAGGGTCAGTACTGGAACCAAATATGCCCTTGAACTATGGCTCAAAACTCTGGAGACCCAAGGGAGCAGTTAATAATTGTGTTCTCATTTGAACATTTCCAAACCGCCTGAACTGTGCTACTTTCTGGAGGATTCCACAACGTCATGGGTTTGCCTTGCAACTGCAGTTGCTTTATAGAAGCATAAGTATTCGTTTTGTTTGTCATTCATTAATAGTTAAAGACATGGATCATTTTTAAGTTATAATTTGAAGGAATTGTGATGGCCCTGTTACCATTATATGTTTTTTAAAAACCTGAGTTTATTGCACATTATTTCCTCATATTTTTATTCATTTGCCACTTCAAGCCACAGGGTGGCAATAAAGTAAAACATAATAAACAAATTGAAAAATGTGTATTGGAATGATGTATTTTTGTCCAAAACCACTTCAAATTGCATTAGAACAATGCACATTACAATTCCAGAAGTCAGTTATTGGGGTTTCTGTACAATACGGTAGAAATGTTCATTTTACTGCTATGCTATGATTTTCAAAAAATGTCAAATGTATTACAGCTGCAGAGTGGTTGGATTTATTTCTACTTTCAATTACCTTTCAATCACATCAAGTGTTTCTTTGTCATCATATGATACGGAGACCTTATTCCTGTTACACCCTCATTCTACATACTACCATGGAAGTGAAGTATCAGTGCCTCGCCCAGGATAAGACATCATAAGGTCATACAAATTATCAGTGATTGATTGAGAACATGTCTGTTTACTTTGGATACAGGCATCATTACAGTTTATGGTCAACCCTTCCGAAGCACAACCTGTGTATGTGTGTCACAAATGTGTGTACAGCTACCTGTGTGAGTTGATGTCTCCGCTATTTACAAAGTGTTTAACCGCAACCCTTTCAAGAACCGTACGTTGTGTAACTTGTCTAAGCCTATTTCAATATTGTAGACAATACCGTCTTCAACGGCCTTCAACAAACTTACTTCAGATAGGTGTATTGTAGCATAGTCCATAGTTTGCAGTATATACAACACATATTCTGTTACTATCTTCACTTAATCTGTTGGATTGGATATTGGGTTTTTATAAAAGTTTTCTTATCTTTTTTTCCAATCCTTTCAATTTGATCTATTGCATTGGTGATTGATAGGTCAATAGGTCTAACGGGAACCCATGGTTGTCTCTTTTGATGTGAAGTGTGTTCCTTTAGGTCATGCTGTTATCAAAACGTACCCACTACAAGTAGCTGGGATAATGTTTGGTTACACCGTTAGCAAAGGGAATTAGGATTTCTTTGTGCTTTTGTTTCCCTTGATTTAAACAATAAATCATCTTGTTTGATTGTCAGACAATAGGAATACGTCATGAAACATTGATATGAAGGGTGTTGTCCAGTGAGTAATGGCTGGCTCATTTGAATGGTTAAGTTTGTAGCTTTTTATTCATACAGTATATAGTTTCCTGTGAACCTGAAACAGGTGATCTGTATAAGACAATTACAGATAATTAAAGATCTTTAGACAAATTAACACATTTAGTCCCCTTGGGATAGAGGTGAGAATATTCCTTGGGATAAAAGGCTTGAAGGGAGCTTCAATCAACTCTTCAATGACCATAAATATGGGAACACCAAAATATATACACTATGATCTCAAGAACTACAAAGAGATTGATGCATTAGTTAAAATCATTTTGGCAAATCTTTATGAAAAGAATAATCAATTACATTTAAAAGATGCTGTTGGTTTAAATATACAGTAAAGAACTGTGTATGTTAATGTTGCAATTATGTTAATCTGCCAAAAAAGAATGATGACAATTATGTTTATATCTCTAAATCTAAATCTGATGGGATTTCATAATGTTATTACAGTCTTTGAGAAGGTCTATCCTATATTCCACCCAGAAGGATGTGGAATATACAGCAGAATACAATTAATCAGATAATATCAGTGGCATGTATTCCACGTGTGCTCACTTTTTGTATCTCATAAATTAATCTCCAGCACACATGGACCATTACTGCTCTCAAGCATTTGAAGGCCTTCAACTTAAAGAATAGGGTTGGTTACCTGTCTTACCCACTTGTTACAAAAATGTACACATTTACAAAATCAATGTAAGAAAAAAAAGGAAATACAGTGAATGCAAAGTTAATTGTAATCTGTTTGCAAAATGATGATATTCCCCTATTCAGAACCATTTAAACATTTCTCATATTAAATAAGAAGCACTTACTTAATGAAATGATAACAAAACATAATACCAAAATAAAATTGATAGTAGCTTGCAATTACTGATACATAGGTTTTATTGTATTCTTAAATATGTTCAGTCTGTTGGTCCTTGTGAGACAGGAGCTTTTATAGTAGACAAGAGAAGAAAAAATACATATGAACAGAGAGAATTACTAAAAATACATCTTCAAATCACACACCACAATATCTATCTCATCATAATATCAAACAGGATTTTCTTCCATCACGAGACACTCTTAAAGGTATCATAAGCAAAAGAAAAATCTGTACAAAAAGAAACGTTTTGTCCCCTATAAACATGTTGTGGAAGCTAATGACGTCTGATAGTTGTTTAGCAACACAGACAACTCAGTGCCAGTGGAATGTTAAAAAATTTAAGCAGCCTGCTATTTTCCAGCCAATGATGTTCCAGCAATCCTGTTCTAACCATTTGCCTTTGGTGAAGCAAGTCACGTCTTATTTTTGTGAAACAACTGTCAATCCACCTCGTGCTAATGGAAGGTGCTGAAGTTCAGACAAGAATTGGGGGTGCTGTTTGAATTTATTTTATAACAGCTTTTATGGGTAAGTGGAAGTAATATGTATGTAAATACAGTAGTGTTCAATAGCTACTTCCATTACTGCTGCATTAGTTATATGAAATGAATACCATTGTCATTACATTGCAGTCGGTAAATAAAGTATTGGGGAATTACCTAAACAGTGTTTTTTAACAAAAGCCTGGCTGCCCATGAAAACATGTCTTTAGACATATACCCAAGCTTGCCTCAGTTCAAACATGCTGGAGATAAATATTTGCCTACCATGTATTGCTTAGTGTAAAGAATATATACATTGATTCACTTGCATACTAGCTATTTTAACAGAATGTTGCATGGAGAAATCCGGGGTGTGCATTGATTGGATTGCATTACCTACCTCTGCATCCACTTTCCTCAGCCTACGGCTCAATTATTGACCACGTACATCCCTGTTCGATTCTTTGATGGGGGTGGGATTTCATTCTGATTACAGAGAAAAACAGTTCAGTCACGGATCTCAGTAAACCAGTCTCTTAGTAAATTCTGAGACTCTCCAATAGGTCAACTGTTATGCAGTAAGAGAGCATACAGAAGCACTTAATATACTCCATGTTGTGGGCATGGACAGCACACAGAACATACATTTAACAGTTCACATTCCATTAACCTACCCTTACCCAAAAATTACAGATCTTAGACTAAATGAAACATTATATCTAAGAATTATATCTAATATATGATTTACTACATGATGACTTTTGATGTTGACACTCCCCACTGTGCACCCTATAATGTCACTGCTGTGTCAAAGACCTGGAAGCCTTCTCAGTGCCTAATCAATGGTTCCATTGTTCCTAGCTCGTTGAGAAAGTTCTCTGCAACATTGGCAAGTTCCACTGCATTTATATCAAACTTCTGATAAGTAACCCATAAGTCATGCTCAATATATAAACATGAGAATGACATCCAGGGGCCTTATTTTTTAGTGGCTCTACGCCCTAGTTGGAGACTATGAAGTTGTAGAATCATGTCACCGAAGGTTTTATTGTCAGTGATAGTAGTAGATGTTTTAGTATGTTAGTCCCCTTGTCTTCAGAGATAAGGCTGATTTACTAAAGCTGGCTTGAGTCTAGGAGAGTGAGGCCAGAGGAGTGAGTCTAGGGGAGTTGGGATATGAGAGTGAGGCTAGAGGAGTGAGGCTATGGGAGTGAGACTAGGAAAGTGAGGCTAGGGGGATGGGCTTGGGTAGTGAGGCTAGTTCCCACTATGGGGAAGGCTCCAGTTTCCCATGCATCATGTTTCCCTGGTCAAAGCCGTCTAGGTACAAAGAGACATCTATGAACACAGTGGCAAGAGCAAGAACTCTCGGTAGCATTTGCCAAACTCGCTCTCTCTACTCTGTGTGTGTGTGCATGTGTGTGTCTTTGTGTGTGCGCGTGCGTCCACGAGTCTATGCATGGGTGCGTGCATGTGAGTGTGCTCTTTTGTTTGTCTTATATCTGATGCCACAAGACTCTGACTGAAGAAAGGAAACACAAAGCCAGGAGTTTGTGTGTTGTGATTTGGTGAAATGAGGATCTGTGGTCTTCTCAAACCAGAGCTCCTGACTACTAGGATAGTCCAGCCTGAACCATGATACCAGTATAGTCTAGGCTGAACCATGAATACAAGGATAGTCTAGGCTGAACCATGATACCAGTATAGTCTAGGCTGAACCATGAATACAAGGATAGTCTAGGCTGAACCATAAATACCAGTATAGTCTACGCTGAACCACGAATACCCATATAGTCCAGTCTGAACCATGAACCTCAGTAGTGTCTAGGCTGAACCATGAATACCAGCATAGTCTGGCCAGAACCGTGAATACAAGTGTAGTCCAGTCTATGAAGAAATGATGAGCGAGCAGATACCAATTAGGCTCTTATCGTGCATGTTTTATAGTGGACTTACAAAAGGTTTACCGTTGGGTACCTCAAAGCGGCTGTGTGTGGAGTACAGCGGGATGTCTATCGGGTCATAGGGGCTGAAGGCTCTGTGTCTCCTGCAACAGACCCACACCAGCTGAGGGACAGAGAGACAGGCCAACGTGGTCAGATTAACAATTAAGAAAGGACAATCCATTACAAATGTCAATGTATCTCAATGGTAAGTATTGAAGAAGGTATTCAGGAAGAAACTGTATATGTCTGTATGTGCTTCTTTGGTTGTGTGTGGTAATGATGATGAGGATGTTGTTGCTCAACAGTGTGTATATATGTAGAGTTATCCAGTATGGCTGTGTGACTTGCTGTGCTGTGCGTGTGTGTGTGTACTCACCAACCATATAAGTAGCAGGAGAAGCAGCAGTAAGATGAGAGCTGCCAGTACCAACAGTGCAATGGCCCATCCAGGGACAACTGGAACTCTTGCCCTAGTCTCTGTCAACACATGACTGGTGATACTTCCTGCATTGGCCTGATTTGTAGGGACAACTGAAATGTCAGATTTGCTTAAGGTGTGACTTTGTGTAGTAGCCCTGGGGACAGTTGTGTGAACTGTCAGAGGAATAAGTGTGCCGTTGGTTGGATGGTGAGGTATGTCCCCAGACTGGATGGTGGTTTTCCCACTAGTGGTTGCATTACTGGTGGTGCTATTTTGTTGGGTAGATGGAATACGGAATGGAACGCTGGTTGTAAAATTGTTTGAATGGCTGGTTGTACTGTTGATTGGAACGCTGGTTGTACCATTGGTTGGATGAATAGTTGTATCTTTGGTTGGATGGATAGTTGTACCATTGGTTGGATGGATAGTTGTACCATTGGTTGGATGAATAGTTGTTTCATTGGTTGGATGGATAGTTGTACCATTGGTTGGATGGATAGTTGTACCATTGGTTGGATGGATAGTTGTTTCATTGGTTGGATTAATAGTTGTTCCATTGGTTGGATGGATAGTTGTTTCATTGGTTGGATGGATAGTTGTTTCATTGGTTGGATGAATAGTTGTTTCATTGGTTGGATGGATAGTTGTACCATTGGTTGGATGGATAGTTGTTTCATTGGTTGGATTAATAGTTGTTCCATTGGTTGGATGGATAGTTGTTTCATTGGTTGGATGGATAGTTGTTTCATTGGTTGGATGAATAGTTGTTTCATTGGTTGGATGGATAGTTGTACCATTGGTTGGATGGATAGTTGTACCATTGGTTGGATGGATAGTTGTACCATTGATTGGATGGATAGTTGTATAATTGGTTGGATGGATAGTTGTTTCATTGGTTGGATGAATAGTTGTTTCATTGGTTGGATGGATAGTTGTTTCATTGGTTGGATGGATAGTTGTACCATTGGTTGGATGAATAGTTGTACCATTGGTTGGATGGATAGTTGTTTCATTGGTTGGATGAATAGTTCTTTCATTTGTTGGATGGATAGTTGTACCATTGGTTGGATGAATAGTTGTATCATTGGTTGGATGGATAGTTGTACCATTGGTTGGATGGCTAGTTGTATCATTGGTTGGATGGATAGTTGTACCATTGGTTGGATGAGTAGTTGTTTTAGCTGAACGGACAGCTCGTTTATTTATTGTAGTGCTACTTGTAATAATAAATTGAGGGTTGACTGTAGTGGATCCTGGTTGGCTACTGCTGGGCATAGGGCTGGATGGGGCTGGGGATGATACAGCCGACATGGTTGTTTTCAGAGGATATGGGACTCGTGTTGGAATTTCACCTTTAGGATGACAACATATGTACATTGTTAACATGTATAAACACTTTGTTCCTTTATATTAATTTGCCATTGGTTTACAAGCTGAAATTAGAATCACAAGTTGTTTTACTTACCTTGGATGTATGTCATGTCCAGGTCAAGGATCTTAGGTGAGTATTTATGAAAATTGGCAGTGAACATGCTTCTGATCAGTATCTTGTTATCGCTCGGATTCCCAAATTGCAATTTTGTATTTGCAATCACGGATCCATTACTGCAAAAGTAACAGACAAACCATCAATTTATTGATGCAAATACACTGTAAGGTGAAACTATTTTATAGATGTGTGGCACATTGATGTCATAATTTAATCTACCATTTTTCCATTGCTGTTGATAAAATGCCAGGTATTATCTCCGTGTTCAAGCTAACAAGCATGCACCATTACCTTCTATCTCACCTGAATTCCATTTCTGCTACACGTTCATACTCAAGAAAATGTTCATCAAAGACAGCTTTCAGCTGCAAAAAATATATATCTCAACACAGAAGCAGATTTTATACAATCTACAATTATGTTTTAAATTGAATTAATTAACAACAATATGTGGGATAATCCATTTCAAACCCTCTGTTGAGTAGGCCAATCCTCAATTTACTGCATCTGTGATTTTGCATGATAAATGATGTCATAATTGGAATACTGTGTGCAGCTGTGATTATGATCCCAGTGCCTCCTGAGAAGATGGTACTTCAAGTATATTTATACTTGTCAGAGTGTGGATCTACAGAACACAATGCTGCCAGTACCCCCGACTAAGATGATTAAAATAGAATACTGGTTGATCTGCTAACCTTCTTCAAAGTAACTTCTGAGTATCATAAAGCAACACACTTACCATTTTCTCCACCTCTACTCTGAGCAGTTTGCAATACATTGAGTTTGGGTCCTGGAGTGACTCATTGTAAATCCGGTTAGTTATTCTGACGCTAAATTCGAAGGCAGACCCTGCAGGAGCTGAGACTAAGTTACTTCTGGCAGTTGACCTCCGGAGCCGTGCAACAGGTACAACACCAGTTAAGACAATTAGTGCTGAAAGGTAAGAGATCAGTCAGTGTGTGTGTTACAGTAATTCGCATAGATTTTCAACAGAGAGACTGAAAAAAACTGCAGAAAGGTGCTGGGAGAGTTTGCAGCCATATTGAGGCTGAAGTTAATTCTTAGTGGTACCAGTGGGAAATGATACCTATTACTGTAAATTCAATTCATGGCACTGATGGAAGGGGGTCTTCCTGAAGTCATAGCACTAAACATGTCAACATCAGTGTTAATATAGTCTGAGTCCATTCATTCAAATGATAACAAAGCCTATAATCTACCGTGTTGCTTATCATGGTATATTTTTCCTTTTGTGTATTGTATCAGTTTGCGCTCACCAGACAGTAGACACCCACCAGAGGAGGTTGTAAAGTGGTTTTGTCATGATCAAAATAGGCCTAAAAATATAGCAAACTGTAGGCCCTATAAGATGGCAGACAGACAAGACAGACAGACAGTTTTACCTGAAATAGCCATTAAACATATGATCCCAAATTTGATTTCTTTTTGCATCATGTTTCTCTTTTCTGAGGAAAAAAAGGTTAATCCGATACCCATCTTTTAAAATGAATGTCCTCCTTGCAACAAGTGAAAAGGTTCATTCCTGAGAGTCTGTGACGGTTCGAAAGATACGGTTCTTATATGGCCAAGATAACTGAACCAACTGGACAGGTGTTAGGTGATGGGCGGGCCAACATTTTCTTCGCGCATTTGATAAATTACAAGATTGCGCCCCTCCGTGGATGCAGACTGCCATAGATATCTATGCAGACTGCAATCTCGTTCCGAGGACTGATTGTGAAATTGACAGATTCTTACCAGAGCAGGCATAAGTTTCTCTTCCAGGAGAGATATGAAGGCCAGGGTGTCTGCACCCTCCCTGGCCGACAAGTCATAGTCTGCATTGTATTTCTGAAAGAAGAGCATCCATCGTCACACTGCACACCTGCCTCTATTACAACCTAGACACCCTCTAGTACTAACTCTAACTGAATTCAACCGTTAAGCAGTCATGTCACTGCCAAGGTTAGGGCATTCTACAAGCCCTAACCCTAAGTCTGACATTAATGATTGTGGTGGAAGTCATATAGGCACTATATATGTCTGTTACCCCAAATGCAATGTCATTTCATAGTTTTTCGCAAATAGGCCTATGTATTTCGATATAGGCCTGTCACTGTGACAGTGTTGTGGCTTTTCTCAAATGTAGGCTACTGCGCCGGTTATAACTTCAAAGAATAATAATTTATTTCCCTGCTTTGGTACGACAACAACGCGATTAGATAGACGGTTATTAGACAGGTAGCTAAAAGATGCTGCATACAAGAAGGCGATGTAATCTGGCGATGTAATCTGCACAGATTTTAAAACTAAAACTAAAACCGTGGCTGTCATACTTTCTTTGAGGACGGACAGGGCATTCCATTCTCCAGGTGTCCTCTCGACCCATAAAACCAGGCACCTGGCGACATTGACTACCTTTATGAAACGTTGGGGCTTCTAAAGTTTCCTCCTTTAAATTCAATCTTGCTCGTCTCCTCCATTATAGGACATTTGTTGAATGTTAATTATAGGGGATTTTAGACATTTGTTTAACGTTTTTATTAGGCACCAACACATTAATTGTGAAAAAAACTGAATTAAAATAAAAAAGTAGTCTATTTCAATAGAAAACATATTTAGATTTTATATTGACGCTAATTAATGATTACTTCCGAGTAACCGTTGATGATTAATTCAAGATGGCGGCCCCCTGTGAGCTTTACTGTTGGGACGGAGATTGGGGTTTACCTTCAGTCAATACGGAGTGTTTGATTGTATTGGTAAGACATTTGAAGTGACAATTCAACTACAGTAACTACAGTAGCCTACCAGTAATACAGCTCAGACTGATAGCAACGTTCACGTGCAGCAGTAGAAAGCGTGCTAGCTAGCATCTACTGGCTAGCATCTAGCTAACAAGCTTGACAACATCGTTCAACTCCAATCATCTGTCGAGTGTCGCAGCCTATAGCAAGCTGCTCATGGCTTTAGGTTTTATCTGGAGCAGTGTCGTTTAGCAATGTCCATGTAGAGTAATGCACTCAAACTGCGTCATCAGATAATACAAATGAGCACATAGCCATAGTAGCCTACTCGCCGGCTACATCATAGTAGCTAGCCTACACAACAAGTAGCCGTCATCAGGTCTAAACATAACCGTGCATCAATATTGTGATACCCTATAATGTATTATAAATAATTGCTTCTTGGTGCTAGGTAAATTAATTATATTATACATGCGTTATTAACATGTTAATATGAATAATTTAAGTAAATGTAACCTATGGCATGATGTACACAGGATGCAAAGTACAGGTGCAATTATTTATGTCGACTAAATAAATTAGACGATGCGATGCAATATAGGGAGCAGTCAAGAAGACTAGAGGACTATTTACTTTGACAGGACATTCATCTGTTTCAACCCCACCCCCAGAAAAAAGGAACCGAAGGAAAACATTTTTTCTCAGTTTGGTTTTCTAGGAATGCATCATCCAGTGTCTAATGTAAAGTTGCACACCACAGTCTCTCCTCTGTCTGCCCCAGTAAATGATTGATGTATTCTCAAGCCTTTCTTGATGGATGGTATTACCGCAATCACTACAGAGAACCAACAATGTAAGATAAAATGTATTCTTCTGGGTCAGTGAAAGCAATAAAATAATTTCCAATTTCCACTTTTTTATTTTTGGATTATATAAAATGTTGAAAATGCATCACAGCTCTAGATAATAGCTACAGCAAAATCATTTTACTTAATGCCCAAGGGTGTCTTAGACAGCTGCAAAGGAAATTCTGACTTCTTGCGGACACCAAATGACCCCTATTTTCCATGATGTCTAGTCCTGTTTTGTTCTGTCTTTCTGCAAGCACAGTCGGGTCTGTTTTTGCTACCAAACTTAATTTATTGGATGTACTTTCATGTCTTTAATAGCAGTCCTTAATGTGTCAAATTATGTGTTGTTTAGTGTCTTTCTTGTCTTTATAATTCATTTGGCGCAAGATTAAAACTGTAAAGCTTTTTGAGAAAAAGGGTCATAACCGCCTTAGAATTTATGGCATAAGAAAAATTCACTTTCACTGTTGGCTACTTGTATGTTTAAGTTAACCTTTACTTGACAGCTGTGTTGATAGACTACTGTGTTCTGTAGCCTGCCTTCTAGTAACAAAGCTGTTTGACTACCACAGAGAAGCTGGTGTATAGTGGTGCTCAGAGTTAGTTGTCTACACTTACAGTACTAATCTCTTTTTACCCTAGGCATATGCAAAGTTTGCCGGAGCACCACTCAAGCTTCACAAGAACAATTATCCCTGGAGAAGTCCCACTGGTGAGATTACTATTTCCTTTCCCCTCCTTATGTTAGCCTCTCCCTTTCTGTTTCTCTGTGTGTGTTTTTGTGCATTTCTTGAACGAGTTAGTTGTCGTATATGTCTTTTGAAAGGAGCTGCTCTCTTCTGCTCCCTCTCTGTTTATCCCTGCCATGCTTCTTCTGGCTGAGCAAAGCGGTCACACTACACTGGTCACAAATGAGCGGTGTAGCCTTTTGATGACATAATGGCTTTAACAGTGTCATTGGTACAGGCAGCCTGCCTGCCTTGAAGACCAGCCACAATGGGAGTCTTTCAAGACCCAATGACATCATCATCCATCTCAGGAAGCAGGTGACTGACCCATGCAGGCCTCAGCTTTATCCTGACGATGCCACTCCTTTGTCTGCTGCCCAGTTACCTGTTGAAAGCAAGCCCCCTTAACTGACTTAAGTATACACCGTTTTGAAGGTGGCCCCAAAGTCAGTCAAACCATTGTTGTCTTGTTTAAAGGGATCTTGGGATAAGGGAAAGAGCCTTTAAACAAACAAATAACCATTGAAAGGAGTCTTAGTCCATTGACAGACTAAGCTCCTTTATGCAGAGAGAAATGCAAAGGAAACAGATTTGACACGAAAGTTTACCAACTGACTGGTGAAACAAGCAAAAAGCCCCACTAAAAAGCATCAAACTATCAGTGTAATGGAGGGGGATGCAGGCAGAGCTGCTGCAGTGTGGTTGTCAGAAATTCACAATTGGTCACAAATCACAAATGTTGTGATTTTCTCAAAGCAGACAACAGCTGGACTTCTGGAAATCATTAATGTCAGACTTAGGGTTAGGGCTTGTAGAATGCCCTAACCTTGGCAGTGACATGACTGCTTAACAGTTGAATTCAGTTAGAGTTAGTACTAGAGGGTGTCTAGGTTGTAATAGAGGCAGGTGTGCAGTGTGACAATGGATGCTCTTCTTTCAGAAATACAATGCAGACTATGACTTGTCGGCCAGGGAGGGTGCAGACACCCTGGCCTTCATATCTCTCCTGGAAGAGAAACTTATGCCTGCTCTGGTAAGAATCTGTCATTTTTTGACAGTGTGGTAGTTTATGTCTTCTTTTTTTGTCTATTCATATTCTCTCCAATTGTTGCCTGGTCTAGATCTACTTTCTGTGGATTGATCCCAAGAATTATGCGGAGGTTACTCGTCCCTGGCATGCTGACCATATGCCCTTCCCCCTGAACTTCTTCCTGCCTGGTCGAATGCAGCGGCAGCAGCTGGAGAGACTACGTCTCATCAGGGGAGAAAAAGAACTGGAGGCGAGTGAGGAGACAGAAAAGGAGGTGAGGTGCATGGAAATGTTTTGTGTTTGTCCTGTCGATTAAGAATTGGAACTGGCTGGGGCAATTGATCCTGTGTGTGGGTACAAGTAACCCCTGAGTAGCAGCTTAGTTAACGATTTAGAGCCTTTTTAACTAAAATAAAATAGTAAAATGTTGACACCTGTTTGGTCTCACTTTCCAGCTGTACGGTGAGGCTCTGGAGTGTTTGAATCTTCTCTCTCAACGTCTGGGATCTAAAAAGTTCTTCTTTGGAGACTCGTAGGTTCAAGCAGAACAATTTCCTATTTTCGTACCTTAAAATGTGTTTAAAATGTATGAAAAATAATGAAAACGAATACAAAAATGTATTTAATATTTTGTATACTATTGTCTCCCCATCGCAGAATGAATAACTCCTTTATTTTTGTTTTTAATTGCACCTTTCCCGCTGCATGATTCGTCTCACTGGCTAATGCCATTGTGTTGTTCCTACTAGGCCTTCATCTCTGGATGCGTTTGTGTTTGGTCACCTGGCACCTCTCTTGAAGATGAAACTGCCCAGAGCAAGGCTCCAGCTGCACCTCCAATCACTCGATAATCTGACCCACTTCTGCTCCAACATCCTGATTCTTTACTTCCCAGGCGAAGGGCGGGGTGAGTACCCTCAGACACCGCCTGGGATTGGTGGACTGGATTCATCACATCCTCCTTTAATATGACTCTGTTTTAAATACACTTTATCTATATACCCTTCCTGTATAGTTTCTAGTGCTTAATGTTTCATACTTTTGTTGTTGTTCTTCTGTCCAGAGGGCTTCAGTCGCAAAGTGTCCTCCCAACCTGAAGGGGGCGAGGTTGACCACGCGCCCTACAAGAAGCGCAAGCAGTTGCTTTCTGTCCTAGTGGCTCTGGGTGCAATGCTGAGCTATGCACTCCTATCAGGGATTGTCTCCATCCAACATGTCCAGCAGGAGCCTCTGGATGGCTTCAAGACCCTCCGCTCACTGTCCCCCCTTGAAGGAGATGAAGAGGAGGACTGATGAGATGTAGAGAGAGAGAGAGGTCTACTTCCAGACCGGTCACCTGCCCCATGGCTCCCATTCATTCCTGGGCAAGGAATCTGTTTTGAAGTGGGCCTACTGTGATGGCAGTACTCATCTTTCGAGAGGTGTGGATAACTGGAGAATATAACGCAAAATATGATTCAATGTGCACCTGGGGTCCAGTATGCCAAAATACTTTCGTACTGGTGTTTAAATGTAATTTCTTAACAATTGAAAACGGAAACGTAATTTCTGAAACATAAGGGGTATGCTTGCTATACATTTTGCATCACTTTAAATGTACTTTTATCTTCTTTAAATAACTTTGTTTACATGCTGTTTTATATGGATGTCTATATCAGAGAGAAGAGGTAGATATCTAAATGACAACATCTGATTGTTGTTTCTTTCGTAAAGGATGCAGCTTAAGCACATGAGCCTTCATATTATGGGAATTTGCCAAAATGACCTCTGTTGTGCATTGCTTGTTTCCCTAAGTACAAGTTAGAACCTAAGAAAGAAGAGATATAAGGAGGGAGATGGGGGGTCTATCCACCATGGCATAGCTGATTTAGCCTTGAAATGAACATTCTTTCCAGCAGAATATGATTGTCATAAAAGCACTAGGCCTACGTGTCTCTTGAAAACTGGCCATATTCCCATCATTACAGCACGTCAGTCTTCGTTCCATAAACTTGGAAAAGGGGAAGAGCTTGTTATTACTTTAATGTTCCTACATATTTGCCTTCTGTGAATGGTTCCGTGCTTCTAGGCAGACATAGGGTAGCAAATTACCGTGAAGCCTATCATTTACATAGCAAATACTATATGTCATGTTGTTCGTCTTTGCGTATTGTAATAGAATGAAAAAAGCTGACATTTTGGCCACATCAGATGCTACCCTGCGTCAAGCATAAATCTCCCAACAATGTTTTTTTTTGCTCCCTCGTGTAGAGCAGTTTTGGCTGCCAAAATGCTGAAGCGTGTCCAGTAACTTTTAAGAGATTCATGTTTTTCTTATGAAACATTATTGAAATACCAAAACTTGCATTTTACATTTAAGATGTTTTCTTTTACTTTGAATAAATGAGTTAAGCCTACATCTAATCTTTGGGTTTCTTATTTTGCATTTGCTTGTGTGGATGTAATGGCATATCTTGATAGGGTTAGGGTTAGATATAGTCACATTGCCTGGCACCCAGCCTTCCCCCTCGTTCCTTGATACCTCGTTTCGTTCCTATGACCAAGACCCCGGAGACAGCTGCATATGACGCCACCTACAAGGAATCTCACTTTGGCTCCTGTTCACTCAGGTTTTGGTGTGTGTGTGTGGAAAATATTCTGCCCCCTCTCACACGCTTTGAGAAATCACCAAAAACGTCTGCACCACGAAAGTAACTCCTTTGCTTTCAATGAAATCTCCTGGGGCCAAGTTTAATGACCCTGAAAAAGTATCTGGGAAAGAATTCCCGGAGTGGGAAAATATGCTTGTAGTGTATAGCCCTCTTTTTCCATGGATCAAGACAACACGCCTCAAAAGTGCTTAATAGCTGGATCTAGTTGAATCTTGAACAGCGGAAAAATTGTAAGCTAAAGACCAGCTTAAGAATTCCATTGTTTGACGTTCGCTTACATTTCCCAATCAGGAAAATATGAAACATTGGAAACAAAACCGAACATTTATAAGCGTGGATGTTCAATAAGGTGCGTTGTTCATTGTGAAATGTGGCTCACAGACAGCCTACATTTCAATTCTCCTAGTCCAATAAAAAATATTTCCTCCATCACCTGCTGTTAAACGCAAGTTGCCACGGTAACTGGTGGGTAATCAGAAACAAACAGTTTCCAGTTGGTGAAAGGAACAAGGGGAGGGAGGGCTGAAGCCTAAAGTTAGAGAAATGTCCGTGTTGTGTTCTCCTACGACGCAATCAGATGAACTAAGAGTTCATTAAGATAGGCATATCTGGCTTTCCCACTAATTACCCTTTATGCTGAATTGTCTTGTTTTGTCATAGACTGCAACAGCAAGCGAACTAAAGTGTCCTTAAGACGACCCCCTTTGAGTCTGAAGTCCTCAAATTGATTAAGTTGTTCACAAGCACGAAAGTCTTACATAGTCTATTTTTTATATATATAAGTGTAGTCTATATGGCTGCTATTTAGTAGGCTATCGCTCAGGGACTACTCGCAGGTCTGCAGCAGGTCACAAGCAGGCGGACCAACTCGCGCGTTCACTGTCACATCCACGCGGCGCAAACGAGATACTAGGCAGAAGCGCGCGCCCCATAAACCAGTCGACTTTGTATCGGCTCATTTGTAACAGGCGGTCAGTTCATCTAGACCACTTTTTCTATACTTTATTGGAATACGTTTGATCAATCATCATCCTCATCATCAACAAGGTGGATAATTATCAGTGGTTGGCCATATAAAATACTGTTGTTAACCCTGTAAAACCTGCTAGCAGCCTTTCTTGGGACATGGGTACAAGACGCACGGTGCCAACGTTCCTGGCTGTATCCATATTTCTATTCGTGGCATTATGTGAGCCAGTGGATAAACAGGATGTGCAAGGTAACGGAAAGGAGCTATCCACTTTGATTAAGTTGTTCTAGACAATAATTATGTGTCTGCCCTTTATTTTCAAAGCCTTTTTTTTGGAACTGTAGATACTTTGTATACACCCATAGCTCTAGGATTGTCAATTGCTTTTTTCAAGTTTACATAGCCTACATGCTTTTGTTAAAACTATTCTGCGTAATAGTACTTTGTATTTCACCATGACATATTCATGTAATACTGTGCGTAAAACCACAATGCAAGTGTCGCATGACCGAGCGCACCGTTGTTATTAACATCTGCTTCCCCATATAGGCTAGCACTTTCTATTTTGTTTTAAAACCTTATACTTTATTCCCCCACCTTACCGATTGGTTTTGCTTACTTGCAAGCACTGTACTAGAAATTCATGTCACTTTATCCAACTGATTGTTCAAACCTCATAGCAGTAGAGACAACCTACTCTTTGCAACTGTTAACCTCCAGGTTCTTTTACTGAAAAACCAACGACAGGGTTGTTGAACTTCCAAAGTCACTGTCAATGTAGCTGTTCTCAGCTTAAATCCCTTGTGACTTCAACAGCAACGAGTTTAAAGCCAAGTACTTTTGTACATGGCTGACTTTCCACCTCTCTTTTTCCCAGCCTTCTCCTTACCTTACTCCTTCCCACTTACATCCCTCCCTCCCTTCCTCCCTCCCTCCCTTCCTCATTCCCTCACCCTTTGAGTTCTCACAGTTTGCTTTTGACAAACTGAATGTCTACTGCCAAACCTCATTGTCCTATGTTTGTGAACATGTACTGCAAGAATCAGGGTTAACCTTCCCTTTTCCCACTCTCTTTATCTATCTACCATCCCCACTCGCTGTCTCCCTCAGTCATTGACATGCTGAGTCTGCAGGACCACAAGCAGAGTGTTGCAGCGGTGGAGAAGATTGGGCGGGCTCTAAGCACGCTCAGTGACATCTACATCGTGTCCACTTTCTACCTGCCAGCCAAGCTTGGAGGTGTGCTGCTGGGCATCTACAACAAACAAGACAATAAGAAATACCTAGAGCTGGCTATGATGGGCAAGATCAACAAAGGTACGTATTATCCAACACCTTCCCTGAGGAAGCTGCTGGGGTCTCACCTTGATGACCTTGATTGATGACCTTGATGGATAAATAGTTGAAATGAAGGTATTTTTCTGGGGAAAGTTTGCGAAGCTAGCAAAGAGATGTACATGGAACATTCTATTCTGCTAAACAACAATGTGGAAGTTCGTCCTCTCAACATGATTCTTCAGTTTTAAAGTCGGCTGAATGTATGTCTGCTCACTCTGTCCCATATTCTTCCCCATTCTCCCCCATGTCGCTTGTTCTCCCCCACTCTCCCCATTCTCTTCTATTCATCAGCCTTGGTTAGGTATGTTAGGCAGGACGGCAAAATCCACACTGTCAACCTCCAGAATGCCAACCTGGCTTACGGTCGAACACACTCTATCATCCTGCGTGTGGGAGGGCTACGCAGGGACCACCTGCACCTTGAGCTTTACGTTAACTGCAGATTGGCCGACTCCAGCCAAGGTCTTCCACCATTGGTCGCTCTCCCTGCCGAAGCAGAGATGGTGGAGATAAGGAATGGCTACAAGGCTTACGCTAGGGTACAGGTGAGTGAGCAGAGTTGAATTCTAGACATTCACAAATTATTCTCTCTTACCTGTCAAGTCATGTAGAAAACGGGAATAAAAAGTAATGCATAGTGTAGACCCACTTAGGGAGGGGTCTAAAAATGTACAGGCGATGGGTCTGTCCTTGTTCATCGTTTATTATTTATCCTTGATGATTCAGTATTATAATAGATTTTCTTTGCACTGAAATCTTACTTTCTCTAATTTGACTGGAAAAGAGAGTTGATGGTGTACACCTCTTGCTTCCAGGGTGGAGTCGAGTCCCTCAAAGTTGCACTAGGGGGCACTGTGGCCAAAGCAGGCACTCTGATTGACTGTCCTTTCCAGGTAGACCCCTCAGCCTACAACACTGGTAGGTGCACAATAGCCATGACGACATCACACTTCTTTGATATTTCATCAGCAGATCTTTGAAATGAGAATGCTAAACTTGATGGGTTGTCTGTTCTTCAGTTTAAGAACACTTAACACTGTGGATATATTTATGAATGAATTTGTAGAAAAACTACTGACAGAGTACTAGATCAAGCTGATTTTGCATTTGATATTGACTCTCAACTATGCTTCCAACAGTTGGTGTGGAAGTGAACTCCATTTTGGGTGAGTGTTTCCAACAGACTGAAGATGCCATAACCATTCAATGTCCTTCAAACATTTTTACGACCATGCATTTTCCTTACTAAGCTATCCTTCCTACAATATCTGAATTGCATTGGAAAGAGTGGTTCCATCCTGAATGCTTTTTATTTTGTGGATTTTCAGGTGACCACACCAAGGCTCTGATTGGACAGCTGATCATTTTCAACCAGATTCTAGGGGAGCTACGAGAAGACATCAGAGAGCAAGTGAGGGCTGTTTGTGTGTGTGCCTAATTGAATGTACAGCATGCATTTGTATGTGTGTGCTTGCATGTGTGTGTGTGTGGATGAGTGCGTTTACATAAATGACAGGGTGCTTCTTTCTTCTGTTCCCCAGGTGAAGGAAATGTCCTTGATCAGAAACACCATTTTGGAATGCCAAGTATGTGGTGAGTGAGCATTCAGCCCTATAGGTCTAACATCTCTAAACCACATTGCAGTTTGATATGCTTTTGTTTGCGCGTGTGTATGTGCCTTTGGGTGTTTGCTTGCATGTGTATGTGTGTGTCCCTGTACCTATGTGTGTGTATCTGTGTGTCTGTCACTGTATGTTTGTGTGTCTGTCCCTGTGTGTGTGTGTGTGTGTGTGTGTGTGTGTGTGTGTGTGTGTGTGTGTGTGTGTGTGTGTGTGCGTGCGTGTGTGTCTGTATGTGTGTCTGCAGGCTTCCATGAACCTCGCTCCAGATGCTCACCCAGCCCCTGCTTCAAGGGTGTGGGTTGCATGGAGACCTTTGAGTCCCCTGGGTACCGCTGTGGACCCTGCCCAGAGGGCATGATGGGAAACGGTACCCACTGCCAGGACATCGACGAGGTATAGTTCCATAATAATACCACTGCTTTGACAGTCAAATCTAGCAGTATAATAATGTATTAACCACACTGAGGTAACTACAACAACCACACTACAACAACAACTATTTCCCCCTGTCTCCTCTCCCCCAGTGCGCTGTGGCCCATCCCTGTTACTCTTTCAGGGCATGTATCAACACAGCTCAAGGTTTTTCCTGTGAGCCCTGCCCTCCTGGCCTCTGGGGACCCCCTCTTATTGGAGTTGGACTTGAGTATGCCAAGTATCACAAGCAGGTAAACACATGCAAGTACATACACTTTCTAGTTTTTCTCTCCCCCCCCTCTCTCTTTCTTTTCTAATTCATGCTCTTACACTTTGCCTTGATTTCATGCACAGGAGTGCACTGACATTGATGAATGTATGGAGGTGGCTGATGCCTGTGTACCAAACTCGATATGTTCCAACACTATCGTACGTATATATCTTTTATCTTCTTGAAATGTATTTTTTGAACAGTATTTGGTGTCATTCTATGCAAATCTGACAGTGCCCTCTAGTGTGGAAACCAGAGAACTGTTTCCCACATGGTTTCCCTCAGTTTACGCCCTTTCTCTGCACTTTCTCGGTTATGTCTCCTCACCTCAAATCCTCTCCACTCGTCTCTCCTCTCTCCCCACTTCTTCCCTCCCTCCTTCCTAGGGATCATATCAGTGTGGGGGCTGTAAGGCGGGCTATCTGGGTAACCAGACGGCAGGCTGTGTCTCCAAGCTAACCAAGTCATGCGCCTCCCTGAGCTTCAACCCCTGCGACTCTAACGCCCACTGCATCTTTGAGAGGAATGGAGAGGTGTCCTGTGCGGTGGGTCCTTACCCCGGAGCATTCGAGACTAGCCACTGCTGTCTCTTTACTAGATAACCACTATAAATACATATCTTTATTACATTCTGATGTTGAATAAAATATGATGTGGTTTCCTTTTTCAAATGAATTGTTGGGGAAATGTTTCGTCCACTTTTCCACAAGTCTACATTTGCAGGGTGATCTAACCCTAACTTGGTGTGTGTGATCCTTCTTCTTCTCCTGCCTGTCCCGTAGTGCAACGTGGGCTGGGCCGGTAATGGAAACACATGTGGCGTGGACACAGACATAGATGGATACCCTGACCGCTCCCTGCCCTGCATGGACAACGACAAGCACTGCAAACAGGTACACGGATCCTCGGAACAAGTAAAACCCTTTGTTGTTGAATAAGGGTGTGAGGTTTATTGGCAATGAATTGTTGCTCTAATTAAGATGTTTTTGTGATACTGTGCTTTTCTTTTCCAGTGTTAATAAGGACATCAAAAGTGCCTACTATGAAAATACTTTCCGAGTTAATTGTATAGCTCCTGATTGCTGCCCATAGT
This sequence comes from Mallotus villosus, assembly GCA_903064625.1. Classification (NCBI taxonomy): domain Eukaryota; kingdom Metazoa; phylum Chordata; class Actinopteri; order Osmeriformes; family Salangidae; genus Mallotus; species Mallotus villosus. Next base: position 63,537 of record CAEFZP010002697.1, read on the forward strand.
AATATCTAAGAAACAGTGTTGTCATGGAGTGGCGATATGGAAGTTTAATTGAAGTTGATTCCTCCACTAGGACAACTGTATATACACGCCCAACTCAGGACAGGAAGATGCAGACAACGACGGGATTGGAGACCAGTGTGATGAGGATGCTGACGGGGATGGGATCAAGAATGTGGAGGTGTGTGTGTGTGTCACAACAAGGCATGAGCGTGTATAGGACAGTGTATGTGTGTGTATCAAGGCATGTGTGTGTATAGGACAGTGTATGTGTGTGTAGCAAGGCTTGTGTGTGTGTCATGTGTTTTAAACATGTGGTTGTGCCACTCAGGATAACTGCAGACTGATGCCCAACAAAGACCAGCAGAACTCAGACACAGACTCATTCGGTGATGCGTGTGACAACTGTCCCAATGTCCCCAACAGCGACCAGAAAGACACTGACACCAACGGACAGGGGGATGCCTGTGACAATGACATAGATGGGGATGGTGAGTTGTAACGTTTGTACACACACACTCACAAACACACACACTTCCCTCCTTCTCTTTCACTCTCTGCCTCTGGTCGAATTCTGATTGATCTTGTACATGGTGCAAATGTGTGAGCGTGTGATCATTGCTCTTTTCTTCTGTGTTTCAGGTGTACCCAATGTGCTGGACAATTGTCCCAAAGTCCCCAACCCAATGCAGACAGACAGAGACGGGGACGGGGTTGGGGATGCCTGTGACAGCTGCCCTGAGACAAGCAACCCCATGCAGGTTAGGGCAAGGCTTATCTACACGACCACAGTACAATGACATAAATAAGACCATGATTGGGACTACAGGAATATGGTTAAGAGTTAGGGCACCATGGTTCTGCAATGGACATTCAGGCCCTTCACTGTCTTTCAAAATGATTTTCTCCCTCCATCTAGACGGACATTGACAACGACCTGGTTGGAGATGTGTGTGACACTAACCAAGACACGTAAGTGTGACATACACACAAACACCCCCTCTCTGACTGCCATATTCTGCCAACGATGTGTGGTAATCCCTAGGTCATACTTTATTGTACGTACCGGTAGTATTCTATTGTATAAATAGGACAGTGTTCCATGGCAGGTCAAACCATGTTTAAACCTCATTCCCTGAATTCCCTTATTCACCCACTCTGCTCTGCGCTTCCAGGGATGGGGACGGCCACCAGGACACCAGGGACAACTGTCCAGAGATCCCCAACAGCTCCCAGTTAGACTCAGACAACGATGGCCTCGGAGACGACTGTGATGACGACGACGATAACGATGGCATCCTGGATGTGGAAGATAACTGCCGACTCATTACCAATCCCAACCAGAAAGATTCAGATGGTAACTGTTTCCACAGTTACTATTAGGTCACGATTCGATACGTATCACAATACTGGGTGTGCGATACAATACGTATCACAATATTTCGAACAACATTTTTAAAGAAACAAATTCAATTAACAGATTTTGCACAAAACATTAACATTTGCAATAAAATTATTTGTCGTACATACAATTTAGTTCACTCAGTTCAAGCGATTTCTGTGAATGCAATGAATGCACGCATGACGCAGGTGCAGAGTAGGTCACGTGCTGGTAGCTCAACCAATAGGATCAAACGGACATCATATTGTAAAAATATTGCCATAACTCTACGATACATATTGTAATTTTTTTGTATTGCAATATATTGTTCCACGATATATTGTTACACCCCTGGTTACTATACATAGATGATTCGTATAGTTTACATATATTAAATATAGTTGAACGTATGGATGCAGTGTTGACGTATTGTTGTCTGCTTCTCCAAGGTAACGGGGTTGGCGATGTGTGTGTGAACGACTTTGACAACGATTCCGTCATGGATGTGATGGACGTGTGTCCAGAGAGCTCGGAGGTCACGCTGACGGACTTCCGAGCCTATCAGACTGTCATTCTGGACCCAGAAGGAGACGCTCAGATCGACCCCAACTGGGTGGTGCTCAATCAGGTGACCTTTGACTTGATGTTAAAAGTGTTGTGTGCTGGGGGAGTCATATTTACAAAAGTTAAGAGGATTGTTCACAAAGTCTGTCAAGTAAGTAAAAAAAAAGTAGAGTATCAGCATTTCTCTGTTATTGAGAACACTCAGAATGTACAGTTTTAGCTACTTAATACTGGGAATCATGTTATCATTACAGGGAATGGAGATTGTCCAGACAATGAACAGTGACCCTGGGCTGGCTGTGGGTAGGTTTCACTATGTATCACTTTTGCTTTACATCTACAACCAACTAGAGCTCATTTTAAACTAGGGCTGACTGGAACTATTTGAATGCACCTAACCACTCCACACCTAACACCTCAACACTTAATTATTCCACAACTAACATCTCCACATCCACGACACGTCCGCACCTAACCACTTGACTTTTCAGGCTACACGGCATTCAACGGTGTGGACTTTGAGGGGACGTTCCACGTCAACACCGTGACAGACGACGACTACGCCGGCTTCATCTTCGGCTACCAGGACTCCTCCTCCTTCTATGTGGTCATGTGGAAGCAGACAGAGCAGACCTACTGGCAGGCCACGCCCTTCAGGGCCATGGCCCAGCCTGGGCTACAGCTGAAGGTAAGATGACCAAGGTTGGCGCTGAAAATGGCTGCCAAGGTGGGCTCTTTCCTGCCAAAGTAAATTCCTTGTTGTGCAAACTTCATGGCGAATAAACACCAATTCTGATTCTGATTCTGAGTCACGGCCAGAACATTGCATCTCCATAGTTGTCAGTGTTGTTTTACAACTGATAAGCTGTTATTTGTGATCTATTGGATCTGTAGATTGAGTCCCACAGATTGAGATCACAAGTAATGTGACCCCATAATGTCTCCACACTTTTATATTTCTGTCCATATTTCCCTCCACCTTCTCTCCTTTCTTCCACACGACACACACCACCATCTTCTATTGGGCCATCTTCACAGGCTGTGAAGTCGAGCACAGGGCCGGGGGAGTACCTGCGTAACTCCCTGTGGCACACAGGTGACACCGCTGGGGAGGTGAAGCTGCTGTGGCAGGACCCCCGCAACGTGGGCTGGAGGGACAAGACTTCCTACCGCTGGCAGATCAACCACCGACCGCAGGTGGGCTACATCAGGTGAGAGAATCCACGTGAACAGCCACAGAGAACCACAGAAGTAAAGGCTTATTACGTGTGTTATATATAACGTAATATAAATCTCTAAGTTCTTTCTCATTTTTATTTTGAATTTACAAGCAGAGTTTTACATGTTGATGCAATAAAGTTTGGTGTTTGTAGCTGTGACCACAGTTGAAGAGATTTCTGTTTCCTTGAACACAAAAAAAAGAAAGCTGGTGGCAATTGGATGAACTGGGGTAGATTTTGGGACTGTATTTTTTACTCCATATTTTTCCCTCCTAAACCTCTTTGTGACTTTTACAGAGAGACCTCCCTAGGCCGTCTATTGTCCCCGTTGCTATGTCAACCAAATCCTGGGCAAGAATTTGCTGCGATGCCTGTTCATATGCAGATGCAGAGGAAGCTACTGTAGAGAGTGGGAGGTCTGAGAGAGAGAGAGAGAGAGAGAGAGAGAGAGAGAGAGAGAGAGAGAGAGAGAGAGGGACAGAGGGGGTATGAAGTTGAAAGGTATGAGAGAAAGAGATTCCAAAAAAATAAAAAGGACTTGACAAAAGGAGTGACTGAAGTAGTCAATAGTTAGATTTAGATATAACATGTTATAACTACTGCCAAAATATAGTCTGACTTAGGGCTGAGGCTTACTGTGTGTATTTCAGACGGTAGCTGAAGACTTCACTTATAGTTATTCAAAAATTGTGTTTAGCCATTTTTATGTACTTGCTAAAAACTTAGCAAATGCTAAAATATATTTCTTGCTCCTCCAAGTATAAGCTGGACATTTGACAAAAGCAGCTGCTGTTCTCTTCCCTTTGAGTAACCACCTGCTCTGACACATCTCTTACGTTTTCAGCCCATTAGTAAGTAGCTAGGCAGAAGGAAGGGGGTTGTTTGAGTAGGTAGGGGTGGAGGGAGGGAGGGGTCTCTCAGTGGGCCAGAGAGAGGAAGAAAGATAATGAGAGGGGGAGAGAGAGGGGAAGAAAGTGCCAGGTCTTTGTAGAGGCAAGGAGGGCTTTTTCAGACAGAAACTGAAAGACACCTGCTTTGTATGCTGTGGGAGAGCCAGTGAGAGGGAAAAGGACCTCTGCAGTGTGCTCCACTCGAGGCAGCGGTTAGGACAGAAGCTGCTTCCCTCCTCCCCCTCCGCCCCCATTATCCCCCCACCCCAGCCAAAACGCTGCTCTCTGGTTTAAGATTAGTCCTCCTTGGCCATGTTTATTGTCAGGACACAAATGAACGGCATCTCAACCCTCTGCCTAAGGTCAATTTGTGCGCCTGTCTGTGTTCCTGTCCCAGGGTGAAGCTGTACGAAGGCACTGAGATGGTGGCTGACTCCGGTGTGATCATTGATACCTCCATGAGGGGTGGGAGGCTAGGTGTCTTCTGTTTCTCCCAGGAAAACATCATCTGGTCCAATCTGCACTACCGCTGCAATGGTATGTCGACTGTCAACCATTTTAATACATTTCCAATTCTATGTTTGTGTCCAGTATTCATGCTATTGTTGCATACCAGTTACTTACATAGGTGACATGTATGGGGTTTTGGAAATATTGCTAATCAACTACATTCATATTTAACACCGTTTTTTTGTTGGTTTGTTAGACTCTGTTCCAGATGACTTCAATCCATACCGCAAACAGGTCCTCATGCACTTCAAGGTCTGAGGACTGTGTGGACTGTTTGAGAAACTGCCCTGCACTGTCTACACATGTGCCCACACATACCCTCTCCATACTGAAGGATGATTTTTGTTGTTTGTGTGTGTGTGGGTCTGCATTCACATTTGAACTGGAGTCACAGTAACAGTTTACCACATTTGGAACCACAAACTATAAAATACATGACATCACAAAGCCCACAGAGGAAAGACCTGTTGAACTACAATATATGATTGAAGGTATTGATGCTGGGTCACTGGTGAATGGTGCTGTTTTTCCCCAATTTGTCATAAAATAAACTGTTTTTTTTACTCTATTGAAAATATGTCCTTATTTTAAAATAATTTGTTGTATTCCTATTATAAAGCAAGCTCTGATGTTTCTTCAATCTTTCCTCAAAAACGACCAAAACAAAGAAGGTACATTTAAAACCTTTATTTATGTCTTGGCCATTGCATGAGCCAGTGAACACCCCAACATGCAAGAGAGACAGACTACATTACTATATTATACGGAAATGTGTTTGTATCCGTGCAAATTGGCTCTGTGTACATGCTCGTTATCTTATTTCTATGGAATGGCCCACTTTGCTCTCACATTATATTTAAAAGAGCCCTGGATTTGAACCCTAAACCTAATTTTGTCCAAAATGATTGTACAACATTGTCACACAGGAAGATCAATGCACCTATCTATGCTAAAGAATGGAAATGTATTTAGTGTATTCCTGTGCTAGTTAATCAATATTGTTAAAGGCCTGCATAATAAAACTATTCCGAATCTGTTTTCTATACGTCTCTCAAGCTCACATTTAAACATACAGACGGCAGCAAAGTACGCCAATGAGGCATGAAATATACAGTGACATATTTGAAGTCCAACTTTCCTGCTGTGAGCAAAAACAATGTCTTTGGATCCCCTCAATGAAGCAAAGAGGTCACAGCTTGGGTTGGTGAATAGATGTGCAGTTATTGACCCCTGTTCTCATAGCACATTGCACAACATGGACTGGCTGGATTCCAATCTGAAAACGTGCTTCCTTGCTGTAAACTTATGTTTCCTCAGAGAGAACAGATGCTACTAATAATGTGCCAATGCACCCATGCAGTTGTCTTGTATGAGAAGTGTTCTTGTGCAGTCCCCTATTACAATGTGTTGGTTGCTTTTACCAGGACCAGAGGGAAAGGAGGGAGTGATCATATTGGAACCCAGCTCTGGTGGAATTGGCATTGTACTCTCCGGTGGCAGCCAGCCAGTGGTCGGGATGGGACAGTGCAGGAGCAGAGGGGTTCTAACCCTACTGAATGAATTCCCTTGGTGTCCAGTGACATGAGTCCATTTGTATACTCCTATTAAGCTCTCAGTCGAAGGAATTCTGTTCTTCTGCATAAGAGCTTGGTAAAGTCCTGCATTTCAACAGTATGGATGATGAAACAGTATGGAACTATAATGTTACTTTTAGAGCACCTCCTTTGGTTTGCCCCAGTTTTTAATACTACTACTACACGGTGTACTAATACTAATATTAAAGTTAAACTCAAGAGCAATTTATTTCCCTGTTTTTATACTTTTATACTTACAGTAGCCTACTTCATCCAGAGCTAACAGGAAGACCCAGGTGGTGGAGTCCCCAAGGTCTGGGAGGCCGGGACGAGTGCAATATTGGGAGGGCATCGTACAACAGTGCACCCCATCCCATACCTGCCTGGCCATGGGAGAGGTCCAGGAAAGTTCTGTATCCTCCCACACATTTCTGCTTCTGTTGATATTCCTTGGTTCCCTCTCTGGGACATACCAGAAACTCAATTACTTAATACAATAACATATCATTATATATAATCTGTTGCCATATCTTTCGACCAGTTTGGTACCTCCGCATCCATTCTAAGGCCAGGCCACACACACACACATGCATGTACACCCACCCACACACACAAACCCTGCTGCACGCAAGCTCTCTCTCTCTCTTTCACACGCACACACAAACGCACACACAAACACACGTATACTGCTTAACAAACACGGATCCAATGAATAATCTAACAACATGCTCATACAGTAACCACAGCAACAGGTCTCCAAGCGACCTAGGGAATCTGTGTAACAAAACTAATAGGTTTTACTTTGAGGAAAAAATAGATTATATTCATATATAATGGAACAAGTAATTTAAGTTAAAAACAAACACTATGTGTCATATTTGTTCTTCTAATGACACATAATAAGTTACACACATTGAAGGACGTCCAAATGGCGGTGACTTTCAGAACACAGAATAAAAAATGTAACGTTTAAAACACTTACCTTGTGTTTTATTTGAAGCGTTCTATTTGAAGATAAATACACAATTATACAATAAACCTATTACAACTGCCAAAATAGTTGCAACTGTCATGCTTAAGGCTGTAAATTTGTCCACGGAGATTGGCTATACATTTTTCAACCAAATCTAACGTCCAAGATAGTTACAGGATTTCTTGCCTTTTCCTAGTGTCCCTCACAATGGACCTCGCGCTCAACATAGCCAGGGCATGGGCTGCGGGCCCCGCCTCTACACACCAAACAAAGGCCACTAGGCAATGCTCACTGAGGCATGGAGTTGCCCCTCTTAAGGCCTATAACTTCGGACATTCTCTTCAGTTGAGAAAACACGTCCGCCTAACCCAGGCTGCACCTCACATAATTGTTGGAGTAGACTACTCGCCCCCAAATTTAGCCCAGAATTGTTCTGAACTGCAATCCTTTATTGCCCATAGTTTACAACTCAGTTAATGTACTAATTTCTCGCGAGCTCCCATGATATTCAAAGTACAGAGGCAACTGTGTTCACACGAGAAATTAGATTACTCTTAATTTACTTATTCCTATTGCCAACATAGGCTACCGTTATTTTTTGTAGCCTGTAGTTACACTTGCATTCTAGTTTTTATGGGTGCGATTCTGAATAGCATCGCGATGAGGGTATTGGTGTGTCTTGAAACTTCACTTCCACCTGTTGTGGAAACTTTGGCACTGCAGTCCTGTCAACGCGGGGAGGGGGGCACACTGAATGCATTCTCCGTAAAAATGTCAAATTTACTGAGGATATTTGCTTCTGATACATTTTGAAACGATTACTTTAACTTAGTAATTGTATTGATCAACTGACACTACCTTAATGTCTATAATTCTATATTCCAAATATAGAAATTAGAAATGTCTGCATGTTCTTTTTTCCTTTCATTGAAGAACAAACCACGTGGGGCCTATCCGGTATAGAACGCAGATCTGTATGTTCATCAGATTACCAAAAATAATAATTCTACACGAAACCATTCCAGCAACAACAGGTTGCAAATAGAACAGGTTGCCATGTCCGCTGTAATAGTTTTAAATAGCCCCCGATGCTTAGTTGGAAGTGTGTGCACAGCGGGCAGTTGTTGCGCGGACAGCAGGTGTTCATTGCGTGTGATTTATTTAGCACTCGTGGAACAACACAAAAATCGCACTAGTTTGTGAACAGACAACAAGATAGGAAGTAGCGTAAAAGGGGCTCAGAGGAACTGCTATAGACGGAGAGTCGTTGTTGGGAGCACTCTAGGACTGGTGGTAAAGCAGTGTGGAGGGAGTGTCGTGTCTCTGCATAACTTCCTAAAGGTGAGTCTGGGCGACAATTCACTTTCCTGTAGATTGTGCATGGTCGATATAGTGCATCTCCCTCTAAATTCTCTCTCGAACATTTTAGAACATTGGTTCAAGTCAAAATAACCATTATTAGTAATAATGGCCAGTTATGTTGAAAGCAATGGTTCATCGTTCATCTGAAAGTAAAAAAATATATATATCTCGTAATACCTTTAATAGTCTTGAACTGGAGCATATGCAGGCCTAAGCCATAAATGCTTCCTATCACATAGTTTTTTGGGGGAAACCAATGTCAAATAGCAGCCTTATAATAACCTGTTCAACATGACAGAATCTGATAAAGAAAATGTCAGTTTCAAAACAACTATCTGTCCTGTGCTGATAACCCCTGAGCAACAGCAGATTAGATAGGGTAGATAGACAAGAAAACCGCAAAATATATTGTAAGAGAAAAGACAGCACACTTTTCTGTGACTTTGTTCGAAAGAATGTCCCTTTTAGAACTTGAGGATTGACAGAAAACCATATCTCCTTTTGTGCGTTGGTGTTGACATGTCACTTCATTGATATCATACAAGGTTTTGACAGAAACATACCGGACCCATCACGTATCTCCACTCCCCACCTTATCTCCATAGTGATGTCATGAGTCAGCAATGGGCCAGCAGTGTACATTTTTGGCAGTGTAGTCTAAGTGTGTGTGTGGGTGGGCGTGTTGGGGTAATGTGGGGTCTGTTGGGGTGGGATGTAGAGGTAAGTGTGTGTGTGAGGGGGAGCGGCATATGTAGGAGGTACTGTGTGGGGGTGTATGGGGTAGTGTGTGTATGGGTAGTATGTGTAGGGGGAGGAAGGGTGTGTATGTTTGGAGGGGTGGCGTAAGTTATGTGTGTGTGTAGAGGTGGGGGGGGTAGTGTGTGTTTGCAGAGGAAAAGTGTGCATGTGCGCATGTTGTCCATGTTAGGGTCAGGTGAGGGTTAAGGTTTTGTTGCCTCAGAAAGTACAGTACCAGGTTTGTGTTTAATTTGCAGATGACTGTCAGTGTTGACTGTCAACTAACGAGAATAAGGCCATGGCCTATAAAAGAAAATCTGTTAAAATCTAAATGAGGATTTGTTTGAAGTGTAAATGTTAAATCATCCTGTCCTGCCTAGCTCTCTCTCTTCCATTCTTTGAATGTCCAAGCAGCCATTGGCACACCTGCTGCTCTACCCCCGCCCACCCCCCTGCTCTTCCTATCTCCCTGCCCACCCTGCTCTTCTCCCCCTTGCCTCCTGCTCTTCCTCCTCCCTCCTCCCTCCCCCTTCCCCCCCCTTCCCTGCTCTTCCTCCTTCCTGCTCTTCCTCCCCCTTTGCCCTGATATTCCTACATAGGGAAGGGACACAGTGTATAGAGGTCAGCAGGGAGTATATTTAGACAGCTCTATTTCTGCCCCCGGCCACTCCTGTAACTACCCCTGTCGGACGCACACATACTGTACACACACTACCTCCCCCCCCTCAAAACACACACACACACACAAACACACTTACTACCCCACCCAACACACACACTCACACTGACCCCTCCAGCACACACATACACACTACCTCCCTCAGCCCACACACACATAAACACACTATCTCCACCAGCGCACTTACCCCTAACAGACAGACACACAGGCAATATTTGAAATACAACAGTTCATTTCTACCCAAATAGAGAAATAGTTAGACTTCACAGAGAGACATGTTGGGGTTTCAGTTCACACACTCCTTGTTTACTTTCTGTTAACTACGGGCAAACAGAGAAGGGAGAAGAGTCCACATTTTGAGCTTTGTTGTGGCTATGTGGCTTTAATGAGCAGTTTTTCTTCACAAGTTAACAAGGTAAATGCAACTCAAAACGATTGTGAAATTTGTGAAATACTTGTGGTCTAGCTAAGAAATTTTCTCGTTTTGAGATGAGTATTTGTCCTGTTTGAGAATTCCTTAACAAAATGAACTGCATTTTGCCATGACAAATACAAGGCCAATGAACTCTAAGTTCTGAGTAAACATGTAGCATGAAGCTCAGAGGACAAGCAATTCTACATACTTATCAATGTTGTGTTATTGTGTTAATATACTACAATAGGTTTTGTACGATAAATAACTTTTTGACAAAGATCAAATGAACAGGAATAGTCTTTACCAAGTAGAGTTAGTTTATGGAGTAAACTATTGTAACTGTTCTGCTGACTAATAGACTGTTTGTTAACAGGTTGTCCACTTGTTATCGGCCAAGCTGAAAGTGGACCATGTAAAATCGCTGTTAATGGGTCCTCTAAAGATTCCCTGGCCCCCCTCACCATCTCACAGTTAGCATCCTTGGAACTAAGGTACTGGCTCAAATAATGTGTTATGATCACTTGTGAAACTAATTTATCACCCCTTACCTATAGTAATGTTTGGTCTGACATGAATGGAAAGATAAGGCTATATTTGTCTCTACTCAGATGTTACCAATCAGATCTGATCAGTGATTTCTCAGGATGTTCTCTGATATTTAAACATATTTTGTATGTCTGGTAGGCAGATCGTGTGCTGGGTGTGATAAGCAGCCTTGAGAGGCTGGGAGTGGATGGGAGCCCTCTGGATGGACTACACATTGTTGTCATGGAGACGAATTGCAGTATCATTACTGCTGGCTTACCTAGGCTGCCTTCAAGGTAGTTTTTGTCTTTAATGTTTTTGTTTCGCTGTACTAATTGTAAGTGAAAGTTGCACTTGTATTTGTGTCTTTACCGATGCTGACCTTCAAGTGATTGTGGGATGATAAAGTTAATATATCTGTTCATGTTTGTCATTTTCATTAGTGGTCGATATGTTGTGAGACATTGTAACTCCATGGTGCATTAAGATGTAATGTTGCCTTCCCTGTGCCCTCAGTTCAGGCATCCTGCCGCATTCTCAGGTGCAACTCTGAGTTTGTGGCCGCTACGGGGGGCGGGGGCAGCAGGGAGGGGGCCAGGAATGCGGATTACTGCAGCGCCCTGCGCTCTTTCGACCAGTGCACCCGGCGCAGTGCTAGGGCCTGCCGTGGAGACCTGGTCTACCACTCAGCTGTGCAGGGCATCGAGGACCTCCTCATACAGTATCGCTGCCCCAAAGAGGGGCCCACCGCCCAGCCGAGGCCCCTGCCCCAAGCCCCCATCTCTGGAGATGCCTGTCTCTACGAGAAGGGCTTTTTACAGCGCGAAGGTCGTGCTCCAGAGTATGTCCACTGTGGGGTGTTTGGGGACCCTCATGTGCGAACGTTTCGAGATGAGTTCCAGACTTGTGCAGTGCAAGGAGCCTGGCCGTTAATAGACAATGAATACCTCTATGTGCAGGCCACCAGTGCACCCATGACAGAAGGGGGCCACGCGTCAACCCTGACAAAGGTGGGTCGTCCTCACGCTCTGTTGTCACTCAGTTGTGTCCATGATCTTTTCATAAGCATTACTAGACTATCAAAACATTATCTGGTCAAATCAATGAGGCTTAAACCACTGAAGATCTGGTGGAGCCAAAGGTTAGGTACTCCTTGGAACCACCCATATCTTATATACCTTCTGGTCCCTACAGATAACCATCATCTTCAAGAACTGGCGCCAGTGCATCGAGCAGCAGATCTACCAGGCTGAGCTGGACAACGTTCCAGCGGCCTTCGTGGATGGCTCGGTGACCAGTGGTGAGAGGCGTGGCCAGCATAGCCTGAGTGTACGCTCCCAGAGCCCCGGGCGCCATGCTGAGATAGCCGCCGCCCACATCGCCACCGTCCTGGTGGTGCGTCAGAGTGGCCGCTCCCTGGGTCTGTCCGTACGCACGCCGCGCGCCATCGCCGACGCCTTCACGCCCGAGCAGGACCTGCAACTCTGTGTGTGGGGATGCCCGGCTTCACAGCGACTGGAGACTTTAGCCTCTTACCTGTCCTTGTCCTCCTCCTCCCTCTCCTCCGCCAAACCCTCCATAGTCGGCCCAGCACACTGTGCGGCCCTGCTTCCAGCCAAGGATGTTTACTACCAGGCCTGCCTGTTTGACCTCCTGGCCACAGGGGACCTCAACTCCAGCATGGCCTCTGTCGCCGCCCTGGAGGACGCCCGGGGAATGATCATCGACCCTGAGAAGGTGCATCTGTTGCCCGTCACTGCGGCAGGGGACAGACTCACATCGTCTCTGCCTGTGGTCCTGGTTGTGACACTACTGGCACAATGGACCGCCACACTATGGGGGGGGCGTCTGTGTAAACGCTGGTGTTGAAGGGGTAGAAAAGCCATACGGAGACAACAGAGACACTGCTTTATCTGTCAGATGGGAAGGCATATTTTGTTACATGACTCATTGTCTGGGTCTATCAGGGTCTGGGGAGGATCTCAGGCCTGCGTTAACCCTTCAGGGAATACAGACAGATAACACCTGTTGATGAAACAGTGTTGAGTGTTGTATTTATATTTTTTGCTAAAGTACGTTCTAGCATTTTCGACTTCATTTTCCTGCAATTCAGTGTTGTATTTTATTTAATGTAAACAGCATACTACAGTGGAATCTGTGGGAACCTTGTCATTACTAATGTCTATATAAGTTATTGTGTGTGTTGTGTCTGTGTGATGTCTCGGTTATTTAAACTGTTGTTGAATGCAGTCTCTGTATCTATATTTGTTCAAAAATAGATAGGGGCATGTTTGCTATAACCTCAATATCAGCCAGTTATTTAAATGTTTATATTTTACTTATTTAGCTGACGCTTTTATCCGAAGTAACGTGGAAATAGTGCATGTAAAAAGTACAAGAGAAGATCAAGGATCCGCAAGGCATAGTTCTACAGTATTTCAGTGGTCAGAGTCAAGGATAAGTCTGTATTTACTTATGACATCACAAAGTAACCACATCTCAGCTAACAGGTACGGTGAACAAGAATAATCAATAATGTGCAGGCCTACTGAATATTACTGAATGATACACTGTAGAGTGAAACAATTGCACATCAATTGCTTAAGTAAATAACAATAATAACATCTTGATTACAGCCGCTAGCTGATTAACGTATGATGAACATAAATAATAGTACTACAATGCAGCAATAACATCTCAATTCCTCAAACACTCTAGTCTTACAATGGCATCTCAATTACAGTAGGCTAGTAGGCCTACTTAGTAAAGTGCAGTGCCTAGTACGTTGCAACAGAAACAACAAATGTATATTAAGTGGAACATTGACCAGTGATTGTAGTTTCATGCTAGATGGTTAAACTACACAATCAAACAAATACCAAGTGCAGGATAGGGACAAAGTCGTAGGTATGGCAGAAAGTGAAAATCTGCAAAGAATTTCTTTGGGTGCCCTTCGACCGAAAAACTGTTCCTGGAAAAAGCTTAGTTAAAAAGGAACTCTGAAAGTGAGCAATAGTATAACAATTTAACAGCGGTTCCGTGTTTGTCAACCACTTCCTACATTCATCTTTTTTTGCATTAACACTGTGATTCTTTCTGCTGATACTGGGTAGTGAGAAGAAGGGTAGGGTGGACAGAGAAGAGGAGAGGCAGAGAGATAGAGAGAAGACTAGAAAAGGTAGATAGATTTGGTAGAAAAAAACGTAGAGAGAATAGGAGAAGGTAGAGAGAAGAGAATAGGTAGAAGGGAAAGAGTGCCATGAGAACAATGCAAGTGTGGTCCAGGCACAGACAGAACCTCTGGATCTTGGTTCTACTCCTCCTGACTGGTAAGTACGGAAGACATACTGTACTGTACTGTGCTGTGCTATACCATACTGTACTATATTATACTATAGAAGAAACATCTGAACACACTTACAATAACACTGATAAGATCAAACTTTATCTACTGGAAAATAGAAAATAGTTTGAGAGCATAAAATATTACTGTTGATTATATTTTACACAATTAGAAAACTAACATATTATATATATATATAATATATAATATGGTATATATATATATATACATACCATATTATAATGCATTTTAAGACTCTCATGAATAAGAGTATGTTTGTATGTGTTTATGTATCTGTTTTCCTTTTTCTTTATGGTGTATGTCTTGCTATTGGGTCTCGAGCCTGTAATAAAGTTTATACATAACAGGTTTTCTGAAAATACTGCATCAGTTTAACAATTTAAAATAATGAATGTGTGCCCTGCAATGTTAGTTTATATATAGATAACATATAACCCACCAAATCAGTTTTATAATGTACACCCTGAATGTGACATTGACTGCAAAAAAGGAAAATGGAATAAGAATGAATCAAATTAAATTTTGTGCAGTAGTTTATGATCAATACTTTGATATTTTACAGGTGTTTGGGGGGACAGCGGTTGGGAAGTGAATTATCCAGCTTCATTATGTGCAATCAAAGGATCTACTGTTACTATCCCCTGCAGTTACGAGTACCCTGAAACATACCATCCAGTTAGGGTTATCTGGTGCATAAACCATCTGATATGCCAGGATTCCACTCCAAAAATTTACGACAGTAACTCCACCACTAATCATCCAGGTTTCAATTATATTGGAGACAAAAATGACAACTGTACTTTACAGATTGAGAATATAAACACAGATTACAACACATATAGGTTCAGATTTGAAACAGTTCCAAAAAATGCATACACACGTCAATCAGGAGTAAAGATCCAAGTCAGAGGTGAGGATATTTTGCCTTTACATCTGATTCTCATCTAATATTCAATATGAAGACAGTGACTATGTTAACAGAGAGGTGTATTATTTTCTGTAGAATTTGACAACAGCATGAAGTTGAAGGTGACAGCTAGTGATGACAGAGTCTCTAAAGAGAGAGTCACACTGAGCTGCACATCATCTTCATCCTGCATCTTCAACAACCTGAAGATCACCTGGTACCAGAACAACAACATTCTACAGACGACAAGTCCCACCCTAACCCTGAGTCCTGTTTCTCTGAGTGATGCTGGGAACTACTCCTGTGGTATAGAAAGTAGCCTTCTCTCTCGCTCTGATGCATACAGTCTCCAAGTGGAGGGTAAGTCAGAAGTGCTGTTCATCCAGGCTGAACTTGGGACAAAAAGTATTTTGTTAGTTAAATCGTTTCCTATGGTATATTTTAAACTGTAAGTAAGGGTTGTGAATGTCCAGCCCTTACCCTTCACCCATTATATGCTTTCCCTCTATACAACATCTGAGGGAGAGAGCATTGGTGTAACCACAGCATAGCAACACATGATTAGAAAGTCATTTGTAATCCCAGTTTCCTTCACAGATCCACCCAAACCTTCCATTGTTCCCATTGTTGTACCTGTCCTGCTGGTTGTGCTGACCATCACAGCAGCTGCTGCAATCCTTCTCATAAGGAGGTACGTCTTCCAATACAATATCACTGTGATTCATAGAGGTATCTTACAGTTCAATTTGAACCTGTTATAATTTGACAATAAATACAAAATGGATACACCAGAACATATTTAAAGGATGTGATCTCTCTCTTTCTTAAGGAGGAAAGCAGAAGAACCCAAAAAGGAGAAAAGGGATGGTGTTAGCACACTGGTCAGTTTAACCCCCACAAACTATCA
The DNA here is from genome assembly GCA_903064625.1 of Mallotus villosus. Taxonomy (NCBI): domain Eukaryota; kingdom Metazoa; phylum Chordata; class Actinopteri; order Osmeriformes; family Salangidae; genus Mallotus; species Mallotus villosus. Next base: position 79,543 of record CAEFZP010002697.1, read on the forward strand.
AAAGCACACACACGCATACACATATGTGATGTTTCTCTTTTTCTCTCTCTCTCTATCTTTCTTTCTTTCTCTCTTTCTGGTCAAGCCTAGAGATGCCATGTACAGCTGCATCAGAAAGACAACCCCACAAACCACAGGAAAGACAAGACATGAGAACAACCCCCTGGCTGAGGAGGAAGTTAACTACGCCACTGTTCATTTCCAGCACAAGACTTCCTCAAGGTATTGTTGATGATGAGGAAGCTTGTTGATGCAACATCAGTACTTCTAAGCAGAATGCAGACAGCTGGTTCCTCTAGAGAAAGATCCGTGATGCTGTAATGCACTAGCTTTTCTAGGCACATATAATAATATAATATACTTTTATTTGTAAAGCACTTTTCATAAAGAATCTCAAAGTGCAATAAGAGATTTTTCACATTGAAATAATATTTTGACCCCAGAAACTAGTTGTTGTTCAAAGTCAATTACAGCTCAAATCAAATCAAGTACATGTGACATATTTATACAAATATTTGTGAATTGTGTTGAACAGGCCTGGTTGATTTATATACTGTATATGCTTAGTCTTGTAGGATGAACATCTGAAAATCTGCTACCTTAATTACAATTTGTTTTGTGTATTTGCTTATAGGCCTGCTAATATCAAGCAGGAAGAGGATCCAGTCATCTATAGCTCAGTGTCCAGGTAGTGAACATACAGTACATGCCTTTATAGCTCAGTGTCCAGGTAGTGAACATACAGTACATGCCTCTATAGCTCAGTGTCCAGGTAGTGAAGATACAGTACATGCCTCTATAGCTCAGTGTCCAGGTAGTGAAGATACAGTACATGCCTCTATAGCTCAGTGTCCAGGTAGTGAAGATACAGTACATGCCTCTATAGCTCAGTGTCCAGGTAGTGAAGATACAGTACATGCCTCTATAGCTCAGTGTCCAGGTAGTGAAGATACAGTACATGCCTCTATAGCTCAGTGTCCAGGTAGTGAATATACAGTACATGCCTCTATAGCTCAGTGTCCAGGTAGTGAAGATACAGTACATATCTATGTAGCTCAGTGTCCAGGTACTGAAGATACCTCTACAGCACAGTTTCATAATGGGTTAAGAATGACCAATACAGTAAGCAACTGCTTGGTCAAAGTTACCATTTACAGTAAGATATTGGGTCTTTTAATGAGTTTTAGCATTTGTAAAGTGTTTAAAAATTACAAACCAACATAACACTTGGTTGTCTCAAGTATGTGCAATTAAGGGGTGTCTTGAAAGAAATATCTGTCCAACTTTGTTTTTGCTACAACTATGAGACTACCCTGTTTCAGGCCTTTGAGTGTCAATCCTTGTCTCTTCTGATAAGGTGAAAACTTAGGTCAGAATGATAGTAACTTGATTCACCTTGTATTTTATCTGTGCAGATGTCAGTGAAGAGCATTTGAAGGCGTACCATTCAGCCACGCCATGTCATCTTGCAGCCCTAAACAGTACTTCAACCGTATGCCTTACTATAGCACTGCAGTTGGGTCTAACTTCAGTTTGACCTGATTATTCCTTTTTTGTTTTCTTTGTTGTGTTATGGTACTATGGCTATGTTCTGGAAACTGCAGAGGCAGCTCGGGTCTAAGACGGATTTGAGGGACCGCAGATAGAGTGCGGCTAGTCTGGGTTGTTATATGTTTTTATGTATTTATATTTGGAAACCACAAAGACTGTGGCTCGAGATACTGCAAAGACTGTGGCTCGAGATACTGCAAAGACTGTGGCTCGAAATACGTGTGTTTTGAATTTCCGCAAAGACTGCGGCTTGTATTTTGTTGAGTTACATTTACTTATTTTTTATTTTAATTATTACTTTTATCACCTGAATTATTGTTTTTATTGATTTTATGTAAAGCACCTTGAGCTGCAATTCTTGTATGAAATGTGCTATATTAATAAAGTCTTATCTTAAAGTAACCACACACTCAGCTAACAGGCACGGTGAACAAGAATAATAAATAATGTGTAGTCCTACTGAATAATACTGAATGATACAGTGTACTACAATACTACGATAACATACAGTGAAACAATGGCATATCAATTGCTTAAGTAAATAACAATAATAACATCTTGATTAAAGCCGCTAGCTGATTAACGTATGGTGAACACAAAAAATAGTACTACAATGCAGCAATAACATCTCAATTCCTGAAACACTCTAGTCTTACAATGGCACCTCAATTATAGTATGCTAGTAGGCCTACTTAGTAAAGTGCAATGCCTAGTACGTTGAAACGGAAACAAACACAATGTATATTAAGTGGAACATTGACCAGTGATTGTAGTTTCATGCTAGATGGTTAGGGAAGGGCCAAAGTTGTAGCTTTTGCAGAAAGTGAAAATCTGCTAAGAGTTGCCTTGGGTGCCCTTCGGACGAAAAACTGTTACTGGAAAAAGCTTAGATAAAAAGGAACTCTGAAAGTGAACATGAGTAACTTGAGTTTTTCAACCACTTCCTATATTCATCTTTTTTTGCATTAACACTGTGATCTATTCTGCTGAGAAGAAAGGTGGGGTGGAGAGAGAAGAGGAGAGGCAGAGAGATAGAGAGAAGAGTAGAAAGGGTAGATAGACTTGGTAGAAAAAGGAGAGACAACGTAGCGAGAATAAGAGAAGGTAGAGAGAAGAGAATAGGTAGAAGGAAAAGAGTGCCATGAGAACAATACCAGTGTGGTCCAGGGACAGACAGAACCTCTGGATCTTGGTTCTACTCCTCCTGACTGGTAAGTACAGAAGACATACTGTACTGTACTGTACTGTGCTATACTACACTGTACTATATTATAGTATAGAAGAAACATCTGAAAACACTTACAATAACACTGATAACATCAAACCAACACTATGTCTACTGGAAAAAAGTTTGAGAGCATAACATATTGCTGTTGGTTATCATTTACACAATTAGAAAACTAACCGTTTTTGCTGGGTAGTTCATATCACGGTTTTCTGAAAATACTGCATCAGTTTACTCATTTGAATAATGGATGTGTGCCCTGCAATATTAGTTTATATATATATAAAATATAACCCACCAAATCAGTTTTATAATGTACCCACTGAATGTGACATTGACTGCAAAAAAAGAAAATGAAATAAGAATGAATCAAAATTACATTTTGTGCTGAAGCTTGTGATCAATACTTTGATATTTTACAGGTGTTTGGGGGGAAGGTTGGAAAGTTAATTATCCAGCTTCATGCTGTGCAATCAAAGGATCTACTGTTACTATCCCCTGCTGTTACGAGTACCCTGAAACATACCGTCCAGTTAGGGTTATCTGGTGCATAAACTATCTGATATGCCAGGATTCCACTCCAAAAATTTACGACAGTAACTCCACCACTAATCATCCAGGTTTCAATTATATTGGAGACAAAAAGAACAACTGTACTTTACAGATTGAGAATATGAACACAACAGATTCCAACATATATAGGTTCAGATTTGAAACAAATCCACATGGATACACAGGTCGATTAGGAGTACACATCGAAGTCAGAGGTGAGGATGTTTTGCCTTTACATCTGATTCTCATCTAATATTCAATATGAAGACAGCATGTTAACAGAGAGGTTTATTATTTCCTGTAGAAATGAACAGCATGAAGTTGAAGGTGACAGCTAGTGATGACCACCGAGCCTCTAAAGAGAGAGTCACACTGAGCTGCACATCATCTTCACCCTGCATCTTCAACAACCCGAAGATCACCTGGTATCAGAACAACAACATTCTACAGGCGACAGGTCCCACCCTAACCCTGAGTCCTGTTTCTCTGAATGATGCTGGGAACTACTCCTGTGGTTTAGAAAGTAGCCCTCTCTCTCGCTCTGATGCATACAGTCTCCAAGTGGAGGGTAAGTAAAGTATCAGAGATACTGTTTATCAAAGCTGAACCCTTGTTTGAACCCTGAACTCTGTCAGATGCTAAAAACCTTCAGTGAATGTTAGGCTTCCCTTATTGGATGTTTTGTCTTGATGATTCCAAGAAGCTCCCATAGTTGGGACATTTGTTAAACCTTTTGATTGGATATGTAGGAAAATTTGAGGGATATGGGGCCACAAATAGTGAAATATTAAAAAAATTATCCTTAAATATTATAATTATTATCCTTAAAAATCAACTGTTTCCTCACTGTTTGCTTAAAACATGACTTCGCTAATGATTTGCAGGAAATGTCTAAATCCTATTTGAGGATCTCAGTATTAACTTTTCCAAATCACAGTAGTCTTAGAATCACAATACATCTCATTTATAATAAAACAAGTATGTGCAAGGATGTGCAAGATATGGAACAAACGTTTAATGTGACGGTATAAATTGGCATAGGGGGTGCAAAACCATTTGAAATTTGTAATTAATCACTCTTTTTTTGTATATTTTACAGATATACCAAAACCATCGACTGATCCGGTTATGTTGGCAGTTCGTTTGACAGTGCTGGCCATTGCTACGGCAGTTACAATCATCATTGTGAGGAGGCAAGTCTTTTAGTCACACAAAAACAGTTTATTTCATAGGCTATTGTCTATCCTTTTTCCCTTTTATAACCTGAACATACAATGGATAGTGGACAATAGGGGACAATGTTGGCTGTACACAACTTACTTTTAATGAATTTATTCCAAATTTGGTAACACTTAGCTTTGATGCTTGCTTCCTTTCTTAATAGAAAGTGTGCAATACAATATACATGCTATAGTGTATATTTAAGGTATAATACAGTACATGTCTAGGTTTTAATATACATGTCTCTCTCTCTATTTTAAGGTTGAAAGTAAAATACCCAAATAAGGAGAACAGAGATAGCGTTGACACACCGGTCTGTCTCACAGTGTGTCTCACATATACACACACATTACAACACACAAACACACAACCACACTCAAAAGTGCAAGCACATACAGAACCAAAAATGCACACATACTAACATATATGCACACATGGCGATACCTGTCATAACACAGTGTCTCACTGTGCCCCCCTTTTCTATCTCCCTCTCTCTCTCTCTCTCTCTCTCTCTCTCTCTTTCTCTCTCTCTCTCTCTCTCTCTCTGGTAAAGCCTGCAGATCGCATATACATCAACATGAGGGAGATTAACCCATCACCCACAGGGGAGAACAGACAGGACGCACTCAAATGAGGAAGTAAGTTTTGCCACCATTCCTTTGCAACGATTCCTCGAAGTTACTTCCTCCTTCCTCCCGGTACTCTCCATGCTTATTGGTGTTGCATTATTAGCATTTTGATAACTAATTTCTTGTTATTTTTACAAATTTGACCCATCACAACGGTACAAAACCATGAGAGCCATGTAGGCTGAGGCCTCACTGCATTCTTACTGGACCTTCACTGGGTTCGAATCCGGCTTTGACCCTTTGCTGCATGTCTTCCTCTCACTCACTGCCCTTTCTGTCACACTCTGCTTTTAAACAATTAAGCTTGGAAAATGCCCCCCCCCCAAATTATATATATTGATTTACTGTGACCAAAGATGGAGTACATAACACTACAGTGCTAAAGATCGTTGGACACTTTATTCATGCTAAATGCACTAACCGCAAGTTCAAAAGTTTTGCAAGTGCAATGAGAGAAGTGGGCTAAATGTGTGAAGCGCTCGATTTAGAACAACTTAGTCTTCAAACATCTAGATGAAGAATGTGAAAAAACTGACATGAAACAGTTACTTAGTTGATTGAGAGGAGTAAGTTATAGATGTGTGCTACATTTTTTTGTATTCTTTTTTGGTAAATACTAATATAATGGTACTGAATAGTATACCGCTAACAGGTTGTTTGACACTTTAATACACTATTGAAAATGTGCATATTTTAGTTTCCCTTTTTGTCATAATGTAATGTAGGTACTGTATTGTGAACAAGTAACAAACTGTGTTTACAGTTTATTCCACTAGGTGCCAGTAGACCAAGACCAATTTGAGATGTGCCAAAACATGGGTTACTCAGCCAATCATTGTCTTCCTTCATTTCAGCAGCTTGGAGTTACCCCTGACCTTGTGACCAATTTATTAAAAAACTCCTGACCACCAGAAGATATTCAATTGTTATCCCTGACATAACTATAGCCTCCCATGACATATGACACATATTAGTATGCTGTATAACAATATAAGTAGTAATGTATATGTATATTAAAGGCAGGGTAGGTAACGTTGTTGTTGAGAAGCACTTTTTGACATATTCGTTGAAATAAACTTCACATCCTGATTATGAAATGTTTGATTGGTTTGATCTGTGGGTGTTGTTGATTGTAATAAACATGGCCAATCATTAAGGTTAGACCTGCATTAACATTGGATGGCATGGGACCGAATGCAATTATTGAATGGTCTACTTGTCTGTCTGTGTACCCCCGGCAGTAGTCGAGTTAATGCGTTTTGGAGCAGTGGCTTTTAAGGGACGTGGGATATGGTTTGAATCCTTTCAAACTAATTTGCGAGGTTCGCAAAACCTATCCTGCCTACTTATCTTCGACATGTTCAGTATTAAACACATTTAGCATAAACGTTTGTAAAATAATTTGACATTCACGTATTTATATGTCTATGGCGCCGACAGCCATTGGCTGATTCAAGTCAGCCGGCTGTCGACGCCGTCGGCGCTGCATGAAGTCGAAGATACCTAAAGTCACCATAGGAACAAAAGTAAACACGGAAGTTGAGCTGGAAGTCACCTTATAAGTCTATGGAAGTCACCGATCTTTGCTGACACTTTTATTCTACCAACTTTTAACGTGGTTTCACGTGGAGTCACCTTACTTTCACAATTGAACAGTGAGGTATGACACCAGTGCAGATTAAACAGCATCCTAAAGCAGTCAGGAATACCTGTTATTAATCCGCAGGTTAGATTCATTCAGTGAATACCTGCCGGATAAATGCCAACGTTTGAGGAATTAGATGGCCGTTCGGATGCCTTCTCCCCTGCAGCTTCAGAGAGTCACAGCTCTAGTGACCTGATTGCTAAGAGATACAGGGTTCTTCAAAGACTTGGTCGTGGAAGTTTTGGCTGTGTTTACCTAGTTCAAGACAACAAGGCAAGAGACGAGGAGCCGCTGTAAGTAGGCTATATCTGTAGACGTATTCATCTTCTGGCTGCTTATATCCAAATTGCATGTATAGAGCTGAAATACCTTTTCATTTGACCTTTGTTTGAGAATTCTCTCTTGTAACAGAGCATAAGGTCCAGTCTTGAATACGCTATATGGTCCCTCACCATTCAGTCTCCTTTAGGGGGCAGCATTAGCCTATAAATATACTTTCATTCCATTTAAATGTGTACCCCAACAAGTGATAATGAGCATCCACATTCTTCTCCTTCTTTCTCTCCCTCCCCTGTCTCTTCCCCACTCTGACCTGCCCTGACTCTTTCACTTGTATCCTCCATCCCCCTGTATCTCTTACACTCTCCCTCAAGTCTTATCTCTCTTTCTGTCTTATATTTACCCTGTCTCCGTCCTACCTCTGTTTCTCTCTCCCTCTCTCCCTCTTTGGTCCTTTCCACATTGTCATTCCCTGGAAAGTAAGCCTATTTGTTCAGCATGAACAAATAGGCTGTGTGCTAATAAAACATATTTAACCGCATTGCAGAACAAACTCCTTCTGAGAATCTTATTTTGTGTTTAAAGGAGTCCCATTTCTTCAATGGTTTTTAATATAGGTTATACAGTATCACTCAAAATAATGGACCTTGGCGAATTGGAATGGGTTTTTGTCAGATGTGCATGTGTGTGTATCTTGTCATTAGTAGTTTAAATACAATGACTGATCTGAAGAAGATTCAACACATTGCATTTCTTTACAAAATTATTTAATTCAAACAAACACCAGATCTCATAACTGCATATCCCACTGCAAAGGGAATGATGATGCCAGGCCAGCCTATCATTATGATGCCCACTGGTACAGTCTGTCAGCTCTCAGCCCCAAAGCTCTTTGTACCCACATATGCCACAGTGCCTATCTAGCCTTGCCCATCTCTACCAGCCTGGCCCATCTTTACCAGCCTTGCCCATCTCTACCAGCCTTGCCCATCTCTACCAGCCTTGCCCATCTCTACCAGCCTTGCCCATCTCTACCAACCTTGCCCATCTCTACCAGCCATGCCCATCTCTACCAGCCTTGCCCAGCTCTGAACCTCAAAAATACAAAAAGGGAAATCTTTCAGATACACTGTCTCACAGCAAGAAGCTCACAGGCAATCGGCATGGCTCCACAACACTATGGTGGATGTTGTAGCCTGCAGATGCTGAGTGTGTGATATGTTGATGGAAGCCCCTCATGACACTCGTCAGCAACCCATGTCCACTAAAAATAGATCCCATCAATCATCTGGTCCGATCAGCACGCCGCTCATGAATCACTTGCTTGAGAAATTGACGTCCTTTTGTAGGGATTGCTTTGTCTATTCCATTAAACTGTCTTTCCGTTGGGCTATCCACAGTGATAAAAGAGGTATAGCTACCCTTCCTGGAACACACCCTCTGGGACAAAGTAATTCAAGGACTTTGAAAAAAAGTTTGGATTGAATGAATCATGACATCACTTACAAGTTTGAACACATTATAGATTTAATTGATTTTCTCTATCCCCAATTTTTTTTTGCTACCCCTACTAATTATCCTACGCCTTATCCATGGTGAACAGCCTGGGTATTGTGTTGGTCCTTCAGGCCTGACTCTAGAGCACTGTTGGTTTGGGGGGATCCTGAATAGGATGTGAGACAAGCCCCCCAGCAGAAACAGAGGGTACAGCTGTTTCACATCAGCCTCACTCCCTTTTTAATAAGACTTCACCCGTCCCATCCATCTTATCGTTTAATTGCTATGTTCAAATGATTGACTCGAGAATGAAGAGCGATGCGTTCTGTAGCCTGTTTGTTAAACACGACTGACAGCCAGCCAAAGCAGGCTCTCCTCCCTTTTATTTAATTCCTACTGATTAGTGTGTGCAGTGTTCTGGAAAAGGGCAGAGTTACACATTCTAGGCCTGTTGGTTTACCCAACTGTTGACAGTGTAAATCATTTAGTTTTCTGTATCCTGTGTGTTCACTAAGATGGAATGAGCGACTATGCTAACAGACTAGTTTACTATACTGTAGGTATCAGCTGATTATAGGCTTATGCATTTAGATTACATGCATCATCAGGGGACAGGAGCCTACACACTTCTTCTGAAATACATATTGACGTAGATAATGAATTGAGTTTAATGGGAAGTTACTAAAATGTGAAGAATTTATATTGTCAAATGTAACCTTTTCAGTTTATCCAGCATAATGTTTTGTCTAATGTTTCACCCCCCCTCCACCTCCACCAGGTGTATCTCTAGGTCCTTACTGTGGCCCACTTATCTTTATTATCATCCATTGCTTTGGTGCTTTACCTTCTCTCTCTTCTGTCTCTGTTCCACCCATCTTCCTCCTGTACTTCTCTCCCCATCTCCCTCTCATCTATCTCTCCCCAGTAACCCTATCATTTGATCCACACTGTATACCCCCTGCTGATATTGTACCTCACTCCTTCTCTCTCTTCGCTCTATCTTTCTCTGTCCCTCCCCTTCTTTTCCTCCTCCTCCCCCACTATCCTCTCCCCTCTTTCTTTTCCCCACAGTGACAGATTCCCTCTATCCTACCCCCTCTCTCTCCTCCCCGCAGTGACAGATCTAGGGCTCCCCCAGTCTTAATTGCTCCATGTGTTTAGTCTCCTGTATCTGGGCTGGCAAGCTTCCTTCTAACCTGCATCACTCCTGCAGGGACTCCTCTTCCCCCTTTCCCCATCTCCCCCTCTCTTCCTCTCTCTCTCTCCCACTGTCTCCCTCACCCCTTCCTCATCCTCCCCCCTTGATCCCATTCCCCCTATCCCCACCCCCCTCTCTCCCTTTCTTACTCTCTCTCTCCCTCTCATACTCTCTCCCTCTAAGTCTCTTCCTCTGACTGCCCCTCTTCTGTCTCTTTCTCTATCTCTCCCTCCTTCCTCCCTCTCTCTCTAAGTATGGTGCTCATATTGTAATTGGAGCCTTTGGGACACTGAAATATCCCTGCAAATGAGTTTGGATTGTTTCTTAGAAAGGTAGTGAGACTGAGGGGACGATGGACTTAAAGAATACTTTAAGTGTTCTTGTTTTTCCTGCGAGTTGCCTGTGTGAATGTAAATGACAATAAATCAAATCATAGTCACAGACATGGCGTATGCTGTAGCTACTCTATCTAGGTTCAGTGATATGTCTGTGGGTGGCATCCTGTGTATGTGTTTGTGTGAGAGGAATTGTAACTGTCTTTATTTCCTCCTCGTTGACCCCTGAACCCTCCTCAGAAAGGTACTGAAGGAGATCCCTCTGGGAGACCTGCATCCCAACCAGACAGTCCATGCCAGCCAAGAGGCCCAGCTACTGTCCCAGCTCCACCACCCAGCCATCCTCACCTTCTACAGCAGCTTCCTGGAGAGAGACTCCTTCTGCATCATTACAGAGTACTGCCAGGTAAATCCAGCTATGCCAAATACCTGACCAATGACCGAGGAATCAACCAAACCGAAGACCCAACCAAACAATGAACATTCACTTTGAAAGACGTATCCCACGCGGAGCTGGTCTGCATATAGGCATCCGGAGACAAGTATACACACAAGCTCACGCTCACGACTCCACCTCTCAGAGCCCCCATTACAGACACAATGCCATTAAGATCTCTCATTGAGTCTCTGTAAAACTCCCATTAGGTTGAATAGACCCGCCGACGAAACTTCACATTCTCTAAGGCCACGTAAAGGTGGCTACGGAGATTTTCTCAGGAATTGGATATTAATGGCTGTACCAGAATGAGATGGACTTTAAATATGTATCTGTGAGAGTATGTGGAATGTGCTCATCAGTGCCTTGGTTTGTGTGTGTATGTGCATGTGTGTGTGTGTGATCCCTTCTCTCTCATGAATGTGCATTTGATGTCGATTCGTTTGTGTTCATTCCCGAGGGCACATTGTTCACCCTCCATCCATTTCCATCTCAATGCCACAGGATAGGGACTTGGACTGCAAGCTGGAGGAGGTAAGAGAAGCCGGTCAGAGCTTACCCGAGACCCAGATCATCGATTGGCTGATCCAGCTGCTGCTTGGACTTCATTACATGCATGAAAGGTGGGAACCTTTGGTTGTGACTAGCCAGTCGTGTGCTCTTCTTCCCTCAACCAATAGCCTTTGTGCTCATATAACTGCGTAGACTTGGTTAAACCCACTCCTCGGTATAAATACAGCCCACTTGCGCTATCGAAGAACTAGCTTTTCGGTGGCGTAGCTGGCTAAAGCGGTGTTTATAGAGGTGGACGTGAGTCAGGAGTACCTCAAGTTTGAACCCCAGTGTGGGCAAGAGAGGGAGGAAATGGGTCCTTATGTGCGCAATGATGACACCTGTTACACATACTTCAGTGTCCGTTGTGACATTACAGCACAGTAAACTACAGTCTCAATCATTTCCCTAGGACACAACAACGTCTTTCTTTTTTGGACAACCCTTGATTTTAAAGTGCGAACAGTCCCTCGGGGCACCTGAAGTTGTGTGGCAGACCGTGTTGTGTTTGTGCCGTCACACCTCACAGGTTTAGAGGACCTCGAGCTGCAATAGGCTGTCATGCTCTGACAGCAAATAGTTGTAAAGCTTGAATGGTTACCAAGTGGCACAGCTCAGGTTGAAGAGCTGTTTCTATAAACAAGAGGAGGACGTGGTGTTGACAAAACTTCTTGTTTGCTCCTTTCACTCTCAGGCGAATCCTTCACCGCGATCTGAAGGCTAAAAACATCTTCTTGAAAAGAAACCTTGTTAAAATTGGTGAGTGGGCCCATGGGAGTTTTGGATGTTTGTGTCCCTGATGCAGGGATGGCACAAGCCCCTCGTGGTAGATTTGAAAGCTCAACATGTGTGCAGGGACAGTGGATAAATAAATGTGAGGAAGTTGTCAGACTGATGTAGTGGTAGAAGTATATAAAATGATGGAGGGTTGGTCGCACGGGCCTAATGATTGTTGTACTTAAATGTCATGAATCTCCTTAGAGTCTATAACCACTGGGTTTATACTTATTTAGGACAATATATATCAAATAAGACATTTGTTTGATTCATATTTTGTTGCTTTCCTTGTAGGTGATTTTGGTGTTTCCTGTCTCCTGATTGGGTCATGTGACCTGGCCACCACATTCACAGGTACTCCCTACTACATGAGCCCGGAGGTGCTGAACCAGCAGGGCTACAACTCCAAGTCTGATATCTGGTGGGTCGAGGACCACCACACAGCTATTCCCATTATCTTCTGAGGACTAACAACATTCAGGGAATAAGCCTGAGTTTTTGCAGAGTGAATGGAGCTTAGTTCCATTAATATGTTATCCTGTGGCTGCTTTCTATGCTAGCTCTCTATCTTAAAGAAATGCTGTAGGGTGGAGTGTTAGAGAAGAATAGAGTAGAATATAAATTAAAATCCCCTGTTTGCTTTACAGCTAGACATTAAGAAACGTGCAATGCATGAAAGCATATGACACTCACAAAATGTGTACGCGATCTGTCGTGCATTCAGAAACAACACTCAACCACGCAGCATTTCCTGGCAACTTCAAAGCTCTCCAGAATCAAAGGAAGCCTGGAAGCCTGACTGAGATGAAATGGTTATTAACAGTAACATGCGATGAGTAGAAAGGTGTAGAAGGTTGGATTTTACCAGTCATCAGAATCCAACCCCATGCTTGTCCAATCAGAAACAGTCTTGCTTGAGCTTGGGGAAGATCATTTGATACGAGATATGTTGGATAGCAATAAGGCTGACTATCTGAGATAGATGGACTTGAAGGCATGGTTGCAGATATGGTTGCAGATATGTACCCCCCACCCAAATAAAACAATCAATAAATCACCTAAATTGAAGTGAACTTGGCACTATGTCATGCTGAATAGAGCCATCTGCCATGGGACCAATCTCTGCTATCTTCCACTCTCACACAGGCCTCCCTGGACCGTAAATCTATTTTCCCAAGGAAATGACCACTAATCTAAGACTGGGCGTGGGGAAATTGGGTTTTTGCAGAGAGAGAGAGAGAGAGAGAGAGAGAGAGAGAGAGAGAGGAAAGGGCGGGGGGATACTGTAGATAGCATGAAACAGTGGCAGAGAGAGAGAGGAAGACTGGGGCGACCGGAGAGATAGCATTGATCTCCAGCATAGATAGATGCACCCCTCCCACGGTAGAGTGTTGTTGACTCGACGCTCACATCCTCCCACCCCCCCACTCTTTCTGCTTCCACAAACCATACTAATGAGAAGAGAAGATTATTCAAGACTGTATCATTATAATGCCTTTTTAATAAGAATACAGTACCAACGTCTTTGGTGTGACTGAACTAGTAAGTGGTGAAAATGCCTTTGTTCTCTTAATACATTATCACTGTGGTGAAAATGCAATCTGAACTGTCCAGCATGTCAATACTGTCAAGAAAATATCCCTATTTTATGGATGAATCAATCATCTTGGCTATTATTATCAGATTTGTGATGGGAATTGCAGGGGTTTAAAATGAGAAAGTAAAAGAGATGGAAAAGACAAAGCATGGGATGATTGGTAAATAACCTGCAACACACTTTCTAAAATTCCATTTCCCTTATTCTGATGCTATCACGAAAGCTGAAGCTCATTTATCCAGTCATATTTCTCCAACCTACTGCATACTCTTCCACTTTCAGATTCCAATATGATTATTCATAGCCGCTCTTGGCTTTTCTTTTAACTATCAGAAATATATGAGATGCGATTTCACCTCTCAAGATTGTCTGTGTGTGTGTGTGTGTGTGTGTGTGTGCGCGCGTGGTTTCTGTGTATTCAGCATTAATCCTCCAGGATACATCAGGCTCACATGAGTCTATCTTTGGGATTACAGATAGTGGAATATGAGACCAAATTGATTTTTTCTGTTTCAGTTACATCCGATATCAGTTTGCACTGCCATAAAGTGTCCTTTATATGGATAAACAAAGTTCCGCACGACCTCATCACTGCCCAGGTGCTTGGGGGCTCAGGGGTTACCTTGGCTGACAGAACAGGGCCTTCACTGTTATGTGAAATAGGGTTGAGAATTGTTAGTATGTATGTGCAATAGAGAGGGGTTTGTATGTGCAACGCGGGAGAAATGTAATAGGGTTGTATCATACACCTAGGTATTCAGGAGTTTGGTCATGGTGAGTGCTGGGGGGAAACATGCCATACTGGAGATTACTTTAGATTGTATTGAGCTGTATCGTACATGCAGTGCTTACTTGAAATGTGTGTTTCTCTGGTATAAGATGAGGTGTGTTTTGATCCGCAGGGCGCTTGGCTGTGTCCTGTACGAAATGTGTTGTCTGGCGCATGCTTTCGAGGGTCACAGCTTCCTGTCTGTGGTGATGAAGATAGTCGAAGGGGAGACCCCCACACTGCCGGAAGGTTACTCAAGAGAGCTCAACTGCGTCATGCAACGGTGAGACACTTCTGAACCAAGTGATGTAGCCCAGCAGAACTATTTCTGACTTTCAAACTGATCCTTCTGGCCACAGGATGCTTGAGAAAAACCCTCCTTCGAGAATCTCTGCTGAAGAGGCTCTCAGGACCAAGATCATAGAGACCAGCATGCAGGTTAGACAATGCTACATTACCATGTGTCCTACATTCAACTAGTATGAAGGTTATATCACAACATTACCAGTTCTGCATGCAACTAGCATGCAGGCTAGACAACACAACATTCACATGTATCTTAAACACAGCTATACACGCATTACTATTGGTTAACATTTAAGTCCCAAACAATTACTTGTTTGTTTGGCTGACCTAATATCGAAGACATTTCAGCAACATAATCCACTTTTACAGGCTGACAAACTGAAAGTACAGTATTTGACTTTCTATCATGTTTATTTATCAAATCAATATCTTCTCAGACCAAACAGGTTCATACCCTTTTCAAACGAAGTGTTCCAGTAGTTTTTCAAGCACTTATTGATCGCATTCAAATAGAGTCAGAGTATCACACCACCCCCCCGTACGTATCTCACACACACACTCAGATATATACACACAAATACTGCAATCTCATTTAAAAAGCTACAAGCGTGTAAAATAGCAAACAGTAATATTGTAAAGTCATAAACATTTCTAACAAGCAGAAATTGTTGCATTAAACATGTTCATAAGTCCCTCATATGCCCAGTGGGGCTTCCAATGACTGAGCTCCCAAAAGAAGCTTTGAATTCTGTACAAAATATAATTACACCCCCAGGCTGGGTTCCCTATGACTGTTCATGTACAAATCAGACTCAACATGTAGGGACGGATTTATATTTTTGCTACTAGCCTTACCCAATATATAAACCATGGTGTAGATGTTGAAGAAAACCCCTCCTCTACTCGCACCCTGTTATCTTCTATCCTCTGTTATCGGGGTCATTACAACTGTATTAGGTCTTCACAAGATGACACAAAACACAGTGGTTTTTTTGAAGTCTCTTTTTCTGCTCGTCCTCCTCCTCTTCCTCCTCCTCCCCCTCTTTCCCATTAGCTTTCCTCTGTGCTGGAATCCTCTGCAGGGTGTCAACCGACCGCTGTAATTTGTGGGTTGGGTGTTGTGAGATTCCCCCCACCCCCCCCCCATTGTTGTGTGAAGTGTGCCTTCTCCCCCTCTTTGCCCTGTAGCTTGGCCACATACATCCTTAGTGTTAGGTTTCCAGAGAGACAATAAAAGGGTGAGAGATGGAGGGAGAGAGATGGAGTGAGAGCAAGAGGGAGGTAAATGATGGGATATGGATGGAGAAGGAGACGGAGTGGAAGAGAGATGGAGGGAGAGGTTGAGAGATGGACTTACATAAAATGATATGGCGTGAGAGCTAGTTAGAGAGAGTAGCTTCTACTGTGGTTTAATTGGTTTCTTTATTGCAAACTTTCCTCTCTCTCCCTTCTCCTTTCTCTCCCTTTCCCCTATCTCTTTCTGTCTTAGACCTTAAAGCACAAGCTCTTCAGCACGACACTGAAAGACAAGGAGTCTGGAGGAGAGAGAGATGCTGTACAGATAGCTAAAGCCCTGTAAGTGTGTAATTTCTACCCTCAATGTCTTTGCCTCTCCTTTTTATCTTTTTTATTCTCTCTATTCTCTATTATAGTCTCCCTCTCTCTCTCTCTCTCTCTCTCTCTCTCCCTCTCTCTCTTTCTCTCTTTCTAACTCTGTCTTTTTTATTTATCTCTATCTCACTCTCTCTCTCTTGTGCTCTCTCTCTTGTGCTCTCTCTCTCTCTCTCTCTCTCTCTATACACTCACTCAATTACTCACACCCGTCAGTGTCTATAAATGCACATTCCCTTCCAGTCCCATCAGAGCTGTGCATTTGGTTGGTGATAACCATGTGAGGACTAAGGAGCAGCTGTCTCTTAGCAGACCTAGGCATCACTGATGAGAACTTCCTCCAATCAGACAGCATGTCCATCAGCATTAGCTTAGCATTGCCACGCTGTGGCATGGCTACGCACACTGCACACATGTTAAACTCACTGCATATTTACATGTGAAATGTAAAACCCACGCATCCGTACCACCACACACAACGACATATCACTTGTATTTGGTTTGTCTCATATTTTTTGTAAATATAGTTCTATGAAAACCTTTCCTCTCATTGACACTTTGACCTTTTGACGCGTGTTACCCAGACAGAAGAAGGTTCACCTGCAGACCCTGCGTGAGAGGTCAGAGGTTGACAGGATGACCCCCAGAGAGAGAATGAGGCTGAGAAAACTGGAGGCTGCAGATGACAAGGCCAGGAGGCTGAGGTAGCACACGCACACACACACACACACACACACACACACACACACACATCAACACAGTCTCTATGACGATATTGCTTGTTTTTTATTAGCAGGGTTGAGTCTAAGTAGGGTCTGGACTGGGACCAGGACCAAGAGAACCAGCAAAGTTGCTTGCTGTCACAATTTACTGTATATTGCTTGTCCCATAACAGGAAATTGGCTGAGGAGAAATACCAGGAAAATCATAGACGAATGCAGGAGCTTAGGAGCCGCCATTTTGAAAAAGTCAGCTTGGACGTCTTCAGTGTAAGATGTTTCCATCTAGAATAATGAAATTGTATTCATAGGGAATAGACGCATAATTGGATGAGAATGATTTGTCTAGGAACTCAATTAAATGAATTCACTAATTGTCTTGAGTGCAATTAGTTTTCAGTTCTATGGTGGCACTTTAACTCCAAAGGTTTATTTTTTTGGTGAAGCTAATTGCCTATTCCCATATGGTCCCATTAGCCAGTAGCTCCCCCTAATTGAAACTCAATTCTAAAATATATATATTTTTGTCAGTTTCTTTGAAATACTGGGTACTTTTTTACGACACATGTAGTACACAGGGGAAAAATTACCTTTTCACTTCCAACCAATAGGACAGTGCAGAGGATGCTGATCACCAGACGTTGCCAATTACAGCTCATGATTACCGGTCGCTGGGCTGCTCACAGCCAATAGGAAGGCAGCAACAGGACAGAATGTGCATGTCTGAGCCAGGTGAATGCAGTAAATTGATATCTCTCCACTATCAGAATATTATCTTTCACAAGCATTAAGCTGCCTCAGCGTGAAGTTAGCAGAGTATATATTTCAGCAGTTACCAGATGCTCATTGTCACTGTAGAAGGTCTAGAAGAAAGGGTCCATCATGATGATGTGTACACCCTCACTCTATCCTTTTATCCATCCATCTCTCCATCCATCCATTCATCTATCTCTCCCTCTCCATCCATCCCTCCCTCCATCCAGCTATCTCTCCATCCATTCCTCCTTTCACCCATCTCTCCATCTGTCTCTCCCTCCATTCCTCATTCTTTCCCTTCCTCCATCTCTCCCTAGTTTCAAGCTGGGAAAGCAGAGACAGAGACTGTTGAACCCAAGTCATACTTTCTTCTAACCTGAGCTCTGCTGAGTCGTTTTTGGGCAGAATGTAATGTGACGATAAAAAGGTTCCAATGTAGTACATGTATATCTCCGAACAGTAGATTTTAACTCAAGTAAATCCCAGGTACCCCAGACTGCCTCTACACAGTAAAAAAAAACTGACACCCTTTGAGGAATGTAAACACCCCGCTCATAATTCATAAGTCAACATGCAGTGAGAAGTAGCTAAACACAGACACATACTGTATCAAACCACACTTTATATATAGAGAAAACAGTGCATGACGCAAACAGCCAAACCTCAATAAATAGACGGTGGATCTGAAGAGGCTGAGGTTTATTAGATATATTTAACAGTACTGTTCAGTATACTCATCATCAACTGTAATACAACAGTACAGTGCTTGTACACACACTATTGTTCTCCCTCTCTCTGTCTCTCTTCCTCTTTTTCTCTCTCTCTCTCTCTCTCCTTCTCTCTCTCTCTCTCTGCTGCTCCCTTTCTTTCTCCTTCTCTTCCTCTCACGGTCTCTCCCTCTCTTTGTCCATCTCCCTGGCTCTGGAGTTCTTGTCCCTCCAGAGCCCTGGTTGGGGTGGTGCTCAGGTGGAGGTTGCTAAGTGAGAGAATGGAGGCGTTCAGGCGAGACCGCGCAGACACACACCACAGATGCTTCCACCACACATTGCCTCATCATAGAAATCCTAAGTGAAAGATGGAAAGGGAGAGATAGAGGAAATGATACAGTGGTTGAAAGACAAAGGGGGGGGGGCGGGGAGGGGAGGCAGGGACATTGATCGGGTAGACCTTGCATCTCCATCTCCGTGGAAGGTGAATACTCACAGTGTAAGGGCATTGTACATGAATCCCAGTCAGCAACCATTCATAAAATCTACAAAACACTGTCCTTCTAAATTCCCTTTAGAATATAAAACATAACTTTCCCTTACCTGTAATTTACTCCGATGACTTGCTGCTTTGATTTACCCACTGCGAGTGTGTATATGTCTTCATATGTGTGTGTGTGTGTGTGTGTGTTCAGAGATCCCAGAGGATCCCCAGACAGCAGAGGTCTACTATGATCAGGATGGCTTTGAGTCGTGCTCTGAAGAAGAGCAGGACTCAGCAGACAAGAGCCCAGGTCTCACCTCAGATCTTTATTACACCTGTCAACAGGTAAGGTGTGTGTGTGTGTCTGTGTGCATTGTTCCTAAAACATCATTATATCATGAATATAAAGTTTGAATCGATGTGTAACTTCGATCAGAGTCATGCTGGTGCCGGATCATAGAGCATTAACTCTAATGGGTTCATTTGACAGAATCACTTTTGCACCATTTACTTCCATTACAGGAGTCAGAATCCATTATTTATACTGTTGAAGAAGTTTTTTCGTAATGCACTGAGTTCTTTCAGAGAAAAGTTAGAGACTTGCACGGAACCAGAGTTTTTGGAGACTGATGCAAAAAGAGAGTTTATTCGAATCCAACGACGTTCGATTCTCACAAACAATGAGACAGACCCCGAGATCTGAATGATGATCCTCCGGTCAACATTGGCTTTTATAATTTTCGTTTACATTAATTCCAGAGCTTACCATTGGTACATTTCTTATGCATTTATGTAATTTTCTCCAGTTGGCTAAGAGTTCCAGACTAGGTGACTCTCGGACAAAATTCTTTCTCTGGGGCCCTATGCAGCTGGCCAAGGCTGGGGATTTTCCTAGGCCGTAAATCTGTCTTAAATATGTAGTTCTTTGTCTATTGGAACTTGTAGTTTTCTGTACCAGGGAGAAGCCTTCATGCATTTTCCTCTCTGACGCTCAATTCATGGCTCTCATTTCCCTATTTAATTAGAGGCCTTCCTAATCACTCAACAACTTTGCATCTGGTTTACAATCTCGCATATATTTAGGTATAGTAGTGATTCAGTGTTCCTCTATAGACATAGTTATCCATAATCATTTCTCTGTGAGTCTAATTACCCCGTGACATGATATTTTCTTCATCAATTCCCCCCTTTGAGACTTGGAGAGTCTCAACACACTCCGTATTTGCGACACTGGGGCAATTACTCAACTGAGAAAGATACCGGCGTGACACAAGTGTGGGTAAAATACTAGTAGTCAGAAACACATTTTGGCCCCTATGACATTGTGAAAATAAGCTCACATAAATCAAAAAACATTCAAACAACGCATTGTAAAATTTGGATCTTGTTCGGGTATGTCTTCATACGCGTAGCACAACCTTGGTGATCTGGTGGACTGTCCCTCTTTCCAATACTCGCTTAAGCCTCCAGCTTATTGCATACATAGCGGGGGAGTAAAAGTTTAAGGGTATGGGGAAAGTGAAACTCCCCGTAACCTTAATGACACACAAGGTGCGTGCCATCAGGGCAAACTATGAATATCATGCGAC
>CAEFZP010002698.1:0-17467 GCA_903064625.1 Mallotus villosus
ACTGATCATATCTGTCCATAGACCATCATTGACAGTGCCGTAGAGGCTGCTCACTGTACATGTACTTTATAAAATGAACTGCTCTACCAAATCTCACACCAATACTAGCCTCTCATGTTAAATACATACGATAACATGATACATACATGTAGAAACCCCCTGACACCCACATACATGTAATGTAATCATTACTGGGGTTTTCATGGTGTCAACTCCTGGTGCATCAACACAAACCTCATCTCTCTCCTCAGCTCCTGTGACTCTGGACCCCAACACTGCCCACCCAAAACTGATCCTGTCTGAGGATCTGACCAGTGTGAGATTCAGTCCGGAGGGACAGAAGCTTCCTGACAACCCAGAGAGGGTTGATGAATATATACGGGTCCTGGGCTCTGAGGGCTTTAACTCAGGGACACACAGCTGGGATGTTGAGGTTGGAGACAGTACATTCTGGTTCCTGGGTGTGTTAGCAGAGTCTGTACAGAGGAAGGGAGGCAATCTGAATGGATACTGGAGAATCATTTTCCACAATGGTAATTACATGGCAGACTCCTCACCAGGGCCAACCACTGGTCTCACAGTGATACAGAACCCCCAGAGGATCAGAGTGCAGCTGGACTGGGACAGAGGAAAGCTGTCATTCTCTGACCCTGATAGAAACACACACCTACACACAATCACACACATATTCACTGAGAAAGTCTTTCCATACATTGATAATATCACTATCCACCCTCTGAGGATCTTACCAGTGAAGGCCTCTGTAACAGTAGAACAGAACAGTCATTAGAGATGGTAGCACCTCTATCTGTAACAGTACAACAGCACATTGGGTGTGTTTTTACTAACTTAGTGTCATGAAGGAAACCTCTAGTCTAACATAAGCATCCAGGTACAAAGAACAAAGATCAATATGAGAGTGAATTAGATTGGGTAGCTTGGTGTTCTTAATGTATCACAGTATCTGAAGTCAGAAGTCATGTAGTTCTGCGGTAAAAATTAAATGCCTGTTTATGCTGTACATTTACACTAACCCAATAACATTGTATTGGTTTTCTTCTGGTATTTTCAAAATCAAATGTTTTGGCAGTTTACTCTATTATTGTACTTTTCTTTGTGTTCTAATAAAGTATGATGCACTAGACTAGAGTATACCATTTAATGTAATTTCACCAAGGTGTGTTCATGGTTTAGTGTCAAACTCAGAATTTATTTTATTGGGTGTGTGACGACTTCGTCGAGCACATCCTTTGTTATCTCACATATATATGTATTTATTATTATTGTTTATTTTCCCACCCCTAAGGATCGGTCAATATTTGGACTACATAGAGAACGACCCGGTCAAAAGTTCCGTCTTGGTAGCGATTGAGTTGCTTGCATGAGAATTTACGTTCCGTTGCATGGTTTAAGCTTAAAGTACATTTTTGTGGCGAAAAGTGAAGCTAATGTGGCTAACTTGCTAGCCACAGTCATTAGGTGCGTTCGACATGGGCTGCGGCTGCATGAAACGACCGGCGAGAGTAGCCGCTTGCGGTTGGGGAGGAGTTAAAAATAGCTCTGCGAAGTCGGACATTGCAGCTTCTCGTGATGTGCTGCATTGATGTCAGTCATGGCCGATCAAGCGCTGTTTGCTTACGTTACTTTATTTATAATTAAACTTAGTCTTTCCGTTAAGTAGAAGAGGTGGCCCCAAACCCTTTCTTCATCAAATGTTTTATTCAATCAAATGGTTTGGTCCGGAATTGAGCATTGGCGAAACTGAAAAAAAAATCTGAAATTCAAATTCACGAAAAAAGTTTTAGATGATCGAAATTACGTTTCTAAACTCTGGATAATTGCGTTCCACTTTTTTAACGATGTTTTGCTTACACATGTTCAGAATTTCAAATGTGGCAGTTGGAACATGTTCTCTGACTTTTTGTTGTTGCCATGTTTTCTTACTCCGTAAATTGTGATCTGAAAACTGTTTGTTTTTTAAATTTCAACAAAAAGCCTCTGCAACAGAAGAACAGCACAGCACAGTAGGCTACCTGAGTGGTTACTCCACTAGTCAGAACAGTAAAACAGCCTAATTTCCTTCTTCATATTATGACTAACAGTAGTAGTAATTTATCACAGTGATACAAATGCTATACATGTTAGCTAAACAGCCATAAAGGTTTTCAAATTAGTACAAATCAAAGGCTTACTTTATTTTACTTACATAAGTCTCAAAACTTATCAATAAATATTTTTCTAAGCAACACACTGACAACACACACACTCACAGAGGAGGAGTGTGCCTAATGGGCTCAATTCTGCTCATAAAACATCAATAAAAGATTTATTGTTGAATTTCTTCTGAGGTCAATGAGATCACCTGTCACTCACCCTGCCCTTCCCCCAGTACACACTGGTACAGTTTACTTCCTGGTGTATGAAACCCCGGACACTAGCTGACTCACTCATCCAGGAAGTAGAGTTCAGTGTTTCTCTGTTCACTGACAGTTTCTGAAATTCACTGTTCTGCTCTGAGAGAAAACTGGACTAAATTACAACTCACACTGAGAAGAGAGAGATACTGTCTTTACTCAACCACAAGAGGAGTACCGTCTTTTCTCAACCACAAGAGGAATACTGTCATCAACAGAGACTTTAACTCACTGCTGACTGAACCAGAGTAAGTTTAGAAGAGTAAAACTGACGTGAAAGTAAAATCCAGACAGAGTTTGACTTTGTGACAAAATGGCATCCAGCTCATATCTCCCAGAGGAGGATCTTACCTGTCCTGTGTGTCATGACATCTTTACAAACCCTGTCCTCCTGCGATGTAGCCACGGCTTCTGTAAAGCCTGTCTGGAGGAATACTGGACACACAGAGAATCACGGGAATGTCCGGTCTGTAGGAAGAGATCTTCCATGGATCCACCCCTGAACCTGGCTCTGAGGAACCTGTGTGAGTCCTTACAGCAGAAACGTCAGAGTGCTGTAATCTGCAGTCTGCACTGTCAGAAATTTAAGCTCTACTGTCTGATGGACAAACAGCCAGTGTGTGTCTTGTGTCGGGACTCCAAACTACATTTCAACCACAGGTTCAGACCCATAGATGAAGCTGCACAGGATTACAAGGTACGATAACTTGGTATCAGATATGTGATATACTGGATGTAAGAATTTGAGTCTCAACTGTTTTTGTCAGACAGACACATCTCAGAACCACCTGGTCAAATGAGAGGATCAACAACTTTCTTTCAAACATGTTTTGTTTCATTCCAGGAGGAACTCCAGCCTGCTCTAAAGTCCTTACAGGAGAAGCTGAAGGTCTTTACTAAAGTTAAACAAACCTGTGATCAAACAGCACAACACATTAAGGTAAATATGTTGAGTAACATTATAATACAACACTGTTTTGATATTAATAACTCTGGCCACCTAAACACTGTATGAACCTCCATATCTGCAGATCCAGACCCAGCACACAGAGGGGCAGATTAAAAAGGAGTTTCAGAAGCTTCACCAGTTTCTACAAGAGGAGGAGGAGGCCAGGATAGCTGTTCTGAGGGAGGAGGAGAAGCAGAAGAGTCAGGTGATGAAGGAGAAGATTGAGGGGCTGAACAGAGAGGTATCAACACTTTCACACACAATCAGAGCCATAAAGGAGGAGCTGAGAGCTGAAGACATCTCATTCCTGCAGGTCAGGACTGATCTCTCTAAGTTCTTATGGAATGGCTGGCTGGGTGTGTTTATGAGTGTCTAACTTCATCTTCTGTGTCTCCACAGAACTACAAGGACACAGTGAAAAGGTAAGTGACCTGCCTCCTGTCTCTCTCTTGCCTATGGTTGTGAACCCAACCCTACAGCAGCTCTGAATCCAGAATGTTCTTCCAGAGCCCAGTCAACTCTGCCGGATCCACAGCTGGTCTCAGGAGCGCTGATAGACGTGGTCAAACACCTGGGCAACCTGACCTTCAGAGTCTGGGCGAAGATGCAGGACATTGTCACATACAGTGAGTATTAGATCATGTAGCAGGGATGGAAATTAGCACCCGCCACCAGCCAAATGCGGATGATTTTGTGTAAACTCGCTTCACCTACCGGCCACGGTGGCGGGTAAATAAAATGAGCATAGAGAAAATGTGGGCGCGCGCCTAAGCCGTTTTCCCGATATCCTATGACAAATCCCGAGCGTCTAAGGCCAAAAAAAAGTCAGCGATGAAAAGCGCGAAAAACTTCAAAACAGTGTAACGGGCTCACACTCAGATTGCCAGTTTACACAAATCACAAAAATAATCGGACCAGCTGGCTAAAAGCAGAATTCCCATCTCTTGAAAGCTGCCTTGCTAGACTTTATAGATGTAGAATTGACTGTAAAACTGTAAAATTATGAACTTTGTAACATGAAGTGAAGATGTGATTGTGGCTGCCGCCTGACTATGCGGTCTACCGGGCGACATTCTCAAATTCTCACTCAAATTTAAGACTTTCGTGACCCAAATCGAAATTCTGATGTGACAGATCAGTATAATCGATTTCTCTCTTAAAGGCTGTCCTTTACCCTTTTCGTCTTTTTAAATCTAACCATTTGTATAATCCGTGTGTAATTCTCTAGCCATTATAAAAGCTATCTTTCCCGGTTTTCTGCCACTATGTTGCGCGCGCCTCCTGAATGTTTACAAACAAATAATTGGTAATCGAGTTGAAGCGTGTCTTTTTGTCTGATCGATACGCAACTGTGAGGTGCACGAATGGACAGAGCGGCCAGTAAACTGTCGTTCAGCTGCGAGGGCCAGCCCGACGTGCATGACTACTACACCTGTACAAATGCGAATGAAATTTCCACTCAAAATGCTGACAAAAGTTTGATTAACGATTTCCAACGCAGCCTCCATTGGTATTCTTGACCTGGAATGATAATATATAGTGTAGGCACGAAGAAAATAAAGGAAATTGCAAAAAAACTGGGAATAAATACATGGATTACAAACAAATAAAAATAAAATATATAGGCCTATATCTTTTTTTGAGCACCGAAGACCCATTTTGACCCAGGAAAAACCCTGGTTGGGACTAAAAACCTAAAACTGGAAGCCATAAAAGACCACGAATCGTCAAAAGATCTTGTAGTATTAATTTGCACATGCAGTTAAAAACAAGAAAGTGGCTGGTAGATTTTGAAATCCACCAGCCACAGTGGCCGGTGGACAACATTTTTAATTTCCATCCCTGTCATGTAGTAATATTCAATATAGTACTTACAGTATCCTGCATTACTGATCATCCTTGACAGTACCATAGAGGCTGCTCACTGTACATGTACTTTATCAAATGAACTGCTCTACCAAATCTCACACCAATACTAGCCTCTCATGTTAAATACATACGATAACATGATACATACACGTAGAAACCCCCTGACATCCACATACATGATATGTAATCATTACTGGGTTTTTCATGGTGTCAACTCCTGGTGCATCAACACAAACCTGATCTCTCTCCTCAGCTCCTGTGACTCTGGACCCCAACACTGCCTACCCAAAACTCATCCTGTCTGAGGATCTGACCAGTGTGAGAGACAGTCAGGAGAGACAGCAGCTTCCTGACAACCCAGAGAGGTTTGATCACTGGGGATGGGTCCTGGGCTCTGAGGGCTTTAACTCAGGGAAACACAGCTGGGATGTTGAGGTGGGAAACAGTACATTCGGGTCCTTGGGTTTGTTAGCAGAGTCTTTCCAGAGGAAGGGAGACAAACAGGGTGGATACTGGAGAATCGCTTCACACAAGGGTAATTACTTAGCAGACTCCTCATCAGATTCAGCCACTTTTCTCGAAGTGGGACAGTGGGACAACCCCCAGAGGATCAGAGTGCAGCTGGACTGGGACGGAGGAAAGCTGTCCTTCTCTGACCCTGATAGAAACACACTCCTGCACACACTCACACACACCTTCACTGAGAAAGTATTTCCATTCGTTGGTCCTCGCAGCCCTCTGAGGATCTTACCAGTGCAGGCCTCTGTAACAGTAGAACAGCACAGTCATTAGAGATGGTAGCACCTCTATCTGGAACAGTAGAACAGCACAGTCATTAGAGCTGGTAGCACCTCTATCTGTAACAGTACAACAGCACAGTCATTAGAGATGGTAGCACCTCTATCTGTAACAGTAGAACAGCACAGTCATTAGAGACAGTAGCACCTCTATCTGGAACAGTAGAACAGCACATTGGGTGTGTTTTTACAAACTTCCTGTCATGAAGGAAACTTCTGAAAATGGCCCAATAGCTCAAAAAGTCCAGGACCCGATTTTTTCCAATTTGGCCCAATGATCCAACTGGATCACTCACTACTCGCAGACTGCTAATGGACGCAGTACCCATGTACGCCCATAGGTATATGTATAAGCCACACCCAAAGTCTACGTGACTTTCCCAGCGCCCCATTACTCCAAAATGCCTGAAAATGGGTACACATGCCTTTTTTCTCACGGGGAACCAAAAAGCCTCAAGGACCCATAAAGTCTGCTATGATAAATTTGGCTGTACTGTCCAAATTTGGTACAAACTTCAAAAATATTCTCCTTATGAACCATAGATCCAATCAACTTGAAACATTTTTAGAGATAGTGTAGAATACATGTCTTTATATAGGGTGACATGGAATAAGAAATGCTATCAAAAATGTCTGAAAGGGGTGTATTTATGTAAATTGCCACATTGCCTCAATATGTTTGTGTCACTAAATCAAATGGCATTTTGAAGGATGGTTCCTTCCTATAGGGTTTAAGGCAACACCCCCTTGAAGTAACTTGCAAAGTTTCACCTTGATATGTCAAAATATGACTGAATTACAGCAGTTTGAACTTGACCAAATCTGACAATGCTTGCCATTGGAGAAACGTCTTATTTTATTATCCAGTTACTGAATTTTGCATAATCCAGGTCTGGGAATGGCTCAATTGTCTGAGATATTGTGCTTTACAGCAGCAACCCAGTCGTCCCCTTTGTCCCGTTTTTATAGGAAATGTACAAGACAATATTGCTATTCATAAACTCTCAACAGTTGATGTGCAGCAGAGAGACTGCCTTGCAACCTCATGCTCTTGAGTTTGAATCTCCATTCAGCATGTTGTTGTTTGTGGTTATCAGTGGTTATCATTCCGTATGACCCCACTGCATGGTTGCCTGGATACACCGTTGACACTCCACTGGTACAGTAGCCAGTAACTGACAGTCAAACATTGTTAATTTTAACATTGTACGTAACATTGTTGGTCAAACATGAAGTAATGTTGCTCTATTGTTGTCTAACTCTTGAACTTCTACAATGAACATTTTTATAATATTTTGCCCTTTTGCGAAGGAATTCTTATTTTCATAGATTTGTTGGATTCCCGCAAAGATTGCGGCTTGTGTTTTGACTTGTATTATTGTTTTTATTGATTGTGTTACATTTGATCTATTTTGGGAAACAAAAAGACTGCCTCGAGATATCGCAAAGACTGTGGCTCGAGATACCGCAAAGACTGCGGTTTGTAATCGAAAATCTTGAGCAACATAGGTTCTGGACTGCTCTGCAAAAGGCCTAACCTTGTGTGTTCTGGATTACCGCAAAGACTGCGACCTGTTTTCAGAAGGGTTTTATTATTTTTATTGCTTATAATATTGTTTTTATTGATTTTAATTTAAAGCACTGAGTTGCAATTCTTGTATGAAATGTTCTATATAAATAAAGTCTTATTATTATTATAGGTCTACTGTAGTACATGTACATTAACCCAATAACATTGTATTTTTTTCTACTGGTATTTTCAAAATCAAATGCTTTGGCAGTTTATTATTGTACTTGTATATATTTGAAATTGAATCTTGACTTTATTCAGTTCCACTTTCTTTGTGTTCTAATAAAATATGATGCACTAGAGTATACAATTTCAAGTAATTTCACATTTCAAAATAATCCCAAA
This sequence comes from Mallotus villosus, assembly GCA_903064625.1. Lineage (NCBI taxonomy): Eukaryota > Metazoa > Chordata > Actinopteri > Osmeriformes > Salangidae > Mallotus > Mallotus villosus. Next base: position 7,945 of record CAEFZP010002698.1, read on the forward strand.
CAATAATCCAACATAACAAACATGGGTGTTTTGGAATCATGTGCATACAGGTGTAAAAAAGCTTTGTAAAACAACAGTTATTTACTTACTTGAACTTGGGGAGCGAAGGCAGGCCCGTGAGGTACAACTAAGTAAACGTGGCGTTATTCACAATCCAGTCAAATGTTATTTTGCCGCTGCTCAACAACAAAAAAGGAGATTGCCAAATGGGCAATACTGTTTTAATGCCTCTCAAATCTCACGCATTCACCGCGAGACTCGTGCAATTTAACAACTTCTCAAACTGAGAAGGGATAACTTGTCCAGTCCCGCTATATACAATTAATGGATTAATGAATCCGTAATTCCTTAAAATACTGTAGTAGTTATAGTAATAACCACAGACACAGAGCGCCTTGAAAACAAATAAACTATATTCAATAAGGTCAACTTGAGTTGATTACATAGTTTTTTTTTCTCATTTATTACAGTATTAAATAAATGTATATTCGTTTTTTCACATATCCTTTTAAAGTTTCATTATTTCCCTACAAATCAGGCAGAGAGAAAGAATCACAGATCAAACACACAGAGGACACATTTAAGAGCAAGACCCGGGGGGTTTCGAACCCTCCGCCCCAAACAGCGAGTGAGAATGTGGAGGACATAAGAGGCATCAAACACGCAGTGATATCACACTCTGGAAAACAGACAATGCAGGGGCAGCGAAACAAGACAGACAAGTTTCATTAGCCATGCAAACAGTTTACAGTTGGCCATGCCGTTACCGTGCCGACTACAGTTATATCAGCTCATGCACCCCTACCCACAATGCCTCAGTTCAGGCTGAAAGACAGCCCTGAGAGAAGGAGACATAGTTACAGGAAAGTATCACAAATCACAAATAGTTTTGTTATTATTATTATAACAAATATCGACAGAGTTGGATTGACCCGACCACAGCAGACATCATGGTATGGACCATGTCATGTTAATGTTCATTTTGATCTCATCATATAAAACTTTGGCTAAACTTGCCTATAAAACTTTTTTCGACCATAGAACATTTTGTTTTCAGATTCGTTGTCTTAGCTTTCAAAACTTTTTTTCGTTTTCAAAACTTTTTACGGATGATAATTATTTAACAAACAATTTTTTTTTAAATAGTTTAGAATCCTGGCATGATATTAATCCCATTCCCCCCATAGACTGATTCCACCCCACTCGCTGACAGACCTGGGCAAATATTCCCATGGAGGGGCTAAGAGACATCTACCATATTAAACTGCTGACACTCAATGTTTGACCTTGTATATAAATAGTTTTTCTCTTTCTCTGGCTAGAGGATGGACGCTGGGGAATTTTCTTGTACAGAGGTACATACAGAGCAGGATTGTGGTCATAACGTTTATTTCCTGGAGGGGGAGAGGAGAGTGTTTAATGAGCACACACTCAAAGAGAGTGCTTAATGGGATCTATTCTGCTCATGAAACATCAATAAAAGATGTATTGTTGAATTTCTTCTGAGGACAATGAGATCACCTGTCACTCACCCTGCCCTTCCCCCAGTACACACTGGTACAGTTTACTTCCTGGTGTATGAAGCCCCGGACACTAGCTGACTCACCTGTTAGAATCCAGGAAGTAGAGTTCAGTGTTTCTCTGTTCACTGACAGGTTCTGAAATTCACTGTTCTGCTCTGAGAGAAAACTGGAGTAAATTACAACTCACATCGAGGAGAAAGAGATACTGTCTTTACTCAACCACAAGAGGAGTACTGTCATCAACAGACTTTAACTCACTGCTGACTGAACCAGAGCAAGTTTAGAAGAGTAAAACCAAAAGTAAAATCCAGACGGAAGGTTTGACTTTGTGACAAAATGGCGTCCAGCTTGTCTCTACCAGAGGAGGATCTTACCTGTCCTGTGTGTCATGACATCTTTACAAACCCTGTCCTCCTGCGATGTGGCCACAGCTTCTGTAAAGACTGTCTGGAGGAATACTGGACACACGGAGAATCACGGGAATGTCCGGTCTGTAGGAGAAGATCTTCTATGGATCCACCCCTGAACCTGGCCCTGAAGAACCTGTGTGAGTCCTTCTTACAGGAGAGAGCTTCAGCAGGGTCTGAGGTGCTCTGCAGTCTGCACAGTGAGAAACTCGAGCTCTACTGTCTGAAGGACAAACAGCCAGTGTGTGTCGTGTGTCGGGACTCCAAACTACATTTCAAGCACAAAATCAGACCCATAGATGAAGCTGCACAGGATCACAAGGTATGATGTCTTGGTACCAGATATGTGATTTACTGGATGTAAGAATTTGAGTCTCAACTATTTTTGTCAGACAGACACATCTCAGAACCAGCAGCTCAAATGAGTTGATCAACAACTTTCCTTCAAACATGTTTGGTTTCATACCAGGAGAAACTCCAGCCTGCTCTAAAGTCCTTACAGGAGAAGCTGGAGGTCTTTACTAAAGTTAAACAAACCTGTGATGAAACAGCACAACACATTAAGGTAAATATGTTGAGTACCTAAATAAAACAACACTGTTTTTACGTAAGAACTGGCCACCTAAACACTGTATGAACCTCCATTTCTGCAGATCCAGACCCAGCACACAGAGAGGCAGATTAATGAGGAGTTTAAGAAGCTTCACCAGTTTCTACAAGAGGAAGAGGAGGCCAGGATAGCTGCACTGAGGGAGGAGGAGAAGCAGAAGAGTCAGGTGATGAAGGAGAAGATTGAGGGGCTGAACAGAGAGATATCAACACTTTCACACACAATCAGAGCCATAGAGGAGGAGCTGAGAGCTGAAGACATCTCATTCCTGCAGGTCAGGACTGATCTCCCTAAGTTCTTATGGAATGGCTGGCTGGGTGTGTTTATGAGTATCTAACTTGATCTTCTGTATCTCCACAGAACTACAAGGACACAGTGAAAAGGTAAGTGACCTGCCTCCTGTCTCTCTCTTGTCTGTGGTTGTGAACCCAACCCTAGAGCAGCTCTGACTCCAGAATGTTCTTCCAGATCCCAGTCCACTCTGCCGGATCCACAGCTGGTCTCAGGAGCGCTGATAGACGTGGTCAAACACCTGGGCAACCTGACCTTCAGAGTCTGGGAGAAGATGCAGGACATTGTCACATACAGTAAGTATTAGATCATGTAGTTGTATTCAATATAGTACTTATAGTATCTTGCATTACTGATAATATCTGTCCCTAGACGATCCTTGACACTACAGTACAGGCTGCATACTGTACATGTAAAATTAACTGCTCTACCAAATCTCACACTAATACAAATCTCTCCTCAGCTCCTGTGACTCTTGACCCCAACACTGCCCATCCAAACTTCATCCTGTCTGAGGATCTGACCAGTGTGAGAGTCAGTCAGGAGGGACAACAGCTTCCTGACAACCCAGAGAGGTTTGATAGATATGGATGGGTCCTGGGCTCTGAGGGCTTTAACTCAGGGACACACAGCTGGGATGTTGAGGTGGGAGACAGTACATGCTGGTTCCTTGGTGTGGTAGCAGAGTCTGTCCAGAGGAAGGGAGGCAATATGAATGGATACTGGAGATTCATTTTGAACAAGGGTAAATACGTAGCAGACTCTTCATCAGGTCCAGTTATTCTCACACTGGGACAGAACCCCCAGAGGATCAGAGTGCAGCTGGACTGGGACGGAGGAAAGCTGTCCTTCTCTGACCCTGATAGAAACACACTCCTGCACACACTCACACACACCTTCACTGAGAAAGTATTTCCATTCGTTGGTCCTCGCAGCCCTTTCCACCCTCTGAGGATCTTACCAGTGAAGGCCTCTGTAACAGTAGAACAGCACAGTCATTAGAGATGGTAGCACCTCTATCTGTAACAGTAGAACAGCACAGTCATTAGAGATGGTAGCACCTCTATCTGGAACAGTAGAACAGCACAGTCATTAAAGACGGTAGCACCTCTATCTGGAACAGTAGAACAGCACATTGGGTGTTTTTACATTTACATGTATTCATTTAGCAGACGCTTTTCTCCAAAGCGACTTGCAAGAGAGAGCTTTACAAAAGTGCATAGGTCACCGATCATAACAACGAGATATCCACAAACATTGCAGGTAGTCAAACATGAAGCATACATTGTGAAAACCAAAAATTAAGTGCCAAAGGGAAGAATCATAAGAGCATGTAGTTAAACAAGTTACAATTAAACAACATGGACCTCATAAAAATGTAAGAGTGTACCTGTAGAAAAGCAAGCAACAGTAAAATATTTCACAGCGAGTACAATAATTTTAAATCAGTTACAGCTAACCAACAAGAGCAGCAAGTCTCTAAGTAAGAGTCATTGTGGTCCTGGAGGAAACTAACATCATGTCCAGCGAAGTTTTTACAAACTTCCTGGCATGAAGGAAACCTCTAACATAAGCATCCAGGTACAAAGAACAAAGATCAATATGAGAGTGAATTAGACTGGCTAGCTTGGTGTTCTTAATGTATCACAGTATCTAAAGTCAGAAGTCATGTAGTTCTGTGGTAAAAATGAAATGCCTGTGTATACTGTACATTTACACTAACCCAATAACATTGTATTTTTTTCTTCTGGTATTTTCAAAATCAAATGTTTTGACAGCTTACTCTATTATTGTACTTGTATATATTTGAAAATGTATCTTGACTTTATTCAGCTGTACTTTCTTTGTGTTCTAATAAAATATGATCAACTAGAGTGTACAATTTTATGTAATTTCACCAAGGTGTGTTCATGGTTTAGTGTGCTAATAAAGTAATAATGCAGCATATTCCCATACACGTCCTAAACTGACCATTCTAAACTACAGCAAGACTTGTGTAGTCTTTTCTTGGGTCAACCACCACACTGTCAAACAAATGTTTCTGTCAAAGTAACTTGAGAGCAGAACGACTGGTAGAGCACTTGAATTAAATCAAGTGAACCAGTGACTTTTTAAAAATTCTAAATAATATTCCAACAGACTGTAGGTATTTTGCAATCATGTGAATACAGGTATAAAAAAAGCTTTGTAAAACAAAAAGGTCCCTTCATTCACAACAGTTATAACTGTTATGAGTTAATAAGCAGCATAAAACATATTGGTATTGTGTTAAACACACATAAAAAACTAGACACCGGCTTTAAAGTCAGATTTAAATCATTTAGAATTCTAGATTCAACATTCAACTTGATAACAGATTATCACCTAGTTCTTACCATTAATGGAGGGTGTATCCATGGTAACGGCTGGAGTATGAGCTGGGACTAACTCAACGAGAACTCTCCTTGTTCTCTCAATATCTGGTCGATTATAGTAAATCATGTGATGAAAGTAGAGAAGGAGGAGTTATGGAGAGACAATAAGAGATAGGTGGGTACAGTCCTGGAGGAACCAGTTTCAGGGTTGGCAGAGATTTGTTGTTAGTCAAAATGTTTCTCAGCCACCAGTGTGTACCACAGCTGAAGAACAACAACATCCGACGATAACCATCTAAAACTAAAATGGAAAAAAACGAACTCTGTCATGGGGAGGGTGTTAGAAAGACGCCTCATACACGCGTCTTGATTAGCTGTGCAAATTGCTTAGACATTTGTGTACAACACGGCAATGGTGGTATTACTATAAACTATGATAGATAACCGTTCTCCCTCCCTCCCGTCTCTCTCTTTGTGGCTCTCCCCCTCCTCACCTTCTCTTCTTCCTTCTCTTTCGGTTTCCTTCTCTGTCATCAGTGTTATTTTGAGTGTCACATAACTCACTGATGCCTGCAGGATGAAGAACATCTTTACATAACTTCCAACCCTGAAACTGGTTTTTCCAGGACTGTACCCACCTCTCTCTCATTGTCTCTCCTTTACTCCTCCTATTTTATTTTCATCAGATGATTCCTGGAATGGGCCAGACATTGAGCATACAAGACGAGATACAAGACGAGATACAACCATTCTGAGCACTCCTAACTGTACCATGGACGTTCCTTCCTTTAAAGGTAAGAAGTTTGTGGTAACCTTTTGGCAATTTACACAGGGTACTTAATGGGTTATTGACTAGACATATTCACAAAAGTGTTACCCGTAACCTGTAGTACCCAAAACTAATTTTCAAGGAACTAACAGTTACATTCAGCAGGTGTGTTAGCTGTGTTTTAACTGCAGTGTTTTAACTCCTGTTAGAATCCAGGACGTAGAGTTCAGTGTTTCTCTGCGCTCTGAGTTTCACTGTTCTGATCTGAGAGAAAACTGGACTAAATTACAACTCACACTGAGAAGAGAGAGATACTGTCTTTACTCAACCACAAGAGAGAGATACTGTCTTTACTCAACCACAAGAGGAGTACTGTCATCAACACACTTTAACTCACTGCCGACTGAACCAGAGCAAGTTTAGGAGAGTAAAACGCAAAAGTGAAAGTATAATCCAGACGGAGGGTGTGACTGGGTGACAAAATGGCGTCCAGCTCGTATCTCCCAGAGGAGGATCTCACCTGTCCTGTGTGCTGTGACATCTTTACAAACCCTGTCCTCCTGTCATGTAGCCACAGCTTCTGTAAAGCCTGTCTGCAGGAATACTGGAAACAGAGAGAATCACAGGAATGTCCGGTCTGTAGGACAAAATCTTCTATGGAAGCTCCCCTTAACCTGGCTCTGAAGAACCTGTGTGAGTCCTTCTTACAGGAGAGACGTCAGAGAGCTTCAGCAGGGTCTGAGGTGCTCTGCAGTCTGCACAGTGAGAAACTCAAGCTCTACTGTCTGCAGGACAAACAGCCAGTGTGTGTCGTGTGTCGGGACTCTAAACTACACTCCAACCACAGATTCAGACCCATAGATGAAGCTGCACAGGATCACAAGGTATGATGACTTAATGCTCCAGATGTTTGATTTACTTAACATTAGAATTTTGGATGTTTTGCCGAGTGTCATATCTCATATTCAACTGGTCAAATGAGCGGATCAACACTTTTCTTCAAAACCTGTTTCGTTTCATTATAGGAGGAACTCCAGCCTACTCTGAAGTCCTTACAGGAGAAGCTGGAGGTCTTTAATAAAGTTAAACAAACCTGTGATCAAACTGCAGAACACATTAAGGTAAATATGTTGAGTACCTAAATAATACAATACTGTTTTGACATTAAGAACTGGCCACCTAAACACTGTATGAACCTCCATATCTGCAGATCCAGACCCAGCACACAGAGGGGCAGATTAAAAAGGAGTTTAAGAAGCTTCACCAGTTTCTACAAGAGGAAGAGGAGGCCAGGATAGCTGCACTGAGAGAGGAGGAGGAGGAGAAGAGTCAGGTGATGAAGGAGAAGATTGAGGGGCTGAGCAGAGAGATATCAACACTTTCACACACAATCAGAGCCATAGAGGAGGAGCTGAGAGCTGAAGACATCTCATTCCTGCAGGTCAGGACTGATCTCTCTACGTTCATATGGAATGGCTGCCTGGTTGTGTTTATGAGTGTCTAACTTCAATCTTCTGTATCTCCACAGAACTACAAGGACACAGTGAAAAGGTAAGTGACCTGCCTCCTGTCTCTCTCTTGTCTGTGGTTGTGAACCCAACCCCACAGCAGCTCTGACTCCAGAATGTTCTTCCAGAGCCCAGTCCACTCTGACGGATTCACAGCTGGTCTCAGGAGCGCTGATAGATGTGGTTAAACACCTGGGCAACCTGACCTTCAGAGTCTGGGAGAAGATGCAGGACATTGTCACATACAGTGAGTATTAGATAATGTAGTAATATTCAATATAGTACTTACAGTATCCTGCATTACTGATCATATCTGTCCATAGACCATCCTTGACAGTACCGTAGAGGCCGCTCACTGTACTTTATGTACTTTATAACATTAACTGCTCTACCAAATCTCACACCAATACTAGCCTCTCATGTTAAATACATACGATAACATGATACATACATGTAGAAACCCCCTGACACCCACATACATGTAATGTAATCATTACTGGGGTTTTCATGGTGTCAACTCCTGGTGCATCAACACAAACCTGATCTCTCTCCTCAGCTCCTGTGACTCTGGACCCCAACACTGCCCACCCAAAACAAATCCTGTCTGAGGATCTGACCAGTGTGAGATTCAGTCCGGAGGGACAGAAGCTTCCTGACAACCCAGAGAGGTTTGGTGGATATGGATGTGTCCTGGGCTCTGAGGGCTTTAACTCAGGGACACACAGCTGGGATGTTGAGGTTGGAGACAGTACATTCTGGTTCCTGGGTGTGTTAGCAGAGCCTGTACTGAGGAAGGGAGGCAATCTGAATGGATACTGGAGAATCTTTCTCCACAATGGTAATTACATTGCAGGATCCTCATCAGGGCCACCCACTGGTCTCACAGTGATACAGAACCCCCAAAGGATCAGAGTGCAGCTGGACTGGGACAGAGGAAAGCTGTCATATTCTGACCCTGATAGAAACACACTCCTACACACATTCACACACACCTTCACTGAGAGAGTCTTTCCATACATTGAGACTTACTGCCCTCTCCACCCTCTGAGGATCTTACCAGTGAAGGCCTCTGTAACAGTAGAACAGCACAGTCATTAGAGATGGTAGCACCTCTATCTGTAACAGTACAACAGCACATTGGGTGTGATTTTACTAACTTCCTGTCATGAAGGAAACCTCTAACATAAGCATCCAGGTACAAATAACACATCAATATGACAGTGAATTAGACTGGGTAGCATAGTGTTCTTAATGTATCACAGTATCTGAAGTCAGAAGTCATGTAGTTCTGTGGTAAAAATTAAATGCCTGTTTATGCTGTACATTTACACTAACCCAATAATTTCTACTGGTATTTTCAAAATCAAATGTTTTGGCAGTTTACTCTATTATTGTACTTTTCTTTGTGTTCTAATAAAGTATGATGCAATAGACTAGAGTATACCATTTAATGTAATTTCACCAAGGTTTGTTCATGGTTTAGTGTGAAGCTCAGATTTTTTAAATTACATTTTGTGACACTATTTGACACTTTATATTCATATAAGCAGCATATTCCCATATAAATCCTAAACTGACCATTCTAAACTACATCAAGACTTGTGTAGTCTTCTCTTGGGTCAACCACCACACCATCAAACATAAATGTTTCTGTCAAATTAACTTGAGCAGAACGATTTGTAGAGCACTTGAATTAAATCAAGTGAACCAATGACTTTCTTTAAAGACATTTCAAAATAATCCAAAATAATAATCCAACATAACAAACATGGGTGTTTTGGAATCATGTGCATACAAGTATAAAGCTTTGTAAAACAAAAAGGTATCTTTACTCACAACAGCTATTTACTTACTTGAAGCACGTGGGGAGCAAGGGCAGGCCCGTGAGGTACAGCTAAGTGTAGCCGGTGTGTAGCGGGTGTGAAACTCTCTCCTCAGGTATGTAGCAGGCCACCCACATAAATTAATAGCTAGCTTTTTGTTGGCGTAGTTGTTAGTGGTCGCGCCTCGGATGTCAGAGGTGGTAGGTTTGACCAGTGCGGGGCAAACACTGGCATTCCT
>CAEFZP010002700.1:0-90402 GCA_903064625.1 Mallotus villosus
ACCTGCTATGGCATGTATAGAACTGCTGGCTCTACACGAGTGTCCAGGGCTTGGCTGAGAGGCTGCAAGCACAGGCCAACACACCCACACAACAGACAGTGACACTCAATGTGCTGTGAATGGCCTACATCAGGAATGTGTGTCTGTATGGACAGGAGATGAGTAATGGTCACACACATTTGCTAAATGACATAATGGCTCTTCACTAATTGACTGTATGTCATGATTTATTCTGATACATTTTCTTTGCCTTCATGGCAATTATTTCAAACAAAAAAGTAGCTCGCTAGAATCGCCCCAGGACAATCATGAAACCATTTTGTATCGTAATGTGACAGTCTCCTTCCAAAGGATGACCTTCGGAGGTAGTTAATGTCATCTTCAAAGGCTATTGTCTGGCCCTTCAGTGTGTTAAGGTCCAAAGCTTGCTGTTTTTGTTGGAAATTAGAAGGTTTTTTCCAGCCAGCTTTCAGACAGCCTGTCATGTCTCTCTGGCAAGGCTACGCTATAGATAGCAGAAACAGCAGCTTCATGTAGGATTTCACCACTCTTTCACTCTGGCTCTCTCTAACTCCCTTCCTCTCTCTCCTCTCCCCACTCTCTCATCCTCTCCCTCTCCATCCTCTCCCTCTCTCTCTCTCCTCTCCTCTCTCCCCCTCTCCCCGCCCTCTCTCATCCTCTTCCTCTCTCTCCTCCTCTTTCTCTGTCTCTCTCCTCCTCTCTCTCCCCCTCTCTCACCTCTCTCCCCCTCTCTCTCTCGGCTCTCCCCCTCTCATCTCTCTCTCTCTTCCCCTCTCTGCTCCCTGGTCTTCCTCCTCCTCTCTCTCCTCCTCTTCTCTGTCTCTCTCCTCCTCTCTCTCCCCTCTCTCCTCTCTCCCGCTCTCTCATCTCTCTCTCTCTCTCTCTCGCCCACTCTCTTGCTGCTCCGCCCTCTCTCTCTCCCCCTCTCTCTCCCTGTCTTCCTCCCTCCCTCTCGTCTCCTCCTCTTTCTCTTTCTCTCTCACTCCTCTCGTCTGCGGCCGGCCTCTCTCTCCCACCTCTCTCGTCTCTCGTCTCGTACGCATCCTGCGTTGCTCTCGCTGCCGTCGTCGTCTGCGATCTCTCTCTCTCACTCCCACCTCAGTCCTCGTCTCGCGATCTCTACGTACATCGTCTCCTCCCTCTCTCTCCCTTTCTTCCTGCCCGAATCACGCAATGCTCCCGTCTCGGTCATCCCAACCTCTCTCTCCTCTCAACGTCGTCTGCGTCGTCCCCGCTCTCAGTCGACGTCGTGCGTTCCACGAGATCGGTCCGCAGAGTCTCTCAGTCCTCATCCACTTCTTCTCTCTCTCTTCCTCAATCTCGTCTCGTCTCTCGTCTCCTCTCATCTCTACTCTCTCGCCTCTCTCTACAGTAGTCTTCCGTCCCTTCCTCGCTCTCGGTGTGTGGGAGCCTCCGTGTCTACCGCCCAGCCCCTGTGGCTCTGCTCTACTTTAATATTTAACAAAACAATTTAAAGTGACATGTTGCCTCTATTTCAACCAAGACAGCATAGCTTCAGCAAGAGCCAAAGAAACACGCGCGCACCACACACCACACGCACACACACACATACACACACACACACACACACACACAAGACAATGTCCCAAGCAAACCAATCCAGGCCAGTTAACTCCCATCTCATACACTATGTGATTAAATGAAACACACAATCAAATCCCCTGATGCACGGAACAGTTTTAAAGCGTTATGCAGAGGTAAAGCCTATTGTGTTACCCTGGAACATTGATGACGAGTTATCTGAACGAGACCATTAATGTAGCAGCGCTGTCTGGTATGTTCCACGACCTGACACACTGCAAGCATCAATAACAGATGGATCTAATAGATGTAGATGTAATAATCCAACAGGACTGTGCGTCCCTGGCCATGCATATGCATCCTGACATGAATCAGATGTATTTAATGGCTGAGGTGAATAATTAATCAGGTGAGGAAGGAGAGCCTCCAGAATACTAAATATTAACGGCCATCTAAACTGGTATTAAGCACTGCAGCCTCTCCCAGGGAATGCGGAAGCACTTGATACGTTTTCGAATGTTTATCGACGCCCGTCTCACTTGCCAAATCTTTCATCCACGGCGCGCACGCGCCCAGCTGCGGACACACGTCCACGCCTCAGTGGAGACGCGTCTGGTCGACGGTCAGACACGCACTGACGCTGACGTCGAGGCGGTGTTTGTGCCGGTGGTAAATGAAGCACTCTGTCGGCGAGGCTCGCTCACTCGCTCACTCGCGTTCCTCCCGCTCCCTCACCTCACCCTCCCTCCCTCACCCCCCTCTCGTCTCCCGAGGCTGTGTTTATGGTTCTAACCACCGCCGTGGAAACGCATCCATCACGACCCGAGGCCCCGGTGGGCCCTGGCGGACCTACGGACGTGGAATATTGATACGGCCGTCGGGAGGGAGGTGCCGTAATGAACGGAACGCAGTGCGTGCGAGATCTATCGAGCCGGGCTTCATCGTGTTTTCTGTGGCCGTTTCTTTGAGATGTGTCAGCAGAGATTATTCCGGAAGGAACATTAAAGTGTCTCCTGGGTGGGAGTAGGAGGATCTTACGGAACACAGAGGGCATACAGAACGCTCAGGGATGCTCTCACGGTGGAAACCTTTGACTGGTCATTCACTTCACTGTGCAAAACGGTGATGATAACAAAAATCAAGAAGCACACAGAATATTCTCCCTTTTAAGTCTTGGGGCTGGTTTTGTGTGTGTGTGTGTGTGTGTCAGTAGTAACTAGGCAGCATGCAGTTGGCCCAGTTTCAATTAGTCTAAAAAGTGTGTGTTTGCAGACGTAGGGAGTAAAGAGACCCTCACCTGAGGAGCAGAGCAGAGTTAGTGGAACAACTGATGGTGTGCGTGTGTGTTGTGTGTGCGTGTGTGTGTGTGTGTGTGTACGTGTGTACGTGTGTGTGTGTGTGTGGTGTGTGTAAGGAAACATCTCCTGCAGACACCCTTGATGTTTTCGTGGTGTGTCTACCTTGTCCGCTCCCCTCCTGCAAAACTGGAAAAAGGAGCGTCATCACCATAATAACATCCACTCATGTCTAGGGTCCATAGTAGCGTCGCCGTCTGCTCCCTCCTCGCTCTCGCTCTCTCTCTCACCTCATCTCTCTCTCTCTGCTCTCTCTCTCTAGCCCTCTCTCTCTCTCTCCTCTCTCTCTCTCTGCTCTCTCTCGTCGCTCTCTCTCTCTGCTCATCTCTCTCGCTCTATCTCGCCCTACCTCTCTCTCTCTCATCTCTCTCTCTGCTCTCTCTCCCTCTCTCTCTCCTCTCTCTCCCTCCTCGTCTCTCTCTCTCTCTCTCTCTCTCTCTCTCTCTCTCCCTCGCTTCTCTCTCTCTCTCGCTCGCTCTTTTTGTTCAATTTTTCACTTTTCTCCTTTTCTCCAGCCCTGCAGATTTAGTGCCGTATATACATCACTTACACATCTATCTAAATCCCCTCCCCACATGTTCCCATGGAGGACAGATCGGCTATGCAGATATATCAACAGTCTGAGACTGTAGAGACGAGGGAATCGTCTGCTGGAAGTGTGTGTGTGTGTGTAACTCTGATGTAATGACCTTTTGTTGAGGTTAGCCACCGCCCCGGAGCCTGTGCTACCACTGAGTAATGAAAGTCTGCTTCTCTGGGCCCACAGGTAAACAAAACCTGTTTGAGACCTCTAATCGAAACACACTGAAACAAACAAACACGCCACACACAAATATATTAGCTGTCTCTGTGACCGGGGGTAGACATATTCCTCCTGCTCCTCCTCCAGTGACGTGTGTCCTCAGCTGCTCCTAGCAGTGTATGCGCTGGACGAGGAGTCAGGGTAGGCAACCCTGGTCCTAGAGAGCCGCTGTCCTGCATGTTTTAGATGTTTCCCTGCTCCAGCACACCTGATTCAAATGAATGGTCGTTACCCGGCTTCCACAGAGCTTGATAACAACCCATTAATTTGAACCAGGTGTGCTGGAGCAGGGAAACATCTAAAAACATGCAGGACAGCGGCTCTCTAGGACCAGGGTTGCCTACCCCCGACCCAGGAAGAGGAAGGAGATGTATGGAGTCTATTTCAGACATCATGGATGCTCCCGTCTCCCTGTCTGTCTCCCTGTCCGTCTCCCCAATAGACACTGTGTCCAGCATTAAAATGTCATACTGTGTATATTTGTCAGACACTTTTAAATAGGTTTAGTTAGGGAGTTTAAAAATATGCTCTTTTACCCTCATTAGAGTTGGACTGTATATCCTGTAGTGTATATCCTGTACTGTATATCCTGTAGTGTATATCCTGTACTGTATATCCTGTACTGTATATCCTGTAGTGTATATCCTGTACTGTATATCCTGTACTGTATATCCTGTACTGTATATCCTGTAGTGTATATCCTGTACTATATATCCTGTACTGTATATCCTGTACTGTATACCCTGTACTGTATATCCTGTACTGTATACCCTGTACTGTATACCCTGTACTGTATAATCCTGTAGTGTATATCCTGTAGTGTATATCCTGTAGTGTATATCCGTACTGTATATCCTGTACTGTATATCCTGTACTGTATATCCTGTACTGTATACCCTTTACATCCTGCTGAGAGATGGTTGTGATGGATGCTGGTGGCTTGTCAGCATGGCTGAATCGTCCCAGCTGTGTCTCTGCTCTCCTTTGGAGGAGGAGGGAGGGGGAAGGAGGAGGAGGGGGGGGAGGAGGAGGAGGAAGGAAGGAGGAGGAGGGACGGAGGGGGGGTGAAAGGCCTGTGCATCTGTTGACAGTCACAGCCCAGTGCACACGTCCCCTGACGTCCGTGCGGCCTGACCCCGTGTGTTAGCTCAGACTCCCTCACACGCCATCGCCACCTCTGGAGACGAGCGTGCACGCAGACAACACGCAGACAACACGCACATGAATAAAAACCTGCACTCGACAACATGCGAGCACACACGTGCTCCTGCCGCCACCACGCCGTCCCACATGTGCCTGACGGACACATCTGGGTGGGTCACTTATGGTGCAGGTGTTTCCTAGCTCTGAGACTTTGAAAGCCTCCCCTTATCTCACCTCTTTCCCTCTCACTCTTTCTTTGTCTCTCTTTCTCTGTCTCTCTCTCTGTCTCTCTCCCCTCTCTCTCTCTATGTCTCTCTCCCCTCTCTCTCTCTCTCTGTCTCTCTTTCTCTGTCTCTCTCTCTCTGTCTCTCTCCCCCCTCTCTCTCTCTCTCTCTCTCTCTGACAGGGTTCATTCTCTGTCCAGATTACCTGTCACAGCAGCATGCTCCCCCCACATCCTGCAGTGTGACTCTGCTGCTCAGCTAAGCACAAACGCCCACTGCGCCTTTCTGTGTAAGAGATGACCGGACAGACAGCCTGAATACAGCTCAGGGTCTTTTTGAATCACAAGGAAAGTGTTATGGTAATTAAATGCCATGTTTCTCAGCGTGGCAATCCTCTGCCTAGAAATGCTTGTTTTGACTCAAAGTCTCAGGGAGTGTGAATTTAAAACAGAGAAACTGGAGAATCCCCCCTCCTCTGACTTCTTTCAAGGTCAAGTTCCTCATGTTTTATTTGGAATATTATAGTTTCAGAGAAAATGTTTTCCCATATGGTTCTTATTTGCCTGTTGGCGCCAGATGGATAATTGTGTGCCTTATATCTGCATTATGCAAAATGAGAAAGATCTGCTGCTGCACATCTCCCTGCGCCGTAATGCTGCATCCCTGCTGATGCCTCGACTGTGGCAGCAATACGACAGATAGATCGGCCCAGAGAGGCAATGTTTTCACCACAACACCAATCAATATCCATCTCTGTCGCCCAGTTAAATGAAAAAAAGGACAATCTTCCCCTAACGCGTCTTCTTTATGACTGGTATTTATCACCAGCGAGGATCTTGAATATGACATCCCAAATTCAGGGGAGCGCTCTGGGAAGTAGCATGAACATGTATGCTGCTGAATATGGTGATAATAGCGGGAGGTTTATTTATTTTCCCGTCTGGTTCGGGCGGCAGATCCGCATCAGGTTTCTGCGCTTCCCCGCAGCCTGCCCTGCACTTTCCTTTTAATTTTTGATGAATTCCATAATAGCTTCGGCAGAGGAATATATTGCGAATCTGGCCTTTGTGTGTGCAGGGCAGCAGGCGTGTTGGAGGGAGGTTGGTGCCATATGTTACAGCGTGTGGAGATTAAATTGGCTCCATCTCAAACCGAGAGGAGCTAGAAAATGTTCCCCGCGAAAGAAAAAAAAATTTTTTTCCCTCTCATCGCCTTCAACAAAGAAGGTATTAGAGAAACACCTGTGGTTTGAGAAATGAGAGATCCAGAACTTCTCCCCCTATTTTCCTCCCTCTCTCTTTCTTCTTTCGCGCGCTCTCTCTTCTCCCTCTCACCCTCTCTCACCTCTCTGTGTCTCTCTCTCTCTCTCTCTCTCTCGCCCGGGGCATAATCTCTTCGGCAGACAGAGAGATGCTGAAGTAGAATGAAGCCGGTCTGCTTCTCTCTCTTCCTGCCGGCTGTGATGTGACTTCCTGTTGGAGAGAGCAGCCTGTGAGAGGAGAGCGGGCCTTGTTAGCAGAGCAGATAAGTGACAGATGCCCGCTAATGATGTGCTGACAGACCAGACGAGGACCAGTCAGGGGTGATTCTGGGAGAAGGAAGGGGGTGAGAGAAAGGGAGAGGGTGAGAGGGGTGTTAAAGGTGGAGCGATGTGCTGGAGGTGGTGGTGGGGAGTTTGGGTCGCTTCGTTCCTGACTTACTCAGAGCTTCAGAAGGAGGCTGTCGCCAGGGGAACAGATTGATTTTGGCATGCTATGCCCCGGGGGGGTTCAAGCTCGCTCCCTCTCTCTTTCTCTTTCTGCGTTTCTCTCTCTCTCTCTCCTTCGCTGCAGGATTCACCTCGTCGTCACGTTCTCTCAAACTTTTCTACTTTTCATCATCTCCTTTCATTATCTCCTTCCCTTCACTTCTCCTGTTATTCCCCCTTTCCACTGTGATATGCGAGAACTACAGAGAAATCCGTCTCACTTTTTCCATGATGCCGAAATTATGAAGCTCCTAAATCCACTTGTGCCACACACGAGCTGTGCTGTCGGTACACCCCGAGGTGAGGAGCACAGGTCGGCCATCTTGGTGTCTGGATGCTGCCAGATCTTATCGTCTTTGAGGAGAAATATTAAAGGTAAACAAACATGTGGTGCGGAGAGGAGAGCCATGCACGGATGAGACACCAGGACACACAGGAGGAGACTAGGAGGGTGAGGCACCAGGACACACAGGAGGAGACTAGGAGGGTGAGGCACCAGACACACAGGAGGAGACTAGGAGGGTGAGACACCAGGACACACAGGAGGAGACTAGGAGGGTGAGGCACCAGGACACACAGGAGGAGACTAGGAGGGTGAGGCACCAGGACACACAGGAGGAGACTAGGAGGGTGAGCACCAGGACACACAGGAGGAGACTAGGAGGGTGAGGCACCAGGACACACAGGAGGAGACTAGGAGGGTGAGACACCAGGACACACAGGAGGAGACTAGGAGGGTGAGGCACCAGGACACACAGGAGGAGACTAGGAGGGTGAGGCACCAGGACACACAGGAGGAGACTAGGAGGGTGAGGCACCAGGACACACAGGAGGAGACTAGGAGGGTGAGGCACCAGGACACACAGGAGGAGACTAGGAGGGTGAGGCACCAGGACACACAGGAGGAGACTAGGAGGGTGAGGCACCAGGACACACAGGAGGAGACTAGGAGGGTGAGGCACCAGGACACACAGGAGGAGACTAGGAGGGTGAGGCACCAGGACACACAGGAGGAGACTAGGAGGGTGAGGCACCAGGACACACAGGAGGAGACTAGGAGGGTGAGCACCAGGACACACAGGAGAGACTAGGAGGGTGAGGGACACCAGGACACACAGGAGGAGACTAGGAGGGTGAGGCACCAGGACACACAGGAGGAGACTAGGAGGGTGAGGCACCAGGACACACAGGAGGAGACTAGGAGGGTGAGGCACCAGGACACACAGGAGGAGACTAGGAGGGTGAGGCACCAGGACACACAGGAGGAGACTAGGAGGGTGAGGCACCAGGACACACAGGAGGAGACTAGGAGGGTGAGGCACCAGGACACACAGGAGGAGACTAGGAGGGTGAGGCACCAGGACACACAGGAGGAGACTAGGAGGGTGAGGCACCAGGACACACAGGAGGAGACTAGGAGGGTGAGGCACCAGGACACACAGGAGGAGACTAGGAGGGTGAGGCACCAGGACACACAGGAGGAGACTGGGAGGGTGAGGCACCAGGACACACAGGAGGAGACTGGGAGGGTGAGGCACCAGGACACACAGGAGGAGACTGGAGGGTGAGGCACCAGGGACACACAGGAGGAGACTA
The DNA here is from genome assembly GCA_903064625.1 of Mallotus villosus. Classification (NCBI taxonomy): domain Eukaryota; kingdom Metazoa; phylum Chordata; class Actinopteri; order Osmeriformes; family Salangidae; genus Mallotus; species Mallotus villosus. The sequence goes on from CAEFZP010002700.1 coordinate 8,431, forward strand.
GGAGGGTGAGGCACCAGGACACACAGGAGGAGACTAGGAGGGTGAGGCACCAGGACACACAGGAGGAGACTAGGAGGGTGAGGCACCAGGACACACAGGAGGAGACTAGGAGGGTGAGGCACCAGGACACACAGGAGGAGACTAGGAGGGTGAGGCACCAGGACACACAGGAGGAGACTAGGAGGGTGAGGCACCAGGACACACAGGAGGAGACTAGGAGGGTGAGACACCAGGACACACAGGAGGAGACTAGGAGGGTGAGACACCAGGACACACAGGAGGAGACTAGGAGGGTGAGGCACCAGGACACACAGGAGGAGACTAGGAGGGTGAGGCACCAGGACACACAGGAGGAGACTAGGAGGGTGAGGCACCAGGACACACAGGAGGAGACTAGGAGGGTGAGACACCAGGACACACAGGAGGAGACTAGGAGGGTGAGACACCAGGACACACAGGAGGAGACTAGGACACACAGGAGGAGACTAGGAGGGTGAGGCACAGGACACACAGGAGGAGACTAGGACACACAGGAGGAGCTAGGAGGGGAGGCACCAGGACACACAGGAGGAGACTAGGAGGAGGTGGTTGGGTGGAGGGCTCACTGTCATGCAGTGACAAGGGGCAAGCAGCAGCAATGTGTGCATGTGTGTTTGTGGGAGGGGGCGGGCTGTAAGGCTAGCAGGGTGGGGGGGTGGACGTCCAGCAGGGTGGGGGGGTGGAGGTCCAGCAGGGTGGGGGGGTGGACATCCAGCAGGGTGGGGGGGGTGGACGTGCAGATCAGAACAACCCCGGTTGGCAGGGACCCTTCACCTCTGTGTTTCCTGCTTCTCCCGATCCCGGGTAACGCCGCGGCCCCCCCCACCCTCCCTCCCCCCCTCCCCCCCCCCCTGGCCTTTCTGCTGGGGAGAGTGTGTTCCCCACCTATACCGCCTCTGTGGTGAAAGAGTTTAATGAGCAACTGTAGTTTCACAGGGCGTCCTCGCCCTCCCGTTGCTGCACATTACAGCTCATTAAGAGCTACACAGAGACAGCCCTCGCCTGGGCCTCTGATTCCCACATTGTCTCCTCTGATGCCGGAGCAGAACGACAATGACAGACGTGGGGGTGGTGGGTGGGTGGGGGTGGGGAGTGGGGGGGGCGCGTTACGAGACAAACAGCCGGATTCTTCTTCACTGCTGCTGAGAACTCTGCTGCAAAGTCTTCTTCTTCTTCTTCAAAACAAGGGTGTCTCCTCATCAGGAGGAAGAGCAGAGCACAGGAAGGAAGGGAAGGGGAAAGAGAGAGGGAGGGAGAGAGAGAGAGAGAGAGAGAGAGAGAGAGGGAGGGAGATGAGATCATGGATAAAGGGAGATGAACAGAAAGAGTATGGATAAAGAACAGCTGCATCGAAGCAGAAGATGAAGATATCCGTGGAAGGGGGAGGAGTGGAGTCCTCCCCCTGGACATGGTGGAGTGGAAATGACCTTGTGTGAGAGGAAGCCGTTTCCACAGGGTCAGGGGTCGGAGGGTAGGGGTCAGGGGCGGGAGGTCGGAGGGTGAGGGGGTGTGGAAGGCGGGCTTCAACAGAGATGTGTGCAGGTCTTTCTCTGGCAAAATAACCTTTCTGCATCTGCCTCATTCTCTCCCTTTTCCTTTTGTTCCCGGAGAAAGCTTGTCGAGAAGCCCTCTTCTCCTCCAGACACAGTCGGCTGTGCCAGGCAGTGCGTGGTAATTGCCATTGAGCTGTTTTTGTGTTGTGGATGTATTCATGCTCTGTTCTCCTCTTCCTGGTAGGAAGCCATAGAGCGAGTCCAATAGGAACCCCACGCACTTCCTGCCAAAGTTCCTGTTTAACAAAGAGAGAGAAAGAAGTGAACTAGTCCTGCAAGGTATCTGAAACAGCTGCATGCTCGTCCTCCACACACACACGCACAAACCACCACACACACAGACACGCACGCACACACACACACACACACACACTCACACACACACACACACACACAACCACCACACACACACACACACACACACACACACACACACACACACTCACACACACACACAACCTACACGCACGCACGCCACACACAAACACACACACACACACACACACACAACCACCACATACACGCACGCACACACACACACAACCACCACACATGCACACACACAACCACCACACACACAAGCACACTCCTCTTGTACACCCTTCCTCAGTAATTGCCGTGCAAATCTAAGGGGAGACAGGTGTCAGGGGAATGTAACAAATGTACTGTATTTTTAAAAGTGAAATATGGAAACAATTTATTTGCAATTTTATTGACATTGGCCTGTCAGGGCTCAGAGATATCATTCCATCCTGTTCCATTTCATCTGGACACCAGCCTTGTGTACAAAGGCATGAGTGATTTACAACTATTGAACCAAGATGTCATGTGATTGTATGTTGTCCTGGAGACTACAGATGAGGAAAGTTCCGTCTAATCTGTGAGCGGGTGCTGCGTCCTTCGGGTGAAGCCTCAACCATTCCGTCTGTCCTCGACGGGGATTTGAGATCTGCTTTCTCCTCAGAGGAACGGAGATCGTACGCGAGCGCCGGACGATGAGGGCATTGTGGGTGTAAAACAAAAGACAGCCTGTGACCTCAGCCCACAAACACTGCTCTGAACCGGGCCTTGTGGTGCCGGGGGCCGCTCCCATCGCACCCAGCCCCCCCAGCCCCACAGCCCCCCAGCCCCCCAGCCCCCCAGTCCTCTTCCTGACCCCAGGCTCAGCCCCAACACTGTGATGAGGCAGACTCTGACAGTCAGTCTCTGCAGAGTTTTGTTGCTCCCAGCCTCTCAAGAACACTGGAGCATGAAGCATGAGTAACACATTGAACACACACACACTTCCACCATATCCACAGACATCACGGTTTACAGGCGTTGTCAGATTATACTGAATGACTTTCCCCTGCGGCGTCTTGGATAGTCTTTTACATTGTCTTGTGTTGTGCATCGTGAGTGTGTGGGAGAAGCTTCAAGGCTTCCTTTGGTTTATGGGACCAATTCAGCAGGATCCTCAGATCAGTGGGAAAATGGCGGCACATGCAATATGCAGGAAGCGTCAGCCATCGCACAGTCATGCAGCCCTTTTCTACGGGCGATGGATTACTCTGCACCTCTTCCTGTCCTTCCCTCCCTCTCTCTCCTGTCAGTCTGGGGCCTCGCCTCACCAGAATACAGCTCCTTTTTGCCTCTGACCAGGCCTGCCTCTAACCAGGCCTGCTTCTGACCAGACCTGCCTCTGACCGGGCCTGCCTCTGACCAGTCCTGCCTCTGACCGGGCCTGCCTCTGAGCGGGCCTGCCTCTGACCAGGCCTGCCTCTAACCAGGCCTGCCTCTGACCAGTCCTGTCTCTGACCAGACCTGCCTCTGAGCGGGCCTGCCTCTGACCAGGCCTGCCTCTGACCGGGCCTGCCTCTGACCGGGCCTGCCTCTGACCAGGTCTGCCTTCTGAACCCCCCTGAACACTGGCATTCAGTGCTTCTTTAAACCAGAACACTCCAATCTACACCACGTATCCCGTTGGGGGTCTAAAAAAGAACGAGACAAATTTCTCTCAGCCCTGTTTATTTCGAAACGGATCAACGGGATCCTAGATAAGTTGTTGAGAATAAGCTCCGGTCCTAACTGCCTCTTCCACCGCATCCTTCAGCAGGCAGCCTGGCCTCAGATCGTTTATCATCGCTCGGCTCCTAATCCACTTTGAAGAGGTATTGTCTGTGTCTCCAGTCCCTGGCTGTCGAGGCTGTCGCTCCTCTCTCTCTGCAGCCGTGTCGTCCCGTACCACACACAGTGTGTTGGCGCTCACGGGACTCTCAGTCACAATCTCCACATCTCACATCCGTACGCCGCTGTCGCCATTTGTCAAACCCCCGCTTTCCCTCGCTCCTCCCTGCGTGTGCGGGGCCGTGGAGCGGGGCTGATGGCAGCAAGTGATAGGTGCGTGTCTGCCCCTCTCCTCACTGACACACACACACACACACCTGCCTGTCTGTCTGAGACGGATCTCCTGCGTGCTTGAGGATTGGGAGTGTGTGAGGGTTTGTTGACAGACAGTCGATCAGTCGCTGATGATGGTAATAGTACAGCCGACAGATCAATTAGTTCTATTCCGGTGGAGACAAACCCAAAAAGACAAACAGGCTTGTTATGCATGTGTCACAGTAAAGTATCAATCGACCTCATCTCTCTGCCCTCTCATCTCGTCGCTCTCTCTCTCCTCTCTCATCTCTCTCTCTCTCTCTGCTATCATCTCTTCGTCTCTCTCTCTCTGTTTCTCTCTCTCTGTCAGTCTCTCCCTCTCTCTTCTCTACTTCTCTCTCTCTCTTTCTATATCTCCCTCCTCCCTCTATACCCTCTCTCTCTCTCTCTCTGTGTTTACTTTTGCTTATTTCCCCTCCTGCCCCTCACAGATATACAATATGAAAGGGAGGCGGTTATCCTGGACATCAGAGCTGAGTAATGGAATAGGAACACTCGCCCTGGGCAATGAGAGGCGCGCTCTGCTTTGTGATTTATGCTGGACCTCTCAGGGAACTAACGTATGTATCTGATCATCCATCCACTCCAAGACTGGGATTCATATATACACACAAGTACACACACAGAGACACACACGAGAATGAAGATGGGTAACATATCACACAGCGACAAAGACGCACACACACACACGTACGCGTACAAACACACAAAGAGAGACACACAAACACACACCAAGGAGGATGGGTCGCACATCCCAGGACATCTCCTCTCCTGAAGGGCAGAGCCGGCCTCCTCCCTACACCAGCTCCACAGAGGTCACACCAAGGTCAAACTAATCATGTGGAGGCAAACACAGATAACATCATTAGCGCCGCCGCCGTCGCCCCCCCTTAATCTCTCTGGTTTGTTTGTCTGTTTGGAGAGTGTCATCTTAAATCACCAGCGTGATTTGGGACACGGGTTTGTGTGAGCGCTTCTCGTGTCCTGTATGTAGGTCAGGCGCTGCGGTCGTGTGTTTACTGGTCGTGTGTTTACTGGCTGCAGTGACGGACATGCTCCGAGGGTGCAGGGAATGCTGAGCAGCTTCCGCCTCCTGGGACTCTGCTGGGACTCTGCTCTGTCCTTCACACCCACTTAGGGCTGGAGCCACTCCGCCCTGCCACTCCGCCCTGCCTCGGCCCTACCCAGCCCTGCCCTCCAAACCAGCTTTCCTCACGAGTCTCCGCCCCCAACACCCACCCACCCCGAAGACAGGAAGCATCCAGCGCACAGCTCAGGGGGAGACGGCTTCTGTTCCCAGTCCTCCCTTTGCTGGCCCAGAATGCCCTGTTTCCTGTTTGTCTTCTTCCTCGCTTCCTGAGCTCGTCCGCGTCGACCAGCCCACCTGCTGTCGAGCTGGGCTTCCAATGTTTCTGCGTTGTCAGATAAGAGGGATGGCCAAGGCTCCTCTGGACACAGCCCCACCACCCATCTGCTGAGGACTGCTGTGGATTTGCCCTTGAGAGACACAATGCCTCTTTTAAACACGCGCACACACTGAAGTACACACGATAAATAGTTAATGAATGTGTCCCTGTCTTTATGGCCATCCTAGGGTCCACTGGGGAGAAGGCATATCGAGTGTGCGACACACTCAGAGCGACACACCAAAGACAAACATGCATCGACGCACTAAATATGCAAGCAGTGGGCCAAACAGATGGAATTTGGAGATTGTAAAAAAGAATAATATGATCATATAATCCACAAACTGGCACAGATCATCTCTAGTGCGTCGAAGGGGGGGGAAGTTATCTCATAATAATAACGCATTATATTGTGCGTGTGTGTGTGTACTAATGTGTACTTGTGTGTGTGTGTTTCGTGGGTTGGTGTGCGTATGTTCTGAATATTTCTGTGTGTATTACAGGTTTAGTACAGTGTGTGTGTGGCGGGCCTGGACTGGTAATTTGGCATACCAGGCAAATGTGGACGCACTTGGGGGGGATATTATATTTAATATATATATACATCTTTATGGTGTGTGGTGTGTGGTATATATAGATGGTGTGTGGTATATAGATAGTGTGGTATATAGATGGTGTGGTATATGTGTGGTATATAGATGGTGTGTGGTATAGATGGTGTGTGGTATATAGATGGTATGTGGTATATAGATGGTGTGTGGTATATAGATGGTGTGGTATATAGATGGTGTGTGGTATATAGATGGTGTGGTATATAGATGGTCTGTGGTATCTAGATGGTGTGTGTGTATCGATGGTGTGTGGTCTATAGCTGGTGTGGTATCTAGATGGTGTGTGGTATCTAGCTGGTGTGTGGTATCTCGCTGGTGTGTGGTCTATATGTGTGTATCTCGTGGTGTGTGGTCTAGCTGGTGTGTGGTATCTCGCTGGTGTGTGGTACTATCTGGTGTGGTCTCTCGCTGTTGTGGTCTAGCTGGTGTGTGTCTCTCGCTGGTGTGTGTCTCTCGCTGGTGTGTGGTCTCTCTCGCTGGTGTGTGGTCTCTCGCTGGTGTGGTTCTCTCGCTGGTGTGTGGTCTCTCTCGCTCTTGTGTGGTCTCTCTCCATGTGTGTGGTCTCTAGCTGTGTGTGTATATATCGATGGCTCGTGACTGGATGGGCTGTGACTGTGTTTTCTAACATTTGCAGCTAAACGTATCGATGGCCTTGGGGTTGAACCTCAGAGATGTGGCCTTCAGGCACCCCCCCTATAAAGCACTGTGTCTCAGGTACCTCAGAACATGTTACAGCTGTCACCCCGGTGGAATCATCTGGAGCCGTGAAATAGAGCTAGCGTCTCGCAGTCTGAATCCAGAACGAAATCTGTCACTCACTGCAAGTAGGCGCTGCAGAGAAAGAGAGGGAGAGAAAGAGGGGGAGAGAACGAGAGAGTGGGAGTGAAAGAGAGAGTCGGAGAGAAAGAGAGAGTCAGATAGTGAGAGAGAGAGAAAGTAAGAGAGTGAATGAGTGAAAGAGACAGAATTGAAGAGCCGTCACGGTTAACCGAAGTATAGAAACAAAACTGCATACAGCACAACCAGATAATAACACGACAATTTCCCCTTTTAAACCTCCGTGCTTTTATACACGGGGTTCCTCAAACTGGGTATTTTACTATTAACACGAAGACTCGGCCGACAGTAAATGAGTCACCTCTCCATAAAACTGGAGAATTAAACTTCCATTAAGCTCTCTGTAAAACAGCCATACCCGGCAAAGGTGTACGTGCGTGTGCATTAGCTCCACCGGTGAGGCTAGCATTTGTATTCAGCCTCCACAGCTATAGCTGTAGTATCCTAGCCAGCAGCTTGTGACCAGATGTCATGGCAGGCAATATTTCCCATTTCTTATTCACCGCGCCGAATAGAAACTGCAAGAATTAGAGGTTATTTATGATGGAGGGAGAAGGGGGGGCGGTGAGAGGGATGGAGGGAGGGAGGGAGGGAGGAAAGGGGGGGATGAGGGAGGAAAGTTAATTTGTGCTGCTGTTGCTGCTGTGTTGGGCTGCAGCTGGTGATGAATGACAGAGAGAGAGGTCTCTGCTGGAGGAGAATGGCGGAGGGAATTCTACTGCATCAGCTTTGTGTCACAAGAGTACGACTATATTCCGTCGTTTTGGGAATTCACTTTTTTTATATGTATAATAGATTGGGGTGGCTGACAAAAAGCACACTTCCAAACGTCTTCTTAAATCATCACAGTCGGTCATTGATTGCTTTCTTGTTATCACTGATGAGCAGAGAAAGTCAGGGTAAAACACAGTCATTATTTCCTATTATTTCAGTTTGTATCGTACGATGTCACGACCATTTCATGCGAGGAACAAATGTTTCACAGTTTGTCAGACCAGTGACTTTCAATGGATTTCCTTAACGCCGCTCCAAACTTCACTGATTATCATCAGCGATCTGTTTGAGGAACAGCACACCTTAAATAGGCTGGCGAACCATATATCTTCGCTCGGCCAACGTGCTCAGTCAGTTTGAGAAGTAATTCTGCTTTGTGATGGTGTTCAGCAGAGCGTAAGCCCTGAGATGAAACTGCCATCATCTATCGTTTTGACATGGCTGTCATCCCCCGTGTCCCTCAAACCCAGTTCTTCATCTTACAATGCACACAGACAGGCCACAGCACCTACCGCAGAAAGACAGTTGCTATTGATTCACTGTGGTATTTACTGTGTACGTCTGTGCTGGTTTTATATGAAGAGTGTCTGCTAAATGACCAAATGTTATTATGCACAGGTAATTGAAGCCATGCCGGGCTACCTGGGTTGGATGAAGTCATCAGTCACTGACTGCTGTTCCCGTCAGGGATCCTCCTTCTCCTGTTACTCCTCTCCCTTCTCCTCCTCCTCCTTTCTCTCCTTCTCCTCTTCTCCCTTGTCCTCTTCCCTCTCCACTCCCTCCCTCTCCCCCTCCGTCTCCCCCCTCCGTCTCCCCCTCCGTCTCCCCCTCCTTCTCTCCCTCCGTCTCCCCCTCCGTCTCCCCCTCCTCTCTCTCCCCTCCTTCTCCTCCCTCCTTCTCCCCCTCCCATCTCCCCCTCCTTCTCCTCCCTCCTTCTCCCCCTCTGTCTCCCCCTCTCTCTCCCCCTCCTCTCTCCCCCTCCGTCTCTCCCTCCTTCTCCCCCCTCCTCCTCCCCTTCCTTCTCTCTCTCCCCCTCCGTCTCCCCCTCCTTCTCCCCCTCCTCTCCCCCTCCCTTCTCTCCCCTCCTTCTCCCCCCTCCGTCTCCCCCTCCTTCTCCCCCCCTCCTTCTCCCCCTCCACTCTCCCCTTCCTTCTCTCTCCTCCTCCTCTCCCCCCCTTCCGCAGCAGGAGTGCATGAGTCATGGCTTGTCTCCTGGCTGTGATGGACAGACCATTACTCTTTCGTCCACCTCTGGGCCAGCCAAGTGCAATGCATTTTTACAGGCTGTAACAGAGATGGAGGGAGGAAGAAAGAGAGAGAGAGAGAGAGAGAGAGAGAGAGAGAGAGAGTCAGACGAAGACGGGGAGCGAGAGACAAAGATAAAACCAGAAAGGAAGAGCGAGAGAAAACGACACAGACACACAGACAAAGAGAGACAGACCAATATAGACAGAGAGAGAGAGAGAGAGAGAGTCCTCAGTCTTGAGACACAGTCCTGACTGTGGTGTTTCTCTCACACACACACCACCTCCCACCTCCCATATCCATTCTCCAGTCTGTCTCCAGACCTAACCTCCTTAGAGACGGCAAAGTGGTCCCCAGCCATGAGGAAACCCCATTACTTCACCGCGATGCCTTTACCAGGGAGGGGGTCGCCCCCCGTCGCCCCCCCCGTCCCCCTCTACCGTGTGTGTGGACAATATGATAGTGTTACCGTTGTGTTTTTATGACTGTTGAAAAATAATAGCAGTAAAGCTATCAGTACTCATCTGTCAGCTGTTACGGCAGGACAAGGGAGTGAATGAGGATTGATACTAAAGCTGTCTGGTTCTTCTATGACTGATGGCAGTAACTTGATTGCACACTGTGGACCTTAAGGTTCTGTACAGGAACAGTGGTTTTGTGTCTGGAAGAGAGGGGAGGACAGAAAGAGAGAGAGAGAGAGTGTGAGAGAAAGAGAACATGGGTGGAAGATATCCATAAACCAGTCCTTCTGTCTTTCAGTCTCTCTCTCTCTCTCTCTCTCTCTCTGTCTCTCTCTCTGTCTCTCTCTCTGTCTCTCTCTCTCTCTCTCTCTCTCTCTCTCTCATCTCTCTCTCGTCTCTCTCTCTCTCGTCTCTCGTCGCTCTCTCGCTCCTCCTCTCCCTCGTCTATCTCTCTCTCCGCCCTCTGTTTTTCCTCCCTCCTGTGTGATAAATGTTGGCCCTCTGTTCTTCCCTGTCCCCTGTCTGCTGGTTGGTTGGCTGTGAGATGCAGCCTTTTGGCCCAGCGGCCAGTTGCAGCCCTGTGGAGGATCAGCACAACTATCACTCTCTCCTCCTCCTCTCCCTTTCCATTCTCTTTCTATCCTCCCCCTCCAACCCCACTGTCTCTTCTCCGTTTCGGTCGATCTCTCCCTCCCTCTCTTTTTTTCCTCCCTCCCTCTCCCCTCTCTCTCTCTCTCTCAAGCCAGATTGCCTTTCACATGAGGTAATGAAGCTACTCTATCAAAGGTCTGTACCGCCATCCGCCTCTCATCCTCTGCGTACGCTCCTACAAGAGAGGGGAATGGAATACTATTCTGTCCAAGTTGTGGTGCACTGCTGAAGGAACTGCTCAATCATTGCACGCGCTCTGTGTTCACTCAATGGCTTCTCTCGCGTGTAAAGCTCACCTTTTCTTCGGTGGGAGTGGGGAATGATCCACCCGACTCGCCTGCCGCCCCGCCGTCCTCTGGAGTGCGTCAGGAATCCCAAAGTGCCCATCACAACGAGTGACCTTCAGGAAGTTGATGGCTCACCAGCTTGTAGGAGCATCCTGAGGAGGGGGAGTTGGGAGATGTCTCCAGAGGGCGTCTCTCTCAGCAGCCCCTCCCAGCAGGACAGCCATATGGACAACACGTCACACACTCACACTCCAAAGAGCTCCGTGGTTACCAAGTCATTTTAGGAGCTGCTGAAACCATCTCTCGTCGCTCTGGATGGATGTCCGTGTGCGGTCACAATCCTCCCTCCCGCAGAGAACACAATCTTGTGTGCGAGATTGTCTCTCCTATTTTGTACGCAAAATTACATCTAAAAACAGTTGGGCAGCTTTGTAATCTGTTGACATTTAACCTCAAACCAAACACAAAGCAGCCAAAAGACATCATACTGACACATTTCCCACCTGGCTAGATTTAATTTGATTCCAAATACATATTTTGAGACATTCTCCATCACTTGTGGGTGTGGGTGTGCTTTACCGGCTTTGGCAGCCGCTGTGACTGAGATAAGAGAAGCAAGAAGTGGCCACCCACACTCCCTCCCTCCCTCACCCCCATCCCCCCTCACCCCCATCCTCCCTCACCCCCTCACCCCCACCCCCACACCCCTCACCCCCACACCCCTGTATTCTAGCTGCTAATTAACCTGCTGGTGCCATCCTACAGTATCCACAACACTGGGGATGGAGGGGCGTGTGTCGCGTTCCTGTGTTCTCTGTCTAATACTCTCTCTCTTTTTCTCTCGATCTCTCTCTCGTGTTAATGCCGTCTACTGAGACTCGCTATCTGTTTCTCTCTCTCTTCTGCTTTCTCTGACTTTCTCTCTCTCCTATCTCTCTCTCACTCTCTCTCTCTCTCTCATCTGTCTCTCTCTCTCTCTAACTCTCTATCTCCCTCCTGCCTCACGTGTGTCTCTTCTTTTCAATCTCAATTCCCTCTCTTTCTAACTTTTTTCATCTCCTTTTCTCTCTTTCTCCTCTAATAATCTATTCTCTCCCACTTTCTATGTTTCTCTCCCCGCGCCTCTCTTTCTCCCTCACTAATAATCTCCTTGTCTCTGTTCTCACACCACCTGTTCTTCTGAGTTGTGCGAGAGCGTGTTCCTCCCAGCGCTGTTTAAGGGGCTCCTCAGTGTGATGCCTTCAGTCCCCAGTAACCACAGGTGTTCTACCCGGCGACAGGCCAAACCTTCACAGCTGACGACTCCACAGCCAATTACAACAAAGTCTCTACCAAACACGGGGGACTGCTGGACTAATCACTGGACATTTGAACATTGAAATGTCCTCGGGAGAGGACGTAGGCGATGAGGCAGGCTGGAACAGGCAGGTGGGAGACGGGGGGTATTTGGGTTAACCCAGGTATGGAGAGAGACACAGGCCTGCTGGGAGGGGGGTATTCTTGTTAACCGGGGCAGAGAGAGAACCCCAGCCTGCAGGGAGGCAGATGGAGAAGCTGGCTGCGTCTCCACGACGACTCCCCTGCCGTGGTGCTGCCAGACTGGGGAGGAGGAGTGGTGAGATGATGACGGTCCAAGTGCTCGCTACTCTCTTTAGCATGCGGTTTAACTTCCTGTGACTCCCAGCCAGAAGCCCATTAGCAGCTCGCACTACTTTCCCTCGGTGTCGAGAGAGAGAGAGAGAGAGAGAGACGGGAGAGAGAGAGATGAAGAGAGAGAGATGGGGAGAGAGAGAGGAGAGAGAGAGAGAGAGATGGAGAGAGAGAAAGAGTGAGAGAGAGAGAGACAGAGAGAAGAGAGAGATGGGGAGGAGAGAGAGAGAGCGAGAGAGAGAGATGGGGAGAGAGAGAGAGAGAGAGAGAGACAGAGAGAGAGAGATGGAGAGAGGATGCATGGTTTTTGTTTTTGCCCGTGAAAATGAACTCCTGGAGGTAATTGCTGTTGTGTTGCAGTTAGGTTGTTGTTCATTACGAGGCGAGTTATAAATGAGAGCTCTCGCAGCGTATGTTGTCGTCAGGCCCGGCTGCCTCCTCCGCCATCGTAGGCGACACGCGCATCCCTCACTGCCTGGGAGGAAGCCGCTGACATAGCAGCTCTCTTATTCATTTAGCCACATCCGCCACCAGCAGGGAGATAGAGAGAGGGGGGAGAGACGAGGGGAAGGGAAGCGTTTCAGAAAGAGTAGATGGGAGAAAAAAAACCTCAAAACTATGAGATGAGGAAAGAGACGAAGGATTTGGGAGGGGGGAGGGGGAGGCGGGCGCAGACAGAAGAACGTCTTAACCCCCCCCACCACACACACACACACACACATGTCAAAGAGTGATGTTTCGCTGGCGTCTTCTGCAGACGGACAGATTGCCGTTGATAGTTTGTGTTGGGAATCGTCGAACGGGGGAGATAATGCCAGGAGGTGGGGAAACGAGGCAGATGGCTGCCGTCAGGGAAACGGGCTCACCGCAGACGAGAGAGGGAGACGAGGGAGGGAGAGGAGGGAGACGAGGGAGAGGAGGAAAAGAGAAGGGGCGGGGAGGTAGGTGGAGGTAGGTAGGTGGATAGTCCTCTCAGCGTGCCTGTAATGACTCCTGCTCTGTAATCACCTCCTTCTCCTCGTCTCCTTCTCCTATCTCGCCACGCCGAGCTTCTCCAGACCCTGGGTGGGTGCGTGGCGTGGGGGGAGAGAGCGGACCCTGGGTTTGTGTGTGGACGTTGGGGGAGAGAGAGCTTGCCTGCACGCACCGATAAAACCCTTTCTCTCACCCGTCCTGATTTTTCCATCTCTCCATCCCCCCTCCTCCTCCTCACTCTGCCCCCCCCCCACCTCCTCTCCTCAGTGTCGCCAGATGATGGTGTGTGTGTGTGTGAGGGCTGCTGCCAGCTCTGAAGTTTTCCCGTTTCATCGTTCTCTTGTCTCGTGTGTGTTTTGGTTCTTATTCACTTGGGCTTCAGTCGGACTCCCCCAGGATGGGACCCGTCGCTCAGCTCCAGAAACGACTCATCTGGCTCCAGCTCCTCGTGTCCGCGTCGCAGCTAGCAGCCAGGGGAATCTGACACAGAGCATTTGGTCTTGGGCGTCAGTAGCCACGTTTTAGTTGCGTGTGCGTGTGTGGTGCTCGACCCAGCGGAGCAGGTCACAAAGAGGGAGCTCGCGATCAGCCTCCCCGCGGCGTCCAACGGCAACTCCTCGCTGGAGGCGGCTGTGGCGGCGTGTTGACACAACAGGAGAGGGGGGGCTGTGGGCTGGAGACGGGAGAGGCAGGGAGCGGCAGGGAGCTGTGTGGGGGTCTGCAGAGGGCGGAGCAGAGGGCAGTGAGAGGACAGTAGGGGGTGAGGAGAGCAGGTGGATGGCAGGTGGCCTGGGGCTGTGTGGAGCAGGGGCCTAGTGCCCAGGGCAGGGAGCTCAGGGATGGAGGCTGCAGACGGGGGCGTGGATGGGGCTCTGGGCCAGGGGGCTGCATGGGGCTCAGGGCTGGGGCTCTGGGGCTGGGGTTGGGGCTCTAGGCCAGGACCAGGTGGGCTGCAGAGGTCAGTGCCTGCCTCATGTGGAGATGAACCCCAGGAAGCTGCTGGTGGAGGCAGATGGTCTCCCCGGACCCCCTCGGCACACGCCGGGCTGGGGGGAGGAGGCAGGAGAGGCACACACCGGGCTGGGGGGGGGGAGGCAGGAGAGGCACTCTCCAGACATCTGTCTGCCCTACCTGCCCTATCTCTCTCCTCTCCCCATCCATCCAACCCACCGCGTCGTGTCAGAAGACGATAAGAGAGGAAGAGGAGCGATGGAGAGAGGAGAGAGCGTGCGACAGAGTAGCTACCCCACGGTGCACCCATAATGATCTCCATCATCGCGGCTTGTTACCGAGGCCCGCCCTGCTGTGCTGTGCTGTGCTGTGCTGTGCTGTGCTGTGCACAGACCGCGTGGGATCCGGGCGCGTGTTTACTGCTGCATCTATAGGCCTTTTATTAGATCTGGAGAGGGCCGAGGGACACCGTAATGCAATGAAGAAATCCCTATTAGTCAATTACACTGATCATCATTACGCTGTTGTAAACAGATCTGATGGGCTGCTTCCTGGAAGGGAGGAAGAGGTTGATGATTGGTCAGAAGCATCCAGACATCGTGACACTCCAGTGCGGTGACTGCTTGGTAGAGGTTGTGTTACTTGATCTTGTCCCAATGCCGTCTCCGTGTTTTTGATGACGTTCTATGTTGCTGCACTGATGTGTTCAACCGTATAGCGCCTTTACGATTTTGGTTTGCGTCGCTTTGTCGGTTTGATAGACATTAATTGCAGATTGTGATTTAATGGATCGTTGAATGTTGTCTGTAAATGACACAGCACACTCATAATTTGATTCAGTCATTTCAAATGCATCTTTAATGAAAGCAGAATCAAATTAGTTACCTATCAATACACAGCATTGTGTATCTGTAGTACTGCTGGGAAGCTAAAATGGCAAAAAAAGAGTCTATTTAGATGCAAACCACATCATATATGCAAACCTGATAATCCCATTTTCTAAAACATAGCCTCTGATATCCTGTGCTTTTACGCAGCCAAGGTGCTGAGGGAGGGAAGAGAGAATCATTTCACATAGCATGAATATACATTGTGACGAGACTTGTATGCCAATGATGCTGGAAAGCTATTTCCCGGACTGAATATTTAAGGCTCAAGATGCAGGCAATATAAAGAGAAGTTGAATTAGCAAATAATTCATCACACACTGCGAATGTGTTTATGGGTATGTGCATACGAATATGCAATTTTTTCAGCCGTCGGAATATAAAAAGGTTATATTACTAAGGGGAATTTTGAATATATTAGCTTTTTTATTATGCAGGCGTGTGCTTCGTCCGTGGGAGTCGTTCTCTTTCATGTTCATAGTAAAGATGAAAGACCTACTATGTTCCACCTGTGAAGAAAAATGCTACCACTTAATTCACTGTATGCCAATTAGTCCACTTCTTTATTTTATCCAACACAAAACAATCCTTTGTTTGATATATTTCCAAATAAAAAGTATTCTTTTGTTATGTGGAACTCAAGAGGATATGCAGCGCTGCTAGTAAGAGGTTGTGAGAAGATGCCAGACAGGTCAGAACTGCAGATGCCAGCCAGGTCAGAACTGAAGATGCCAGACAGGTCAGAACTGAAGATGCCAGACAGGTCAGAACTGAAGATGCCAGACAGGTCAGAACTGAAGATGCCAGACAGGTCAGAACTGAAGATGCTAGACAGGTCAGAACTGAAGATGCCAGACAGGTCAGAACTGCAGATGCCAGACAGGTCAGAACTGCAGATGCCAGACAGGTCAGAACTGAAGATGCCAGACAGGTCAGAACTGAAGATGCCAGACAGGTCAGAACTGAAGATGCCAGACAGGTCAGAACTGAAGATGCCAGACAGGTCAGAACTGAAGATTCCAGACAGGTCAGAACTGAAGATGCCAGACAGGTCAGAACTGAAGATTCCAGACAGGTCAGAACTGAAGATGCCAGACAGTTCAGAACTGCACCTGTTTGTTTTGGATCTTTGGCCAGGCAGACTCCAGGGTCTTCTGTGGGAGATGGCCTGACTCTCCCAGGGTGGACTACAGCAGAGAGGATGACCAGGGTGGACTACAGCAGGTAGGAGGACCAGGGTGGACTACAGCAGGGAGGATGACCAGGGTGGACTAGAGCAGAGAGGATGACCAGGGTGGACTAGAGCAGAGAGGATGACCAGGGTGGACTACAGCAGAGAGGATGACCAGGGTGGACTACAGCAGAGAGGATGACCAGGGTGGACTACAGCAGAGAGGATGACCAGGGTGGACTACAGCAGGGAGGATGACCAGGGTGGACTACAGCAGAGAGGATGACCAGGGTGGACTAGAGCAGAGAGGATGACCAGGGTGGACTAGAGCAGAGAGGATGACCAGGGTGGACTACAGCAGAGAGGATGACCAGGGTGGACTACAGCAGAGAGGATGACCAGGGTGGACTAGAGCAGAGAGGAGGACCAGGGTGGACTAGAGCAGAGAGGAGGACCAGGGTGGACTACAGCAGGTAGGATGACCAGGGTGGACTACAGCAGAGAGGATGACCAGGGTGGACTAGAGCAGAGAGGAGGACCAGGGTGGACTACAGCAGGGAGGAGGACCAGGGTGGACTACAGCAGGTAGGATGACCAGGGTGGACTAGAGCAGAGAGGATGACCAGGGTGGACTACAGCAGGGAGGATGACCAGGGTGGACTAGAGCAGAGAGGATGACCAGGGTGGACTAGAGCAGAGAGGATGACCAGGGTGGACTAGAGCAGAGAGGATGACCAGGGTGGACTACAGCAGGTAGGATGACCAGGGTGGACTAGAGCAGAGAGGATGACCAGGGTGGACTAGAGCAGAGAGGATGACCAGGGTGGACTACAGCAGAGGAGGATGACCAGGGTGGACTACAGCAGGGAGGATGACCAGGGTGGACTACAGCAGGTAGGATGACCAGGGTGGACTACAGCAGGGAGGATGACCAGGGTGGACTACAGCAGGTAGGATGACCAGGGTGGACTACAGCAGGGAGGATGACCAGGGTGGACTACAGCAGGGAGGATGACCAGGGTGGACTACAGCAGAGAGGATGACCAGGGTGGACTACAGCAGAGAGGATGACCAGGGTGGACTAGAGCAGAGAGGAGGACCAGGGTGGACTACAGCAGGGAGGATGACCAGGGTGGACTACAGCAGGGAGGATGACCAGGGTGGACTACAGCAGGGAGGATGACCAGGGTGGACTACAGCAGGTAGGATGACCAGGGTGGACTAGAGCAGAGAGGATGACCAGGGTGGACTAGAGCAGAGAGGAGGACCAGGGTGGACTAGAGCAGAGAGGAGGACCAGGGTGGACTACAGCAGGGAGGATGACCAGGGTGGACTACAGCAGGGAGGATGACCAGGGTGGACTACAGCAGGGAGGATGACCAGGGTGGACTACAGCAGGGAGGATGACCAGGGTGGACTACAGCAGAGAGGATGACCAGGGTGGACTACAGCAGGTAGGATGACCAGGGTGGACTACAGCAGGTAGGATGACCAGGGTGGACTACAGCAGGTAGGATGACCAGGGTGGACTACAGCAGGGAGGAGGACCAGGGTGGACTACAGCAGGTAGGATGACCAGGGTGGACTACAGCAGGTAGGATGACCAGGGTGGACTACAGCAGGTAGGATGACCAGGGTGGACTAGAGCAGAGAGGAGGACCAGGGTGGACTACAGCAGGGAGGATGACCAGGGTGGACTACAGCAGGGAGGAGGACCAGGGTGGACTACAGCAGAGAGGATGACCAGGGTGGACTACAGCAGGGAGGATGACCAGGGTGGACTACAGCAGAGAGGATGACCAGGGTGGACTACAGCAGGGAGGAGGACCAGGGTGGACTACAGCAGAGAGGATGACCAGGGTGGACTACAGCAGAGAGGATGACCAGGGTGGACTACAGCAGGGAGGATGACCAGGGTGGACTACAGCAGGTAGGAGGACCAGGGTGAACTACAGCAGGGAGGATGATCCAGGGTGGACTAGAGCAGAGAGGATGACCAGGGGCTCTCTGATGAGGCTCCATGGGAGAGGCTTGAGTGTGGAGGCTGGAAGGAAGAAAGGACTGCAGTGTGTGTGAGAAGGTTGTGTCTGACGTTCTTAGCACCGCGCTGCACACACACACCGACGTGCACGATCACACATCCAAACACACATACACAGACATCCACCCACACACAGACACAGAGAGAGAGAGGGGGGTAGGGGGCTCCCTGACCTTGTGGGTTTGGTTTCAAGGACTCCCTGCCATCGATCTATCCATGGAGGCAGACCGTCTGCAGGTGTGGACAGGATTACCCTGGAGGTGACGGGAAAGATTGTGTGAGAGGGTAAGTGTGTATGTGTGAGAGGGTGTGCTTTAGTGTGTGTGTGCATGAGTCTGTGTGTGCATTAGCGTGTCTGTGGGTGTGCGTGTGTATACGTGTGTCGAGGGGGGGAAGGGGGGGAAATATATATAGCTAGCACACGCAGCTGTACAGCATGCTAACACACGTAGCTGTACAGCACGCTAACACATGCAGCTTTACAGCACACTAACACATGCAGCTGTACAGCATGCTAGCACACGCAGCTTTACAGCACGCTAGCACAGACAAGTGCTTCCCCCTTTGACTGTTTTCCTGGCAGTGAGATGACCTGAGGACAACTCTGAGCTTCTGCATTTAAATGATGTCAAACAAATCGTACCTTTAGGTGTCAGAAGGGGAACCTGCAGAGCTACAGAACGCACCGTGTTTCTGCAGAGGGGTCTTTTAGGACACGCAGAACCAAAACAATCCCTTCAGTGTTGTGTGATAAGGCTCACACACATTGTGTGGTGTGTTTGGATGTTTCAGAGCTTTCATTCTTTGATTCCAAACCACCTACAAGCAGAATGTTTACCGTTGCCATGGAGAAAACAGGGCGTGGTATTCTTTTCGCCCTAAATACGTTTCATAAAGCAGTGAAGTGTTGTTGCTGGTAAGCGGCGTTTTGTCTGCCCGTGTCTCCGGAGCAGTGGGAGCAGTGGAGAGAGGTGCCCTCGAGCGAAGCCTTTGAAATATCTGTCTGTGACAGAGCAGCCCTCCACCTGCCCGAAGATCAGCCCCAACCACCAGCTCCAGGTTAGGGATCCCTGCCTTTGATTTAGTAAGAGGGGCATAATGGTGCAGATTTCCCAGGAGAGAATAAGTTCACAGATATATGACTCGTAAGGTAAATGTAGCTCCTCATTTCCAATTATGGTTTAGACAGTTTGATTTGGGTCAGAAAGGGAATAGGGAGGGAGGGAGATAGAGAGATAAGGGGGGGGGTGGAGAAAGCAGAGAGAGAGAAATAAAGATGGGAGGCCCTCGAGTACTAGCCTGTTAACCTGCTCATGCTCGCTCACACACACCCTCACACACCCCCACCACACTCACACGCACACCTTCACACGCACACACACCCCCACACGCACACACACCCTCACACACACCCCCCACACACTCTCACACGCACACCTTCACACGCACACACCCTCACCACACACCCCCACACGCACCCCCACCCCCACGCACACACACATGCACACACACGCTCACACGAACACACGCACACACACCATCACATGCACACACACCCTCACACGAACACACACCCCCCACACGCACACACACGCACACACACCCCCACACGAGGAAGATAGGACGTCTGTTCCTTTGGCATTTAGGCTGGATGCAGCATTGGAAGTCTACACAGCATCCTGTGAGAGGGGAACCAGTCACACACTCTCTCTCACACACACACACACACACACACACACCTACACACACATACTCTCTCAAACACACACACACCAAAGGCACACACATCCTGAGAAAGGGAAACCAGTCACACACTCTCACACACACTCTCTCAAACACACACACACTCTCTCTCAAACACACACACACACACCAAAGGCACACACACGCCCAAGAGAGAGAGGGGAAGGAGGTAAAGGAGTCAGGCTGTGCCAGCTGCCTATAAAGGACCCACTGATCCAAAGTACAAAAACTAGCCTAGCAACCATCCAGAGAAAGTGAAGCAGCCATCCCTCTTCTCCCAGGCCTGCCTTGGCACGCTGTCTCTGGAGGGCACAGCCATCTAGAACTGCTGCAGGATAATGGATCATTTCAGAGGGGGGGTGGGACAATGCGCTTTTAAACTAGTGGATAGTCAATGATGTGAAGAGGGGGAGGTGACGACACTGTGGGGCGTCAGTGACTGAAGGCAGACAGAGAGAGAGAGAGAGGGAGAGAGAGAGAGAGAGAGAGAGAGAGAGAGAGAGAGAGAGAGAGAGAGAGAGAGCTCGTGCTGTGAAACAGGGAGGAGCTCAGTGGATGTTGCTGGTCATCAAGTTGGAGTGGATGGACTGATGGTTATGGAAATCCTGTCTTTTTCTTGCCATGTCACCCCAGTCCTAACTTAGTCGCAACTTACTATTTACTCCGGGATTTGGAACTCCTGAAAGTGCCCACAGCACTTTCTTCATGCAACGAGGATCCTTGGTGTCCAAACATGAAAAACTTCACCACTTGTAGGCACACGGACAGAGTTGTAGGCATAACTTCTGATGCAACTTCTCTCATTTATCAAACTTACTCAGGTGACTTCTCGGAGCTCTGGCAGATAAATGTCATAAAGATTCATATCTTGTCCTCTTTCTCACCACTCCCTCCAGCCTTCCACAACCAAGAAATCAATTTTCAGGTTTCTCTCTGTGTAATAGCTCGCCTTTTATAGCAGCTGTTGTTTTGCAGCCAAAATCCCCGTCTTGAGATTCCTGATCTTATCGAGCCGACACAATTCCTGGGTTTCGGTTAAAAGATGCGTTTTTTGTTGTTGTCCTGGAACTGAAATGAAAAATAGAGGAGAAAAAATTTAACAAGTCTGAAGAGAAAGGCTCTGTGTCAAGACCGTTAGGCTATCTACTTGTGTGTGTGTGTGTGTGCGTGTGTGTGCGTGCGCGTGCGTGCGTGTGCGTGCGTGTGTGTGTGTGCGTGTTGTGTGCGCGCGTGTGTGCGTGTGTGTGGGCGTGTGTGTGAGGTAATGTCAAGCAGAGGAGAACAAGGCTCTTCCTTGTACACAGCTCGGTCAGCGTAGTGAGTGTCACTAGTTTGACGCTGTAACGGCTCTAACAATAGGCCATCAACCCTGTACTGCCAGTTACTGGAAGTGGTTGTTCAGTCTGTTGCAGTTTTTTATCGATGGTAATAAAAGATTGTGGAATACGGCAAAAGCACTTGAACATCTCCAGTGATGGCCCAAAATGATATAACGCTGGCATATTGTGTATCTGTAGAATACAAATCCAGACCACATTAAGTCAAATGTCTTAGTATAACAATAGCTGAATATAAAATGCAACGCTAGCCTGGTTCTGTACAGTAGCACTAAGCAAGTGACAGACCATTACACATGATTGTAATTTGAAGTGAAATGATATCACCTCTTTAAAAGTACCATTAAAATATATTCACATTATAACAATTGACAACCCTGCAACAGATATAGATCCGAGTTTATGGATATCTGTGGTAGGAGCCGTCCATGAGGGCAGAGCAGTCCCAGTCACCCAGGTCTTAGTGTGGTCCTGCTGCCTGTTTAGTAAGGTACTGCTGTCCATGAGGGCAGAGCAGTCCCAGTCACCCAGGTCTTAGTCTGGTCCCGCTGTCTGTTTAGTAAGGTACTGCTGTCCATGAGGGCAGAGCAGTCCCAGTCACCCAGGTCTTAGTGTGGTCCTGCTGTCTGTTTAGTAAGGTACCGCTGTCCATGAGGGCAGAGCAGTCCCAGTCACCCAGGTCTTAGTGTGGTCCTGCTGTCTGTTTAGTAAGGTACCGCTGTCCATGAGGGCAGAGCAGTCCCAGTCACCCAGGTCTTAGTCTGGTCCCGCTGTCTGTTTAGTAAGGTACTGCTGTCCATGAGGGCAGAGCAGTCCCAGTCACCCAGGTCTTAGTGTGGTCCTGCTGTCTGTTTAGTAAGGTACCGCTGTCCATGAGGGCAGAGCAGTCCCAGTCACCCAGGTCTTAGTCTGGTCCCGCTGTCTGTTTAGTAAGGTACTGCTGTCCATGAGGGCAGAGCAGTCCCAGTCACCCCAGGTCTTAGTGTGGTCCTGCTGTCTGTTTAGTAAGGTACTGCTGTCCCATGCTGTCAGTCCAGAGCCACGGAGGTCCGCTCTGACGAGAGGAAAAACAAGGAGCCAACAGAAAATCATTCACCTGCTTACATCTTAATATCTCTCAGGTAGTCCCCCCTGCTGTCAGCCTGGCGTGGGTGTGTGTGCGTCTGTGTGTCAGAGACTGGAAGATCGGAACGAACATCAGGTGTCAAGCCTTTTTTCCGTCAGGAGAGACCAGCCCCCCCCACCCCACCCCACCCCACACACACACACACACACACACACACACAGCCATCCCAAGCTCTGAAAGTGCTGAGAGATATCTGTGTGACGGGAAGGATGAGTTAAGAAGACAAAGAGACGGAGATTCTCCCGATGCCCCAAATACATTCTAGCACACAGAGCCAGAAAGAGAACTCAATTATCATGTCTTAACCCGTGACAATGCTGCATTCACTCCCACATTCAGACACTCCTGCTGGCTTCCCGCCAGCCAGGGCTTTAGCCCAGATCACAATAAACCTTTGAAACCCACTAGCAGCATGCACTTTCAAAGCGCACGCACTTTCCTTTTGCATACTTTTGAAAACTGAATGGGTTTGCTTCTCTTCCTTTGATGTGGGGTGTAGTGGGGGGGGGAGGGGAGGGGGGGACGTGTGACATTTCCCTGTGGCTGTGTGTTTGCTGTTTCAAACACCTGTATGCACACCGCGTCTGCCTTGGTGCCGTCTCGTGGCACAGAGACGGGGCTCGTGAGGTGGCGAGAATGAGAAAGGGAGAGGGAAGAGATGAAGCTGTGGAAGAATGGAGAGGGAGACAAGAAAGGCAAAGAGAGAGGGTGAGAGAGAGAGAGGGTGAGAGAGAGTGAGAGGGAGGGTGAGAGAGAGAGTGAGAGGGAGGGTGAGAGAGAGAGGCAGAGAGAGGGTGAGAGAGAGAGGGTGAGAGAGAGAGATGGCGAAGAAAGCAAGGGAGATAGTGTGTCGGTGAAGAGCGTGGTTGACAAGGTCCTTCATCACAGGCCAACGCAGAGGCAGCGTGACGATTGGCTGGAGCTGGGGTCGTGACCTGCGTTATTACAGAAGCACTCTGAGCCAGAGGCTGCGTGAAGCCTTCGGGCCGTGTCGTACGGCTGCCCTGGGCTGTAATGAAGACAAAGGCTGGGTGTCACACTTACAACCTGCTCTGATTATTAACAACACTCTCTGCTGAGGGACAAGGTCACACTGGCATTTCATGAACAACTTATTTACAATGTTTCGCAACAGATGTAAGCCCCCCCGATGCACCTCGTGTCTCAGAGCAGCCATTTTGGGATTTCATTTATCCTAGTTTGTCTTTTTGGTCTCTTCCAGAAGTATGGATTGAGGAAATCAGCTTGACTAAATAATATGTACTGTTGAAATATCAAATCATTGGTCAGCATGTCATAGCTTTAGATATTCTGCTTACAACAACCTAATTGACAGTCTGCGTCGGGGGAACACACACTTGCTACGAGCTGGAGTTGCTCAGGAAAACAACCCCCCCCCTCCTCCTCCTCTTCCTCCTCCCCCTTCTCCCCAGCTGTCTGCTGGTATTGGTTGGAACCTGTAGATGGACAGACATTTTTAGTAGTGGCAACATTTCCGCTTCTTGGTGAACACACACACACACACACATACAAACACAAAACACATACATCACCCAGCCATATTTGTGAAGGGTCAGATGGGTTTCTCTGACCATGTTGACTTCTATATTTCTAACAGTGAGATCAAACATTTGCTCTCTGTCACTCCAACTATAGCCCACAGCTGGTGCCCCCGACTCACTCCATCTTAAGACTTTCATGTCTGTCTGACCCAAAATGAGGAAAATACAACAAAAAACTGCCAACAGTGCCACTGGGCTCTACATCAGTGAAGCGTGTGTCTGCCCTAGTGAGCGCTGGCTCCAGCTCTGAACCTGCGTGTGCCACAGCTGTCTGCGAGGAGTTTGTACCAGCACAACACTGCTCAGGGGTCACGGGGAGGTCAGCGCTGACTGGCAACGCAACTGTACAGGGAGGAGGAGAGGAGGAGGTGTGTGTGTTCCCCCGATGCAGACTGTCAAGTAGGTTGTTGTAAGCAGAATATCTAAAGCCGTAACATGCTTTCTCTAACAACATGATTTCTCATGAAATAGTTAGAAAAACACACAAAGACACTATAGTTTTCTGTTTTCATAAATATGTCTTTTAATAAAACATGACTTGAATCGTATGCATTCTGCATCATGAAATATTACCATAGACCACATGTTGCACCAGCGTAAATAAATGATCAGCTACAGTAATTACATAGCGCTCTTTTCATACGTAGCTCGACGTGGATTGATTAGTCTTAATATCACTACACTAGCCTCTCCTGACTGCAGGCGGGAGCAGTGACTGAACACATTCCTCCTTCACACTCCAGTCTTTCCACAGAGGCATTTCCTTCTCTCCTGCTGACCACCTAAAGTGCACACGCTCCCATCAGTAATGCTGCTTTCTGATTGGTTCTCTCCTCCGGTTTCTCTCTGTAATGTCCAGGGTCTGCTGCGTAATGGATGGTAACACAGCTCATCTGCGCTGTGCCCCAGTCGGCCTTTAGACGGTACAGAACTTCAGTAACGATGAGCCGCAGGTGCACAGTCTGTAGTCGAGTTAGTGAGTGTCCTTGGGCGTGCCGTGGTGACCAGTGTGTGTGTTTGTATCGACGTCGACTCATTACGGTCGGAGATCTATCCCGTTTTTTTACTGTTAGGTTTTCTAGATTTGATTAATCGTTGTCCTTGTTTGCGATGCGAAAGACAGGCATCTTTTTTTGTTACGTTTAATTTCCCCAGGCAGCATATTTATGAATGTATGCGTACCTTACATCAGTTGCGCGTGTGTGTGTGTATATGGAACACTAATTAACGATGGCCAAGTCTTCCATTCTCCGGAGACATCATTGCTATGACAACTTTATCAGACTGTGAAGCACGATGAAAAGAAACGCAGATTAGATTCAAGTCTCCCTCTCTCTTCTACCACTCATTCATGTTCTGTGTGTAGTTAGCATTCATCTCTGAGAGGTGGGAACAGAAGAAAGACTAAATAAAGGATTAAACGGGGCCGCCCTGGTTGCTCACCAGAGAAGAAGTGTGAATACCATGTAAGCTAATGCCTCACCATAGCGTCCTGGGTTCAAATCCCGCCCGGGGCCCTTTGCCACACGTCTCTCCCCCCTCTCTCTCTCCCCTGCCCTTCCTGTCTGCAGTGAACAGTCCCTATCCAACAAAGCATGAACACGCCGAAAAAGTTTAGGGGGATTGATTGTGAAGTTTGGGGAGGGTGAGAAGAAGAGGAGCGTCGGAGTGAGGGATGGAAGGAGAGACGCGGGCGTGGCAGAGGGGCGTGGCATCCCAGCGGCAGATGGAGAGCAGCAGGTGTCGGAGTGGAGAGGGACCTCCGCTCATGTCGTCAGCGTTTCGCTGCGATGCTCTCTGACAGCGAGGGGGATGGATGGTAGGATGTAGTCTGTAGCCATTAGCAGAACCTCGGGAGGAGAACCTCGGTATGAGTCCACCGATGCTCCATGCTCCCCCCTGCCCCACACACACACACTTTTTAACACACACAAGAAAATGATATCCAACGACCGCATCCCCAGTTATTATAAAAAGGCTGTCCCAGCCACATTTGATAACAAACCTACACGCCTGGTCTCAAGGGTGAGACAGGTATCTCTTTGTGGCTCCTGAGACGAGGCCGTTGTGAGGCTGAAACACTGCAGAGAAGAAGCTGTGCTGAGGCTGAAACACTGCAGAGAAGAAGCTGTGCTGAGGCTTGACGTGCTGTGTTGTGAGGCTGAAACACTGCGGAGAAGAAGCTGTGCTGAGACTTGATGTGCTGTGTTGTGAGGCTGAAACACTGCAGAGAAGAAGCTGTGCTGAGGCTTGATGTGCTGTGTTGTGAGGCTGAAACACTGCAGAGAAGAAGCTGTGCTGAGGCTTGACGTGCTGTGTTGTGAGGCTGAAACACTGCAGAGAAGAAGCTGTGCTGAGGCTGAAACACTGCAGAGAAGAAGCTGTGCTGAGGCTGAAACACTGCAGAGGAGAAGCTGTGCTGAGGCTTGTTGTGCTGTGCTGAGGCTGAAACACTGCAGAGAAGAAGCTGTGCTGAGGCTGAAACACTGCAGAGAAGAAGCTGTGCTGAGGCTTGATGTGCTGTGTTGTGAGGCTGAAACACTGCGGAGAAGAAGCTGTGCTGAGGCTTGATGTGCTGTGTTGTGAGGCTGAAACACTGCAGAGAAGAAGCTGTGCTGAGGCTTGTGTCCTGGGGACTCTGAACACACAGGCTCATTCCCCAGCTGTCTGCAGCTCGTCTCAGGAAGCACACCACCCCTCAGCTGCAACCTGGGGAATTAGGACTGATGAATAGAATGTTCTGCAGCACATTAGTGGAGACAAACAAATAAGCTGTGTGTGCCGCAGCTGATAACATACCTTCCCTGTGTGTGTGCGTGTGTGCGTGTGTGTGTGCGTGTGTGTGGCAGTGGGTGTGTGTGTGGCAGTGGGTGAAGGGGGAGGGGCGGCTTGTGGAGGAAAATCGTTGCAAAGGTTAGACTGTTTGTCTGAAGGATATAGGCTGTGTGTTCTTGTTTATGTTCCTGTGTGTGTGTGTGTGTGTGTGTGTGTGTGTGTGTGTGTGTGTGTGTGTGTGTGTGCGTGTGTGCGAGCACACGGGTGGATAGTCCACCTATCATCGATGCACTTGTCCTCTGCTCGTTGTTATGACAACTTCAGCAGACTTTGGATCCCAATGGAAAGAAGATGGATGGAATTCATTTGGTTAAATCAGTTACATTAATCCCAACAGAATTTTTTGGTTTGTCTGCAAATGACTGCAAATACTGCTTTCCAATTCCAAATATGTTCAGTACAGTACTCAGTTAAGTCTTACTGTCTACCGATTAGAAATGAACACACCAAAACTAAGAATCATTGCGGAAGAGATGATCTTTATTCCCTCCATTGCATAACAGTGAGGATAAATGCATTGACAGTGATGTCATTTCCAGCAGCCATTACTGGTAAATGAACAGAGGTGCTGGAGTGTGACCCACCAGGGGGTCTCACCAAGAGTAGACTTCTGTCACATCTCTCGGGTTCAGACAAACAGGCGTAATGGGGGTAGCGTCTGGAATATATTAAACTAATAATATCAACACTCCTGTATGCTAATGATGTGTGTGTGTGTGTGTGTGTGTGTGTGTGTGTGTGTGTGTGCATGCATTCTGTATGTCAGAAGAGCCCTGGGGTCTTCTAAGACTGCATCTAAAGCTGTCGGCTGGTGTCGCTGCTCTGAAATGTGGAGGTGTGTGTGTGACTGGAGATGCTGGGTCAGGTGTTTGTGTCTGTCATCTGAGACAGACACGAGAGAAGAAGAGAGAAGGAAGTGATGTCATCTGAGACAGACACGAGAGAAGAAGAGAGAAGGAAGTGAGTGAGATGGCAGGATGTGAAGGATGACGAACTTCTCCAGGGATTCTGTAATGCCAAACACACTGGTCTCATGTCTACAGACAGTTTTTCATGTGATTCTATTCCAGACCTGAAACATTGGCACCTTTACAGACAGACAGACAGATCTCATTCAAAATTCATACAATCCAGGAATATTAATGAAAATTACCATTCTAATTGATGAATGACTATCTTAATGAAATTATAGAGGGAGGATCAGTCAAAAGTGTTACTTTCTGAGAAGGATAACATGCTCTCGCGGCATTGCACGTTTTCTATCATGATAGATAAAGGCCCCGCTAATTGGACTGTTGATGAGTACAGTACAATACTTCCTCCCCAGAGAAGGGATTCCAAGGTCTATCATTTAAAGATAGCCGACACGTCCTCTCGCTTTTAATTGAAATCCTCAAAAAAAAAGTAATAGCTTTCGCCCGAGCACTCAACCAATCCAGTAGATAACAGCACCCATTGACTTGGGTAATTATTTCCGAATTTAACTTTTGTGTGAGGAAAGAGATTGTGCCAGCCGGTTCTGTATTAACGAGCTGCCGTTGGTGTTTGCTCAAAGAAATAAAAAAATCTCATGTTTAGGCGGCAGTGCTGTGGTACATGCTAATCAATGCTAATAGATGGATGTCTGGTAATTGAGCTGATTAAAAAGGGGGAGGAGTTTAGCACCTTGTGGGAGGAGTCTCTATGGGAGGGCTCGGTCTCCACCGGCAGCTTCCTTACCAAGATGGATGGCAGCGATCTGTCGGTGTGAGGTAATTAAATCATATCCTTCCTCTTGAAGGGGGAAGTCGAAATCATTTACAATGAAATTAATGAATGCAAATGACAGGTTACCTCTCTGTTGCTCATTACACTGATTATAGCAGTCAGGGATTCACCCGATAGCACACCCTCTCCCTGTCAGAGACAATCAAGGGACAAGTGCATGTGACAATTGAACTTTTTCACTGGGGACCAGGACTTTGGCTGTTCATACTATATGAGGGCTTCAGGGCATCATTTGTATACAATGAATAGTGCTAATTTTACAGTTTGCTGCTAAATGGTGACAAGGACTGTCCGTTTAACGTTCCTCCTCTCAGTTATCTGCTCATGGGCAGCCTGCCTGTCATAATTGGAAATATGTCTTTGTTACTCACAAAGGGATTCCGGTTCATTTGCAGAACAATTACGGTTATATTTAGACATGGACGAGGAGGCTCTGGAAACGCTATCCTCTGGTGAGTTCGATGAATCTAGTACATCTAGGACATCAAGAAGCCAGGTAGTCTCCTGAAAGTTGTTTTTGCTCAATTAAGGCGGCCTCCCTCAGATGGTTTCGATCTTCCTCCGTCAAACATCTCTGTTGTGACACTTTTTCACCAGCCCGTGGAATAAATTATATCAATGTGTTCTTCTTCTATTGTTTTGTCAGGAGAGAAACAAGATAGTGAGGATAAACGCTTGAACAATGATTGTAATACAAAACAAGGTAAAAGCCATATAGAATCACAAAAAACATAAATAATCTGTCAAACTTTGCCAAAATGTCTGTCACAGTGTGATTTATAACCGTACGTGTGAAACCTACCGGAAATACAGTACGCAACTTAATATATTCCGTTTATAAACTCCAGACAGCTGGACAAGATGACCCTCATGACCCCCCCAACTGTCTCATCAGCGTTGCAGAAACGTTCCCCCTGACAGATCCTCCTGTGAGTACAGTGTGAGCAGCTGAATAAGAGGCACAGAAGGAAAAGGACTTATTATTATTATTACTACTACTGCTTCATATCTTGTTTCTTTTACACGTCTCAACACATGGGAATAAAATCAAGTCGGTGTAAAATTCTCATTTCTTTTTACTTCAGTTTCTGTTCTCCTCCTCACATCATCCTCCACATCTGTTCCTCAGTCTTCTTGTTCTGTCTTCAAGAACACAGCGATACTCCCTGCGGTATGTCAGTGTTTCTATCTAGTCTCTCCCTCTACTATAGTTGAGAACCAAAACCCAGCTTCAAGAGTACAGTGGTCTTCAGAGAGTGGTTTCCAGTTTGCATGTGGTTCCTCCGGGTACCGTCCCACCTCCAGCCAGCAGGGAGGCGGTGTAGAAGGAACCCTGACTGTCAACACCGGCCTCCCCGCTCGCATACACACGTGTGTACATGTACTCTGCGTACAAACACAAACACACACACACACACACAGGCCTTTGTGTTCTGAAACCCACCATACACCTGCAATCTCTCTTGCTGATAGCTTCACCCCACACCTGTTAATTAGGTCCAGCTGTGAGGCTGTATGCTTCTGAGTGTGTGTGTGTGTGTGTGCGTGTGCGTGTGTGTGCAGATGTGTGTGTGCTGCCAGACAGGGTGTAGGAAGACTGTCTCTGAAGGGTCCAATTAAGAACTCATGTATCTTTTCTCTCTTTGTGTGGCCCTTCACTCCATAGGTGTTCATGTGCTCGCCTTCCATTGTTCCTCTCCCCTCTCCTTCCTCTCTGGCATTCATGGGCCCTCCATGTCTGTATGAATGTGTGAAAATAGGATTTTGCCTTTCTGCTTCTCCACCCAGCCTGTCACGAATCTCTCGTTTCAGACACTCTGTTCCCATCAGACAGGGATAGCACAATGAATCACCAATCGGTGATGTCAAGAAGGATTACCTAAATTGGTTGCCTGTCGAAAGCCCCAACTATTTTTGGGGTTATACTTTTAAGAATGAGGCAACCAATTTAACTTGAATGATGTGTGTTTAGCAAAACCAACCAAAAACAAGAAGTAGCCAGTTTCCCCAGGACACGTAGAAGACGTTAGCAGACATGTAGAAGACGTTATCAGACACGTAGAAGACGTTAGCAGACACGTTGAATACGCTAGCAGACACGTAGAAGTAGAAGACGTTAGCAGACACGTAGAGGACGTTGTACCCTCTGGTCCTTTGCGCTGACATGCAGAAGGACACCCGGTCATTCCTGCCCTTGTCACAGAGCTGACAGTTCTGCCACTGCTTGACCTCTGTGTCTGCCTGCACACTCTGCTCTTCTCTTTCATTAGCAAAATCAATAAAGACACATAATGGCTTTTTAAATAGGAGGACAGGAGGGTTTGTGTGTGTGTGTGTGTGTGTGTGTGTGTGTGTGTGTGTGTGTGTGTGGTGTGTGTGTGTGTGTGTGTGTGTGTGTGTGTGTGTGTGTGTGCGTGCGTGCGTGTGTGTGCGTGTGTGTGCTTATACGTGTGCTGTGTGTGCGTGTGTTTAAGAAGTTTGTTTTTGAGGGAATATGAAGTATAGCATACTCAGTGAAGAGGTCTCACATGGGTACACACACACACTTGTAAATGACTGCCTTTCACTGGCACTTCCTGGAAGAGATCAGTCAGCAGATGTGTTGCGTGATGGATGCTGTCACCTTGTGGTGTCCCTGTGGAGCCCTGTGCGTGCGCGCATGTGTGTGTGTGTCTGTGTCTGTGTGTGTGTGTGTGTGTGTGTGTGTGGCATCCATGCAGAGCCAAGATGCCAGAAATGCAATGGAGAGAAAATGTCAGATCTGGGAATTGTGAACAGACGGAAGAGTGTGTAGTGTGTGTGTGTGTTTGTGTGTAGTGTGTGTGTGTGTGTGACAGAAAGGTGTGAATGTCATAGGGGAGATGTGTCCCATCCTACTGCTTCTGATAAATCACAGGCAGCTAGTGGTGGTTAAAGACATGAGAGATAGTCCAGCGAGGACCCCCATCTGGCTGCTGTTCTGTCTGGCTGGGGGACGTGACCCTGGTGGAGACACAGGAGACGGACCACAGGATGGAGACGGACCACAGGATGGAGACGGACCACAGGATGGAGACGGACCACAGGATGGAGACGGACCACTGGATGGAGACGGACCACTGGATGGAGACGGACCACAGGATGGAGACGGACCACTGGATGGAGACGGACCACTGGATGGAGACGGACCACTTCTTTGACCTTGTTCGTGACCTGCTTTTGGTAAGAAAGTGCAGTTGTTCTTGGTCTATTCACCAGCAATGCTGCATATTCACAACTCAATACTAGTACACAAAGAAGGCCTCATAGCTACGGGCAGGTACAAACACACATAGCTACGGGCAGGTACAAACACACATAGCTACGGGCAGAGGTACAAACACACACGTTTATATTGCTGTTCTTGTGTGGACTCACACTTCTGTCCCATTCAAAATGTTGTTTTCCCTAACCATAATCCTGATCCCAACCCATCCCTGACTCCTAATCCCAACCCTTAACATAATTCTAACTCCAAAACTGCCTAAAACCCCCTAGCAACAACACCTGAACTTGTGACGGCCAGGAACACATCCCCACAACATCAAATGATCCTTTTTTTACTCAAGAGAGGATTTCTGGCTCCCACAAGTTCCGTTAAACAAGCCCCCCCTCACACACTCACACACACACTCTCACACACTCACACAGCATTCGTTGTAGACTTGCGATCAATCCTCATCAGAACATAGAGTGCTACTGCTACTGTGTCAGATAAATGGCTCACTGCTGCTGCGACTATTGGATCCCCTCCCACATGACACACACACACACTCATACACAATCAACACACACATACTGTACACACACACACACACACACACACACTAACACATGAGAACAGATGGAGCTGCTAGTTTGGATTTATTGTAGCATTACAGAGTTTTGAGCATTCAGATAAACTGAGGATGAATCTACACTCTCTCTCTCTTTCTCTCTCTCTTTGGGAATGTGCACCATCCATCCACGTGTACACGTCATCACCTGAATTATATCAACAACATAATAGTCACATGCGAATGCTCTCATGTGGTGGTCTTCAACCCTTGTCCTCACAGCCCTCCGTAGCTCCAACAATGATCATTTTTTCAAATCGGAACGCAGTTTAAACTCTTTTAACAATTTAGTAGTACATGCAACATTTACACTTTGTCTCTTTTATGTGGTGGAGTGTGTGGAGAGCGGGACGCAAGGGGTTAACCCCAAGACAACCAGCTTTGGGAGATTTTCTCTGATCCCTTTGAGATAAAAGAGCCAGTTTGACAGAGAGATTGGAGAGATGTACCTAGTTAAAGACACTGTAGATCCAAACATTCTCTGAAACTTCAAGGGAATTTACAGTATCAGCCATTTAGTTCTTTTAATCTGAAAATGACCAGATCTAACTGTCTTGTAATTAAAAAATTTATTACTGCTGTTTTTGTCCCCCATAAATTCTCAATTTCCAAATTACATTTCCCTAATGGATATGAACTACTTTGGTCTTTTCTATGTAAAATAATCTCAAGTAATAATTGTTGGAAGAAAAAGTGCTATAAAGTGCTAGTTAAAACAGCGGTTTAAATGTCAGGATTATATTTTTTGTCCTGGTGTTTCCATGAATTAGCTGGGCGTGAGTTTTGTGCTGGTGTGGTGCTCACATCTTTCTATGGTGAGCCAGCAATGTCGACGAATAAGATGACAGCTTGTGTATGTTTGTCAGTATGTGTGTCTGTAGGACTGTGTGTGTGTGTGTGTGACTGCCATTATAGGAGGTCTGTCAGTGGGATTAATCTCATGGGACACTGCAGCAAAGCAATCTTTTATTCATTCTAATTAGTCCATAGTCAAAAGAATGTTTTCCCTCATAATTCAGCTAAGAACCATAACTAAGTCTGTGAGTCTCACTCCTTGGAGCAGCTGAATGCGTTGCCCTGGAGATCAAGGGGAGAACCTCAACCAGAGCCGAGAAAACATTCACGTTCATTCAGACGGACAACGGAGCATCGCAAGCCATCATTGCGGTTACGCAATTCAACGAATTACCTTTAACATCACATTCATCTCGTTTCCACTTGCGTGCATGCGTGTGCATGTGTGTGCATGTGTGTGCGTGTGCCTGCGTGTGCGCGTGCGTGGACACTGCTGTAGGGGCTCTTTAAATGGCGATCTTTGTCTGCCATGCTGAGTGGATGGAAACATAATGAGAGTGCCAGAGAGACAGAAGCCATGGCCAGGATCAATACAACTCTATTCCTCTGCTGCCCCTGGTATAGTGATGACCAGCAGACCAGGTCAGTACACACACACACACACACACACACACACACACATGTAAACACACATACACACCCCAGCAGACCAGGCCAGGTCAGTACACACACACACACACACACACACACGTAAACACACACACACCTACACACACACACACACACACACACATGTAAACACACACACACACCCCAGCATCCCAGCCTCAGTCCAATGGGGACATGTAGTGGAAGTGAAGTGCAAAGTGAACACAGGTCCTTGCATTATGGAGAACATTTAATACTGAGGAGTTGAGCAAACACACACACACACACACACGTACACACACACACATACACACGCACATACGAGTCTGGCTTGTGACCAGTAGCCCTCCAGGTCACAGATGGCTTCATCATGGAAAACGTGTCTGTAATGAATGCGCAGTGATGGTTGGACTTCTGTGCCGTGTTTCTCCCCAACATCTCCCTCCCTCCTGCTCACCAGCCCCGATGTGTCACCCCTCCGCCAAACGCACTCCGAAAAGTACTTTAATAAACGACACAAGTTGGATCTTAAGTTATGCAACTCGCACCGTGCAGAGTTGAGTTTGTGGTTCTGTTTTGATGAAGAGGTCCGTTGGGGTCCACATAAGACAGTTTCTGGTCCCACAAGACAGCAATTAAGGTTTGGTGGAGTGATCTGACGCCAGAGGCCTCAGGATGAGATGGTTCTCTCAAGTCCTCTGAGAAATAACACTCCTCGCTCCCACTCTTTCCATATTTCCCGTCTCTCCTTCAAGTCCTTGTTTCTTTCCTGATGTTGTTTCCCAAACAACAACACTCAGATTAAGCTGATTTGAATAAATTGCCAAGATGAATGATTGAAAAAAGTTGTTTTGAGTTAAAGGGGAAATGACAAATGACAGTAATCATGCTCTGTGGAGTCTTGATGTGATGTACTCTAAGACTAGCCTACCTACAGTATAGTGCAGTGATGCGACTGTACATGACGGAGGCCTGTACGACATCTAATTACATTAAGCGATCTGCTTGAAAATATTCAGACACTACGAAATGTTATGAATCCCATTCAAGTACAGGTTTTAGGAGATAGCATTGTTCTGCATAGAATGTTCTCCATGAGTCCCATCTTCCTGGGCCCTGAATGAATACTGTTTATCACATCTTTGTTTTGCTCCAGAAAACAGTGTTAGCGCGCGGACACTATCTATGCTTCCTGACAGAGTTTACCGCATCAAAGAGAGCCTGTGAGAAAAGTATTACGAAACAGAACACCAGGCTCCCTTTACATCCTAATCCGAGGAGGTTTACTTGCTCTGCATCAAGCTGTTTGCTGCCTGCATCTGCGTCTTCAATTTATTCAAAGACTACAGCTTAATTTCCCGTGGACATCGATTTCCAGCCTCGCCACAAGGCAATGTAAAAGCCTATTGATTCACACTCGCGCTCCGCGGTTCAACCTCTCCCCTCCTCAGTGCCACAGCTTCTGTGCGGGAGAGGAGAGAGAAGGAGTCAGGGGAGGGGGAGGTGGGAAGTAGGGAGGAGGGGGTGAGGGTGGGTAGAAGGGTGGGTATAGGAGGGGGAGGGTGGTGGGTAGGATGGAGAGAAGCAGAGGGCAAGGAGGCTAAGTATAAACTGCACATTTCATAGTCACAAGGTCACTGCCTTCCTTTGGCAACAAACGTTCGCCGTGGGGCAAGCAAGGACGTCGACTGTCTCGTGGAGGTATGGAAAGCTGAAGCCCAGCCTTCGACACCTCACTGTAGCGTGTCTGAGAGCTGCTCTGAAAGCTCCAGAAGCTTCCGCCTGTACAGTGGAGCTCCTGTGGAGAAGCTAGACAAGAGTCTGCAGGGAGCCAGAGAGGACACACCTCTCTGCTGCTGTTGAAGAAGACGATGATTAGCAGGATGAGAACGCTGCCATTTCCATCCTCATTCCCATGTGTGTGTGTGTGTGTCTAGGGGTGTGTGTGTGTGTGTCTAGGGGTGTGTGTGTGTGTCTAGGGGTGCGTGTGTGTGACAGGAGGATAGCTTTCTAAGGGTTTGTGCTGGTAGTCCTCCATTAACGCAAAGCTTATCTCACTTCTACACACACAATGACCTTCACCGGAAGCTAATTGCTGTCTGGCCAATTCAATGCAGCGCTGTACTGTAGGTGCTCTCAACTGAATAGTTTGTAAACGTGGCTGTGTCTGTGTACGTGTGTGTGTGTGTGTACATGTGTGTGTGTGCACAGCAGGTGAGCTTGAAGGAGTCCAGCCATCTCCAAACAATTACCCCCCTTAACCTCCGTGAACCACCTCCTACCTGTTTCTTCAAAGGAGGCCTCCCGCTTCCTCTTCCTCCTCCTCTCCCCTCTTACCCGCTCCTCCTACCCGTCTCCTCCTCCTCCTCCCCCTCCCCCTCCCCCCCACTCAAACTTGAGAATGTTGAAAGGACACGCCCCATTTGCCTGTTTGAACACCTTCTTTCTTCTCTGTCTTTAATTGAACACTTCATACTCACTCATCTAAATCAACCAGGGAATTGAATTACGTGTATATTTGTGTGTGTTTTTGTGTGTGTGTTCGTGCTCCACTTAAGTGTGTGTTTCTGCACAAGTGTTTCTTATCTGTGTGCTAGGAAGCCTCTGTGGGTGTTTTTCTAGTCAGGAACTTCAGGAACAAGTGACCCCAGAGTTCATCCAGTTCATCCAGAACATTTACATGTAGTCATTTAGCAGACACTCTTATCCAGAGTGACTTACAGTACCTACAGGGACATTCCCCTGAGGCAAGTAGGGTGAAGTGCCTTGCCCAAGGACACAACGTCATTTCGCACGGCCAGCAATCGAACCGGCAACCTTCTGATTAATAGCCCAGATTCCCTAACCGCTCAGCCATCTGACTTAAGCCATCTGCCTGAAGCTCTCCATAGTTAGCCGTGCTAGCGTCCCAGATAAAGCCCACAGAGTCCACACTAAGAGAGGTTAGTTTGAAATGTTTTAAAATAACTTCCTGCAACATAATGCCCCCTATGTTAATTAATCCGTTTTTTTTCTCCCCCTTTTGAAATAGAGACGATCAAAGTTAATGTGGCAGAAGCTTTCCTCTGAGTCCGTGTTGCTCTAATGTGAAGAGAAGGATGAACATGGATCCTGTGAGGGTGAATTATTAAGGCTTACCTCAGGCACTTGTCTATTGATGTTCCTACAGACTGTTTCAGCTCTCAACTGGTACTTCTGACACACCCACGTTTTACAGGGTCCCTCAATCATTATTGTTTAATAGTGTGTGTCTGTGTGTGTGTGTGTGTGTGTGTGTGTGTGTGTGTGTGTGTGTGTGTGTGTGTGTGTGTGTGTGTGTGTGTGTGTGTGTGTGCGTGTGTGTGTGTGTGTGTGTGTGTGTGTGTGTGTGTGTGTGTGTGTGTGTGCGTGTTTGTGTGTTAATATTCATGACAGGGAATCCAACTTCGCAGGATGGTTCGGTGGTGTCATTTGATATTCTCTCCCAGATGTTGTAAAACATTGTGAGAGTTCTCAGCATGCTTAAGCATAACCATAATAATCATTTTATGAACACATCAGCAATTCAGAATTGCAGACATTTTAAAACCAGCGCTAAAGGCTAAACATATGTTCCATTTGCATGTGTAATAGGTAATTTAATCGCTACTAAAATCTTAAACATTCTTTAATGATGCAAGCCATTTTGCCTGGTGTGATGTTTCTAACTTCTTTATTGAGTGTCGTGTTTGCCCCGTGGTCAGGGGATTAACTCCCACCTCCATCTTCAGTACATCGTAGATATAGACTGATATAGACTGGGCATACACATCGGGTCAAACCATGTAGGACTGGGCACACACATCG
Source organism: Mallotus villosus (assembly GCA_903064625.1). Lineage (NCBI taxonomy): Eukaryota > Metazoa > Chordata > Actinopteri > Osmeriformes > Salangidae > Mallotus > Mallotus villosus. Next base: position 45,883 of record CAEFZP010002700.1, read on the forward strand.
GGTCAAACCATGTAGGACTGGGCACACACATCGGGTCAAACCATGTAGGACCTGGGCACACACATCGGGTCAAACCATGTAGGACCGGGCGCACACATCGGGTCAAACCATGTAGGAGTTTGAACCGGACAAAACATCACTTAAGGTTTGTGTGATGTGTGTTCGTTCAGCCACGCGCATCCTCTCACAAAGAAACCGGTTGCAAGAAACACATTACAAATTCTGACCTTTCACCTTTCTGACATTTGCAGAGTTGCCAGATGACCAACTGGGATGTTAGCAACACCGGAGATCATACAGTATGCTGCACTGCCTGCCAGATGCTGTACTGTAGGTCAGTGCTCACGGAAAGTTCCACGCTCCTAAAGAGTGTCTATATTCATGCAAGGACATTTCTAGCATTTGCCTCTGAATCCCCTCATTCCCTTTAACTAATTCTCGTATTGTTATTATTTATTGCGTAACAAAGGTTTCCGGAAACTACGAAGACAGTGAGAAGTACCGAGCGTTCCTGGGAGAAGCTCAGGACCGTGTGGGAGGGAACACGAAGGCTCTTTCTGAGGAGGAACAGCAGGTGAGTTCCCCGGCTGCTCCTCTGAGGGGAAGCAGCTGTGTGCGAGGATGTCTCCCTGCAGGAGCCAGGCCCACACACATGCAGGAGACAGGAAATTGCTGGCTCACCTGGGCCAACATTCACCTGTGCTCCGGCCCTCCCCATTCCAGCCCGGCGGGACGCACGTCCGCTCTCACTCCCACTCTCGCCTAGTCTCTCTCTCTGTCTCTCTGTCTCTCTCTCTCTCTCTCTTCCTCTCTATCTCTCTCTCTCTCTCTCTCTTTTCTTCATGCCTTTCTCCTTCTCTCTCTCTGCCTTCTACCCGCCTGTATCCCTCTCTCTCTTTCACTCCGTCCCTCTCTCTCCCTCCCACTCTCCACCTCTTTCCGTCTTTCTCCGTCCCCCCTCTCTCTCTCCCTCCTAATGTTCTCTTTCTCGCCTTTGTTTTCAGAAATGTACACCCGTTCTCTCTTCCCCATCCCTCCTCTCTCCTCCCTCGTCTCTTCCCTCCGTCTCCATCCCTCCTCCTCTCCCTCGCTCTTCCATCCCTCCTCCTCCTCTTCCTCGCTCTTCCCTCCGTCTCCGTCCCTTCTGTCCCCTTCTCTCCCCGTCTACACCGCGGTCTGTTTCATGTACGAGAGCACAAACTGTAGCAGCTTTTGGCCTGAGAGAAAGTTCATCTTGGTAGTTTAGTGTCAGCACTTTTACACTGTTGGCAAGGACACACATGGATTGTGACTGTGCTAGCTGCAGGAGTACTGTGTGTTGCAGACCTTGCTCAGTGTGTGAGGGGAGGACGCTGCCAGGGTTGTCTTTCCCAGACACGTGCGTGTGTGTGTGTGTGTGTGTGTGTGTGTGTGTGTGTGTGTGTGTGTTCGGAGGGTATGTTCACATCCAGAGATACTTCCTGAGATGAGGTCCATCATCTTGCCAGTGACCTCCCGCTGGATCAAAGCCTCCTCAGAGAGAGACACCTGTTGCTGTCGGTCGCGTCCCCCTGACCCGCTGAGGAAAGAACAAAGTCTTCAGAAAGGGGAGAGGAGGAGATGGAGAGATAGAGGAGATGGAGAGATAGAGGAAGTACAAAAGGGAGAAAATGAGACCGAGGGCGGAGGTGGAAGATGGAGCGCTGACAAGAAAGAGGACAGACAGAAAGTGCTGCTGGGAGGTGATGTTTGAGGAGGACTTGGGCCCTGCTGTGAACGCCGTCCAAGGTCAGCCAAAAGGCCCCTCTGCCAAGACGGGGGGGGGGACGGGGACGGTTGATGATGAGAAGGAAAAGGGGGGAAAGAAAAGCAAAGCACAGTTTGTGGGCGAGAATAGCTCCAATTAAGATTTGTCATTAGAGATAAGAGATGTTTCAAAACTGCAGTGTGTGTGTGTTTGTGTGTGTGTGTTTTCTGATCATCTTATCTGTAATTAACGCACTGCCACACCAGCCAACAAATATCTGGTCAGTCACTATGGAGGTGACCCTGGCAACAGTGGAAGTCAGGTCCTTGCAGGGGCAGCAGCTGCGTTATTGCATTAATGGGATGGAAGGGGGGTAGATGACAGTCCTGTTAGCTTGCTGAGGTTCAGTTTGTCGATTGGTGTACTATTGTGTGTCTCTGTGTAGATGTGTTTCGTGTGCATGCGCGTAGTGTGGGTGTGTCTGCGTGTGTGTCCGTTGAGTGTGTGCATCCGTGTGTGTTGTGTGTGTCTCTGTGTGAGTGGTGTGTCGTGTGTATGCTCATAGCGTGTGTGTGTCTGTGTGTGGTGTGTATGTTTGTGTGTGTGTGTGTGTGTGTGCACGCTCGTGTGTGTGGTTTGTGGTTTTTTCTGCGAGCGCTACGAGACGTGTAGTGCGGGGGAGGAGAGCGAGGGTAGGGAGGCGGGAGCAGGAGAGCGGGAGGCGCGCGCGGGAGAGCGTGAGGGTGCGAAGAGGCGAGGAGGGAAGTGAAGACGTTCGAGAGTGCGAAGCGGGCAATAGCTTGCAAGGGCGCGTGTCGCGGTGGGGATAAGAGAGCGAGAGTGGGCGGGGGACCGCGGCGTTGGGGCGAGTCTGTTTGGTGAGCAATGATCGAGTAGTGCTAGTCAGATAGCATGATGCGTCTAAAATGCATCTCCCCAAGGCCCCTCCCTGGCGGGTGCTACTGGATACCAATAGCTGCTGTAGCCGCAGGCAAGGGCAGACTGACAACCTCTCTCCCCTGCTCTTTCGCGCAGCTGTCGCTCACTCGCGTGCGCGCGCGCTTTGCGCGCTCTCGCGCTCTCTCTTCCGATCTCTCTCTCTCGAACCTCTCTCCCAACACTCCCGTTACTAACAGGTAATAAGGAATTATACGATGCTGATTCGGCATTAATATGTATTAATTAGACTTACTGATCACTAAGATCATACGCTTATCTCATCTTACCATAATCACAACTAATATTATACATCACTCCACAACAACAGGAGCCCAAAGAAGTTGATGTTAGTTTCAGTCAACCTTCCCCCCAATAAATCCAAGCTCTTTTTCCAACCTTTTCTCTACCTTTAAGTTATAGAGCTGGAGGGCGTCGGCCCTCACCTGTCCTGCTCACCGTGTGGTCACTTTTACTGTCACTCCACCTCTCTCCATCCCTCCATCCCTACCTCCCTCCTTCTCCCCCTTCACCTCCCGAGATCATTCATCCATTCTCTCCAGACAGGGAGGATGAGGAAACAGAATGATGGAGAGAACACGGAGGGATGGAGAGAACAGGAAGGGATGGAGATGAACACAGGAGGAGATACAGGAGGGATGTGAGTAGAGAGACCAGGAAGGAGGTGAGATGAAACAGAAGTGATGGAGAAAACAGGAAGTTATGGAGGAACAGAAAGGGAGGTAGAGAGACAGGACGGATGATAGTGATGTAGAGATACAGAGGGAGTGGTAGGAGTAGATGAGGGAGGATGGAGAGAGACAGAAGTGATGAGAGAGACAGAGGAGGTGAGGCGAGACATGAAGTGTATGGAAGAGATACAGGAAGTGATGTGAGTAGAGACGGGAATGTGATTTAGAGAATAGTGAGGTATGATACAGGAAACTGAGTGAAAGAGGAGATGAAGGGAAAGAAAATGTCTCACACCTCATTTCCTGACTCGGCTGTTATTTCCGAGTAGTGTGCACTTCCTGGTGTGAGTGCGAGGCTGTTTATACAATGAAACTTTAATCAGTGTTTTTACCCAATCACAGTTCCTCTCACCAGGCAACCAGTTGAAATCATCTGCATAACTACAGGATGCAAATGCAGTCGTTTAGAATTCATAAGTTATTCAGAAAGGTGTACAAGTCAATTTGCATACAGATGTGTAATACTGGGCTCAAACGGAAGGTTGGCTCAATTGAATTACTGCTAGCGGGCTCTGAGGAAAAGTGCTGTGCCAGCACTAAGATGCCGAGGAGAGGAAGACAACTGGAGGGAACAGCCTTATCCTCTGGGAGATATAAACCACTATAGTTCCCTAATGGTGAGCTGACACAATGCTCCACAGACCCTGTTCCCAACACATACACACACACACACGCACGTACACACGCGCGCACACACACCACTCACATGGTTTGCCCTCCTCTCTCTGCCCCTCCCCCCCCTTCTCCTCTCTGAGTGCCCTCCTAATCCCTGTCCTGACTCCCTCCCTTCTCCCTCCCTGTCACCTCTCCCCTCCCCTCCCTCCCCTCTCCCTCCCTCTCACCTCTCCCTCCCTCCCCTCTCCCTCCCTCTCACCTCTCTCTCACCCTCTGTCCTCCTCTGCCCTCCCTCCCCTCTCCCTCCCTCTCACCCTCTGTCCTCCTCTGCCCTCCCTCCCCCTCTCCCTCCTCCCATCCCTGCTCTGTGTCTCACCCCCTCTTCCCACCAACGTCCTCCCCCTCCCCCCTGTGACCCACATAACCCTCCATCTCCTCCATCCACAGCCCTCGCACTCACCCTCCACCTCTCTCTCTCTCCCTGCCTTCTCCTCACCTCTCTCTCTTTCCCTCTCTCTCTCTCTCCCTTAGCGGTGCATTCGCACGCAGCCCGTGAATTCACACTCTCTTCTTGCAGGAGTGCAGCGGCATGCCACTCTTCTTACCCCCACCTTTCTCTCTTTCTCCCTCTCTCTTTCTCTCTTTCTCCCTCTCTCTTTCTCTTTCTCTATCACCCTGTCTATCTCTCGCTCCCCGGCTTTCTGTCTCTCTCCATCACCCACTCTCTCTATTTCTTTCTCTCTCTCTCTCTCTCTCTCTCTCTCTCTCTCTCTCGTCTCCATCTCTCCTCTCTCTCTCTCTCGTCTCTCTCTCTCTCTCTCTCTCTCTCTCTCTCTCTCCATCACCTTCTCTCAATCTCTCTCTCTCTGCCATTCCTAACCTATCTGACAGTTAATGGTGACACTCTCCCTCTACACTCCCTGTGCCTACCGTTAACCATGTCACCCACCCTCCCATCAATCTGTCTAACTGCTCTTACGCCCAGCCCGAGGCTATAACTGCTAACCCTGCCCTCCGCAGCCCACCCCCCCTCTCTCAGAAACTGTGATCCCATGCCCAACCTCTCTCTCTCTCCTGCAGTACATACACAGCACAACGCCTCTGTATTTACGTAAAGGACAGCTAGCCTAGCATGTCATACTGGCCCCTCTATGTGCCCTAACGTCCAGAGAGTCCCTATGGTTTGGGAGAGTGGATTAAATATGATGTGGGTATCATTTACCATCTTAACTTCCTCTTAGCTACGACTGTCTGCATGCACGGCTATAAAGGGAATTTTAATCACCCGTACTGCTGACTAAGAGCTTGTTTATTTCCCCTAGAAAAGCCCTGCTATTCTATCAGGATTTATGAACGTATTACTGCTGTTATTACTGAACGCTCTGCTTCCACAGCGAGTCCACAGCATCGTCACACAAAGAAATTCAATGGAAGCTGATGATGAAGACAATTACAAAGCTCTCAGGTGAGGGTGCATATTAAAGTATTAAAGCTTGTACATCGAGCCATGACTGAGTGCCTGCCCGGAGGTGTGTGTGTGTGTGTGTGTGTGTGTACGTGTGTGTCAACAAGGTTGCCTGTAGGAAGGGTACAGTACTACAATCCCAAGTCCCAAAACATCCCATTCTTCATGGAGGCGTGTGTGTGTGTGTTTCTGTGTATTGAAAGCTCTAATCAACTTTCCCGTGAATTTGAATGGAACACGATGAAGCAGTGGAAACACACTTGTCCACTTGGCTTCTAGCGTCTGTCCTTCTGAATCCCAGCGAGATGTCTGGGGAAGAGATCTCCAACCTCCCACTCACTTCCGACTCCTCCGTCCTCCGTCCTCCAGCCGCATGTGTGGAGGTGGGTCTGCGGGGGGGGGTGTGGAGGCTGGTCTGCGGGGGGGTTGTGGAGGCGGGGGCTCCTCTGTGCTGTGAGGGGATAATGATCCGTGGCTGTGTAGGCCATTAGTGAGTAAGTGGTTCTGTTGGAGTCTGAGCTGCTATGACGCCAGCCTGTCAGTTTGATAAATATGAAGCGGACAGAAGCCCTCGCATGGAACACCTCTCTCCTGCACTCCAGGAGTAGGTGTCCACGGCTTCTCAACATTGTTTACACCGTGTGTTCCTGTAGCTTCTGTGTGTGTGTGTGTACGTGTGTGTGTATGCGTGTGTGTGTGTTGAGGATCTCTTTGACTGACACCTTCTCAGTGCCGTTCCCACCAGCCAGGGGACTCCAGCATCCTGTCTCTAGCTGGACTCTGTGCTTAACGCAGGTCTCCAGCATCCTGTCTCTAGCTGGACTCTGTGCTTAACGCAGGTCTCCAGCATCCTGTCTCTAGCTGGACTCTGTGCTTAACGCAGGTCTCCAGCATCCTGTCTCTAGCTGGACTCTGTGCTTAACGCAGGTCTCCAGCATCCTGTCTCTAGCTGGACTCTGTGCTTAACGCAGGACTCCAGCATCCTGTCTCTAGCTGGACTCTGTGCTTAACGCAGGTCTCCAGCATCCTGTCTCTAGCTGGACTCTGTGCTTAACGCAGGTCTCCAGCATCCTGTCTCTAGCTGGACTCTGTGCTTAACGCAGGTCTCCAGCATCCTGTCTCTAGCTGGACTCTGTGCTTAACGCAGGTCTCCAGCATCCTGTCTCTAGCTGGACTCTGTGCTTAACGCAGGTCTCCAGCATCCTGTCTCTAGCTGGACTCTGTGCTTAACGCAGGTCTCCAGCATCCTGTCTCTAGCTGGACTCTGTGCTTAACGCAGGTCTCCAGCATCCTGTCTCTAGCTGGACTCTGTGCTTAACGCAGGTCTCCAGCATCCTGTCTCTAGCTGGACTCTGTGCTTAACGCAGGTCTCCAGCATCCTGTCTCTAGCTGGACTCTGTGCTTAACGCAGGTCTCCAGCATCCTGTCTCTAGCTGGACTCTGTGCTTAACGCAGGTCTCCAGCATCCTGTCTCTAGCTGGACTCTGTGCTTAACGCAGGTCTCCAGCATCCTGTCTCTAGCTGGACTCTGTGCTTAACGCAGGTCCCCAGCTTCCTGTCTCTAGCTGGACTCTGTGCTTAACGCAGGTCTCCAGCATCCTGTCTCTAGCTGGACTCTGTGCTTAACGCAGGTCTCCAGCATCCTGTCTCTAGCTGGACTCTGTGCTTAACGCAGGTCTCCAGCATCCTGTCTCTAGCTGGACTCTGTGCTTAACGCAGGACTCCAGCATCCTGTCTCTAGCTGGACTCTGTGCTTAACGCAGGTCCCCAGCTTCCTGTCTCTAGCTGGACTCTGTGCTTAACGCAGGTCTCCAGCATCCTGTCTTTAGCTGGACTCTGTGCTTAACGCAGGTCCCCAGCTTCCTGTCTCTAGCTGGACTCTGTGCTTAACGCAGGTCTCCAGCATCCTGTCTCTAGCTGGACTAGCTGTGCTTAACGCAGGTCTCCAGCATCCTGTCTCTAGCTGGACTCTGTGCTTACCGCAGGTCCAGTTAGGCAGAGACACACATGATGAAAGCCTCACAGTAAGAGAGGGGAATAACAGCCTTGGCTTTGACATGCTGTATCGGCCGACCGGGAGGGAGATCCGAGCGAGCGTGGGTTTGTTTCCCTCTGCGCTGCTTCTGCCCTTGACTTTCTTCAAATGCTGATTTGTCTGGGTCACCTCAGAAAGCCTCCATAGACAGCTCTGGAAGACTTCCCGCCAAGCCTCCTCTTCAAGTCTTGTTATGTTCACCTCATTTCACATGAATCTAAAAGATGGACGCCATTGAAGAGGCCCAATTCATGGCCCGCTGAATGGCTTTTTTTTCTTCTTTTTTCCCCCTCAAAAAGAATACATTATGAGATGCACTCCAATGTCTCTCTGATGTGATAGAAGACGGGCTCTGTGGTTCTATGACCTCGGTGGCCCCTTGCCCTTTTCCATCTGTTGAAATGGAACACGCTCCCGTTCCAATCCAACTGTAGAATGTCTGCATTCAAGACGTGGGGCGCCTTTGTTTTACACCACGGCGAGTCCCTTCCCATGCAGAGAGAGGGACCTGTTTACCGGGTCTCCTGGGTGGAGACAAGGCGGCCTCCTACTCTTTTGTCTGTGTGAAAGTAGCTTTTTCACGGTCTGAATTCGATTCCATTTGCATCGTACGTGTGACTCCTGAGGGCCGTACGGACTGTTAATAGCGTTTTCCGCTTGCCTTCTTCCTCAGCACATGTACGTTTGATGTCTCTCCACTACCCTCTAAATATACATTCACACAACTAGAGAATGAGTCATTCCCTTCTATTGTAGCTGCGATCGTATCAGAGATTATTTCTGCGGAAGTGAAGGTTTCACTCCCACTTCGCTACAATGTGAACTTGTTCCATGTGTCCATCATTGCACCAAGATAAACTTGAGGATCTCGCTGCGGAATTAAAAAGTGAAATTGACTGAGAGAAAGACACTCGGCTTCCCATTGGGCCAGGCAGGGGGGATTGTACAGCTTTTGTTTCACACCACTTTTAATTAGTGTTGCATGAGAACACCTCTTGGAGTGGGTTCAATTAGGCCCTGTCATCTCCCACTCACATACTCTAAAGAGAGAGATAAATCGACAGAAAGAGAGAGAGTGAGAGTGACAAAATGGAAAAGGGGGAGAGTGAGAGAGAGGGAGAACGAGAGTGCGAAAGGGGGAGAAAGTGAGAGAAAGAGAGAGAGGACAAGAAGGTTGAAAAACAGGAAAACCAGAGCACGCAGGAAGTGTGTGCTTATCTTCATGTGAATGCTGGTGTGGGATACCAAAGCCTGGCCATTCAAAGTGTGCCAGTAGGTTAAGCTGGCATCTAGAACAGAGCCAAACAAACCAACATGTGCCACAGCAGGGTAGAGTTCCAGCCGCCCCAGCGCACCCACACATCACAAGCCAATCCCTGGTCTGGAAGCAGCCATGATGGTGAGGTAGGCTGGTGAGGCAGGCTGGTGAGGCAGGCTGGGGAGGCAGGCTGGTGAGGCAGGCTGGGGAGGCAGGCTGGTGAGGCAGGCTGGGGAGGCAGGCTGGTGAGGCAGACTGGGGAGGCAGGCTGGTGAGGCAGGCTGGGGAGGCAGGCTGGTGAGGCAGGCTGGGGAGGCAGGCATGTGAGGCAGGCTGGGGAGGCAGGCTGGGGAGGCAGGCTTGGGAGGCAGGCTGGTGAGGCAGGCTGGAGAGGCAGGCTGGGGAGGCAGGCTGGTGAGGCAGGCTGGAGAGGCAGGCTGGGGAGGCAGGCTGGGGAGGCAGGCTGGCCTGGCTAGCTCAGGCCGGGGGACAGACAGTGAAGCTGTGGAGATACGGCGCTCACTGCTTTCATCCGGACGCCAAGCCTGGGTTTTCTCTCTGTGAGGGAGGGAGGGAGGGAGGGAGGGAGGGAGGGAGGGAGGGAGGGAGGGAGGGAGGGAGGGAGTGGAGGGAGGGAGGGAGGGATGGGAGGGAGGGAGTGCGTGAGGGCTTTCGTTTCTGTCGTCTTTGCTTTCTTTCTTTCTGGGAGTGTTTCTGTGCGGGGAGCACAGACACACAGATTCTTATTATCGTACTAATCCCAGGATTAGGAAAATCAGCTTTGGGAATTCAACTCATTCTCTGCAATCAGCTTCGGTGAATTCGACAAATGTATCTGTAACTGCTTCACCACTTTGCGTTTTAGACACATGAATAAACAACATGGAGGTGAGGACTGGGCAGAGGAGCACAGTGGATAGACGATATGAGCACAGTGGATAGACGATATGAGCACAGTGGATAGACGATATGAGCACAGTGGATAGACGATATGAGCACAGTGGATAGACGACATGAGCACAGTGGATAGACGATATGAGCACAGTGGATAGACGACATGAGCACAGTGGATAGACGACATGAGCACAGTGGATAGACGATATGAGCACAGTGGATAGACGATATGAGCACAGTGGATAGACGACATGAGCACAGTGGATAGACGAAAGGAGCACAGTGGATAGACGATATGAGCACAGTGGATAGACGACATGAGCACAGTGGATAGACGAAAGGAGCACAGTGGATAGACGATATGAGCACAGTGGATAGACGACATGAGCACAGTGGATAGACGACATGAGCACAGTGGATAGACGACATGAGCACAGTGGATAGACGATATGAGCACAGTGGATAGACGACATGAGCACAGTGGATAGACGAAAGGAGCACAGTGGATAGACGATATGAGCACAGTGGATAGACGACATGAGCACAGTGGATAGACGAAAGGAGCACAGTGGATAGACGATATGAGCACAGTGGATAGACGACATGAGCACAGTGGATAGACGATATGAGCACAGTGGATAGACGATATGAGCACAGTGGATAGACGACATGAGCACAGTGGATAGACGATATGAGCACAGTGGATAGACGACATGAGCACAGTGGATAGACGATATGAGCACAGTGGATAGACGATATGAGCACAGTGGATAGACGATATGAGCACAGTGGATAGACGATATGAGCACAGTGGATAGACGATATGAGCACAGTGGATAGACGATATGAGCACAGTGTTTGTTGGTTCTCTCGGCTGTGAACGCCATCCTCCAAGTCTGTCCATCTGAGAACACGGATAGACGAAATGAGGACAGTGTTTTGGTGATTGTGTTAAACTCCTGACAGACTTTACATTTAGTCATTTAGCAGATGCTCTTATCCAGTGCGACTTACAGTAAGTACAGGGACTTTTCCCCCCTCCCCCCGAGGCAAGTAGGGTGCCTTGCCCAAGGACAAAACATAATATTGTACGGCCGGGAATCATACCGGCAACCTTCTGATTACTAGCCCGACTACCTAACCGCTCAGCCACCTGACTCCCCCATGACTTTGAATGGAGCCTGTCACGGTTGATTTAAATACAGACTGGCTGCATAATTACATGGAGAGAACTTTTATTTTCTCACCCGGAATAACATTTTGTTTATCGAAGATCCATAAAGTACATTGGTCTCCAGCAACTGCCATTTACTTGATGAGAGAAGCTCTCCACTTTTAAATTGTTCTCCAGGCAACAATAATGCTGCATATTAACATTCTTTCTCCATCTCAGTCATTCATTTTTCATCTGTAATATATTTCCTGCAGCTGATCACAGTGGGAAGTATTAAGGAGTCAAAGAAAGTCTCTGAATTATGCAACATTTCACATGAGGGATGTGTCTCCAACTTGCCCATAGTAATATCACACTGCCTAATATCTCTGTGTGTGTGTGTGTGTGTGTATGTGTGTGTGTGTGTGTGTGTGTGTGTGTGCGACAGATTGTCACAGTGCCACAGAGGCATGGATCGGCTCATGGCTGCAGTAGATTCAGTCTAATGCCTGACTCTCCTGTTGGGAGGACTTTGCTCTTTTGCTTTGTGTGATTTCACTTTAATTCATACTCCCACGCTGGCGCCCAGCACCATGAGCGAGGATGGTGTGTGTGTGTGTGTGTGTGCGCCTGTGTGTGCGTGTGTGTGTGTGTGCATGGGTGCGTGTGTGTGTGCGCCTGTGTGTGCGTGTGTGTGTGTGTGCATGGGTGCGTGTGTGTGTGCGCGTGTGTGTGTGTGTGTGTGTGTGTGTGTGTGTGTGTGTGTGTGTGTGTGTGTGTGTGTGTGTGTGTGTGTGTGTGCGCGTGTGTGTGTGTGTGTGTGTGTGTGTGTGCGCGTGTCCAGCAATGCTCCAGCCAGGTTCTCCGGGGCTGCAGATGGCAACCGGATCATGCCAGCACTAGAAGTGTGATGAACACACACGCACACACACACACACACATAACCCTCTTCCCTCACCATCCAACCTTTGAGTTGAGTCCTACAGTAGCTTCCTGGAGGTGTGTTGTGTGTGCCAGGCAACGCTCTCCTCGGAAGAACAATATTCCAAGATTCCCAACTGCCTCTCCGATCCACTCAGTCTGTGTCATCGAAGTGGGATCCGGTCGGATCCGGTCGGGGGGTAAGCAGTACCAATGCCAGAACACCACACACTGGTTAATAGGTCCACATATGGCTCCCCTGTTTATCGTAATTGGCGTTTGATGTAATTGACAGAATGTGTCTTTTCAGATAAATGTTTTCCGAAATGTATTCAGAAAGGTTTTGGGCAGGACAGTATGATGTCATCTTGTTGTTGGTCAAGCTTGAGATATACCGGCAGTGGAATTCCCCTGTTCCCCCTGAGAATATTCCTTTTGGTTAGTGGCCAGACTCCCTGTCAGTGACACTCTCACACACACACACACACACACTCACACACATACTGTACTCTAGGTAAAAGCTTGAAAAGTAGAACAGTGTGTGAGCTTAAAAAAGACAAACCAGGGGAGAAGAATGAAACATTGATTCCCCGCGGAGCTTCTGGGGTTGGAGGGAAGAGGAGGGCCGAGATGGAAGAGAGATGAGCAGAGAGGTGTGTGTGTGAGGGACGGAGGGCGGAGATGGAAGAGAGGTGAGCGGAGAGAGGTGTGTGTGAGAGATCTGACCGTGCGCTGCCCTCACCGCGCTCCCTCAGCCCCACCAGCCAAGACATGAAACAGACTCAGCTCACGAGCTACACCACCAACCTGAACCCTGCACCGCGCCCACACGGTATCCCTGACCCTTCCGTTTGACCTTTCACCCCGTGTGATCCGACTTGAATAGAAGAGGGAGGCATGAATAACTGCCGATATGAGAGCACATCTTGGTCTTGTCAGTCGAGGCTATGAAGGAATCCAACTGTTTTGGACTGGGCCTGCGGCTGGGTGCGAGCCATGCTGTAAGCCCGTCTGATCCAAACACACGGAACAGTCTGGAATCTCCTGTTCACACGACTCAGCCATTAACAGGAAGTCCAGGGGCGTGTTACGCCTGAATTCAACGTATTTGTTTTTTGCAACAAACACATGCAAGCCAGCATGCATGGTCCACGTGTGAATAGGCATGCACGCACCAAAACACACGCCGCCACCCACCCGACCCTGGATACACATCCAGATCTCGTTATCACGTTCACACACGGTTGTGAATGTGTGCTCTCTCTCCTTCACTCACCCCGTTTGCTGTGTGTTTGAGCAAACACGTCTGTCTAATCTCCCTGTGGTTATCTCCTCCCCGGCCTCCAGTCTGCTGTCGGGGCCCAGGGTTTTATTTGCAGGCCTGGCTTGTTGACTGGCTGCTCCTGGTCTCGTGTTTACTTTCATGGAGAAGAACAGCCATGGTAGCGGGAGAGAGGGGAGATGAGGGAGAGAGGGAGAGAGGGAGAGAGGGAGAGCGGAGGAGGGAGAGAGGGAGAGGGAGAAGCTGTGAGAGGAGAGATCTGTGATGAGTTGGGATAGTGATCAGTTTCAGTCCTTATAGATCTGCATGTGAGTAGCTCTTGATCGTTATCTCTCTTCTGCATCTTTCTCTATGTCTATCTTCTCTATGGCTCTCTCTCTCTTTCTCTCTTTCTCTCTTCTTATCTTATCCTGTCTCCATATGAGAGTATGGAAGAGGCGAACTAGGCGGTCGGGTTGAGTTGCATCCTGTTTATCTTACGCCATCCACCTCCAAACCTTCTCGCAACAGCCTGCCTCTCTCTCCCCTCACCTCTGCTCGCTCGCCCCCTCACGCTCTCACTGGCTACTCTCCCCTCGTCTCCCCCGCTGGTCCGGGATGACGTCCGTCGCTAAACAAAAGGGGAGGAAAAAGGGGAAGGTTGAACCAGAAAAGAAGTAGGGCAAAAAAACCTAACCTAGCTACCAAGCCAGGCATCCCTTCTTCCCGGGGCTTTTAATGTGTTATGAAAAATGCATGAGTGGCGTGGAAGAGGAGCTACTTAAGGTGGTCTGTTTCCACGGGCTCTCTGGGCCTGTGCTGGGCTGTGCGGGGCTCAGAGTCCAGAACGCAGGGCCTCTTTAAGAGGGTTTAATGGAGGGGCTAACCTCCTGGACAGAGCTGTCCTCATTCGCATGCTCTCGTCCTGCCGGAGCGCGACGAATCATCTGCCGTTTGCTCGTCTTCGGAACTGCGTGTCCTTAATAACAAAGACGTCGAGGGTCAGATGGTGGGTCCTTTGTGCGGGAGCGAATATTCCCCCCGCGGTCATGTTACACTTCCGTGTGCGTCGTGTGAATTCTGACTAACTCCAGACTTTTTTTCCCCCCTTCATTTCCTCCGAGGCTGAGATATGCCACGTGTCAGAGCGGTAGAGTTGTTTTATCTGTTTATTGAACGCGTTATCGCTTTACGGCTGTTTGGCTGCGGGGATATTGTTATGCTTCTGTTGTATCTGGTTCACATCATCTCTACATTTCTTTAAGTTCGGCAGGTTCTAGAATGCTAGACAGGGAAAGCTGGCCAATAAGAATCCTTACTGTATACACATGTATCTTTATTTGACTCCATACTTGTTTCTGGAAATGTTCGTCGCCCTTCTGTGAGGCTAGCAGGCTGATAGATGAGTGTGCACCTCCCCCTGTTTTGAGGTGTGACAGTATTGATGAAGAGAGTTCTGGGACTAGTCAGGCCTTTATTTGGCCAGGGACAAACAGGAAATGAGAAACGCTTGCTCCTGTCTGTCTCCCTTCGTCAAAGTCGTCAGTCACCTGCTCATCCAACAGCGCTCATGGCTTCATCAGTCTGACACTCCCTGTCCGTGTCATCTTTCCCTCCTCCTTCTCCTCCTCCCCTCCGTCCCTCTCCCTCCCCCGTCACTTCCTCTCGCCTCGTCCCATCACCTCCCTCTCACCCTCTCTCTCCTCTCTTCCTCTCCTCCCGCCCGTCTCCTCCATCCTCCCATCGCCGTTTTCTCCTCATCCCCTCCCCTCCTTCCTCTCCTCCTCTCCGCTCTCCCTCCCCCTCTCCTCCTCCCCCTCATCCGCTCCTCCTCTCGCCCCTCTCCTCCCCCTCTCCTCTCCCCTCTCCCCTCTCCTCCCCCTCTCTCGCTCCTGCTCAACATCTCCTCCGCATTGGCAGACGTCTCACCTCTATTTCAGAAATGTCAAAATAATCATATCAACTGAGCCCAGCCCTCTGCTTTTCATACCAGCCTCTCTCTCTTCACCCCTCATCCTCTCTCTCTCTCTCTCTCTCTCTCTCTCTCTCTTCTCCTCTCTCTCTCTCTCTCCTCTCTCTCTCTCGCCTCTCTCTCTCTCTCTCCTACCTCGGTCTCACCCTCTCTCTCTCTCTCGCTCAGTGGCTTGTTGCTCTAACACATGCTGACATGTAACATGGATCACAGCATTGATCCTGCCGAACCAATCACAGTGGCCCTCCACAACAACCTTATCATTACCTCTATTGGCCTGTGTATGTCTGTGTGTCTGTGTGTGCGCACGTGTGTGTGTGTGCATGCGTGTGTGTGTGCATGTGCGTGCGTGTATTTGTTGCTTTTAAACTCAGATGCTGGCATACAGAAACCTCTTCCTGAGTAACAGTTCATGCATGAAATGACCCTGACCAACAGGACCATTATCTGAGTCTCTCTCAGTTGTGTTCAGCGTTGTGTTCAACGTACTGGACTGCACTGTGGAAAATGGTGAAATCTCGATCAGTCTGGCTCCATCTCCCAGTCACATATTGTCTGTGTGTGATCAAGTCATCCAAGATATGACTGTCTGCTTTACAGGGCTATATTATCCTCAGTCAATAACAGAAGGGCACTGTGTGTGGTGTGTGTGTGTGTGTGTCTGTGTGTGTGTGTGTGTGTTGTCTGTGTGTGTCTGTGTGTGTGTCTGTGTCTGTGTGTGTGTGTGTGTGTGTGTGTGTGTGTGTGTGTCTGTGTGTGTGTGTGTGTGTGTGTGGGTGTGTGTGGTGTGTGTGTGTGTGTGTAATGCTTCAGTTGTTCTTTGTAGCTATATCCCTACTCTGTATATTTTCACTATATTTGAATGGAGCTCGTTATGTTTCGAATGTTCCCCCTGGCAGCGGTCCTGGTCATTTGTTCCATCTTGATGTTGATCGTGAGCGTTTGGTGCTAATAGCTGGGGAATGTTCAGGCTGTGTGAGGAGACATGTGGAGGAGACACAGAGATGGGAAGAAAGATGAGAATGGAGATGCTCTCTGAGATGGTGTGGTGTATGTGTGTGTCTGAGATGGTGTGGTAAGTCTGTGTATGTGTGTGTCTGAGATGGTGTGGTAAGTCTGTGTATGTGTGTGTCTGAGATGGTGTGGTGTATGTGTGTGTCTGAGATGGTGTGGTAAGTCCTGTGTATTGTGTGTTCTGAGATGGTGTGTAAGTGTGTGTGTCTTAAACCTCCTGGCAGTGTGCTGTAAATGGGACAGCTGAAACGTTCATGCCAGGATTCACACACACCATGCCCAAGCCTACCCTATTTCTCTCATCCTCTCTCTCTCTCTCCTCCCTCCCTCTCTCTCTCTCTCTCTCTCTCTTCTCCTCTCTCGCTGTCTCTGTCTCTGTCTCTGTCTCTGTCTCTCTCACACACACACACACACACACACACACATAAACACAGACCACACACATACACGCTGAGCGCTGTGCTGGCAGTGCAATGACTGAATCTGTGTGTGCTGGGGCCCAGAGATACCTCTCTATCAGAGCACCACATCCCTGCCACCCCCCCCACTCTGTAAATCCCCCCCCTCCACCCAAACACACACACACGCCCTCCACCTCCGCTACCCCCCTACTCTTCATACGCTGTCCACCCCCTACCAGCTCCCCCTCTCTCACAGCCAGTCAGCCAGAACTCTCTCTCCAGTTTCACCAACCTCATCCCCCCAGCCCCCATGTCGCCACGACCCAGAACATTCTCTCCAGTCAGCCAGTCAACCTCTCTTCATCAGCCCGAGGGCATCCATGCTTCCCCAATCTGCTTCTCCAGGCTGCATCTGGACAGCACATCCCCAACCGGGATGAGTCCATGGTCACTGTAACCGTCTGGGACAGAGCCTGGTCCAGAGCCCAGGCCCATCCCCTGCCAGAGCCAGCTCCACAACCCCCTACCACCCCCTCTCTTCCTCCACACCCCCTACCACCCCTCTCTTCCTCCACAACCCCCTACCACCCCTCTCTTCCTCCACAACCCCCTACACCACCCCTCTCTCTTCCTCCACAACCCCCTACCTCCCCTCTCTTCCTCCACAGCCCCCTAGCACCCCCCTCTCTCTTCCTCCACAACGCCCCCTACCACCCCCTCTCTTCCTCCACAACCCCCTACCCACCCCTCTCTTCCTCCACACCCCCTACCACTCTCTCTCTTCCTCCACAACCCCCTACCACCCCTCTCTTCCTCCACAACCCCCTACCACCCCTCTCTTCCTCCACAACCCCAGCACACCCCCTCTCTTCCTCCACAACCCCCTACCACCCCCTCTCTTCCTCCACAACCCCCTACCACCCCTCTCTTCCTCCACAACCCCCTACCACCCCTCTCTTCCTCCACAACCCCCTACCACCCCCCTCTCCTTCCTCCACACCCCCTACCACCACCCTCCCTCTCTTCCTCCACAACCCCCTACCACCCCCTCTCTTCCTCCACAACCCCCTACCACCCCTCTCTTCCTCCACAACCCCCCTACCACCCCCCTCTCTTTCCTCCACAACCCCCTACCCACCCCCTCTCTTCCTCCACACCCCCCTACACCCCCTCTCTTCTCCACAACCCCCTACCACCCCTCTCTTTCCTCCACAACCCCCTAACCTCCCCTCTCTTCCTCCACAACGTTCGTCCTCAGCTCATCCTTTGCCGCTAGAGGTGGAAACAGATCCAGTCTCTGCCAGGGCCCCCTCCTCCTCCCCCCCCTCCTCCCCCTCCTCCTCTTCCTTACCCCCCCCCTCCAGAACACAGCCCAGCTGACACATGGCTGACAGATAGAGACACACAGCGTTTTCACCTCCCTGTCGTCTCCAGACAGGTGTTGGCAGGGGGTATGTTTACCTGCCAGGGGGGCGTGGGAGCCTGCCAACTGTGCTGCCATGCTACCATCCCAGCGTTGCCACGGCCGCGACTCCTGTTAACCACCCCTGTAATCTGCCCACCCCCAGACACGGCCTGGTGCCTGGAGCGAGTGTCTGTCACCAGCCGTCTCATGCTCCCTGTTGTTTACCTGCTAAATGGACCTCTTTTCTTACATGCCATCTTTGAGTGTCTGCTGTTGTTGTGAATACAGACTGCACCTGCGAAATAGGAGCTGCGATGTTACACTTGATACGATGTTGTTGCACTGTCCTGTATTACAATGATGCAATACTGAGCTGAGAGGATGGGATTGCTGTACTGTGTCTGGTAGAAAAAGGAAAAAAAACAGCTTCTTGGCGTTAACCACTGAAACACAGATAGGACTGCACTATTCTGGACCTTGATGGTGCTGTGCACTTCCTTTGCACTATTTGTTAATCAAATTGGATGAGGCATCTGCTAAATGAATATATGTCAACCTGCAGATAGAGGACCATTCATCTCATCCTCATCCCCCTCCTCCTCCTTCATCTCCTCCTCATCCTCTCCTCCTCTCCTCCTCCTTCATCTCCTCCTCATCCTCCCCCCCCTCCTCCTCCTCATCCCTCTCCTCCTCCTTCACTCTCCTCACTCTCCTCCTCATTCTCCTCCTCATCCCCCTCCTCCTCCATCCTCTCTCCTCCTCATCCTCCCCCCCCCCTCCTCCTCCTTCATCCTCCTCCTCATCCTCCCCCCCCTCCTCCTCATCCCCCTCCTCCTCCTTCATCTCCTCCTCCCCCCTGCTCCTCCTCATCCCCCTCCTCCTCCTTCATCTCATCCTCTCCCTCCTCCTCCTCCTCAACAAAACAACCCCCTTTGTGACGCTGGAATATTTGATCAAAGTGAATTTCCATGAACATTGTTGGTCGCAGTCATTAGTTGTTTTGTGCGTTTACGTGTGTGTGTGTGTGTGTGTGTCCATGTGTGTGTGTGTGATTGAAGGCTGCCTGTGTTTTTCTGACCTGTATGCTTTGCGTCTGGTAGACAGACCCAGACCTGGTTATAACACCGCATACAGCTGTTGGTTCAGCCTCTAATTGCTCGTGAGAGGCCATAAGAGTAAGGCTGTGGAGTTTGCCTCATCAGGCTGCATTTTGGGGGAGTGACCTCCGCCAGCGGTCTGTGAAACTGAGACCGTAACTCCCATTGATCATCCACTGTCTGGACACTTCAGAGAGCCTCACTAGAGAGAAAGAGAACGAGAGGGGGGCGGGGTAAAGGAAGAGGAGATGAAAGATGCTGCCAGACCACAGACTAAGTTACATGATATGTTTGCAGTGCGCTTGTGCAGTGTGTGTGTGTGTGTGTGTGTGTGTGTGTGTGTGTGGTGTGTTGTGTGTGTGTGTGTGTGTGGTGTGTGTGTGTGTGTGTGTGTGTGCGTGCCGTTGTGCCGTGTGTGTGTTTGTGTGTAATGTTTACGTGTGCGTGTGTGTGTGTTTGTGTGTAATGTTTACGTGTGCTGTTATGCTGTGTGTGTGTGTGTGTGTGTGTTTGTGTGTAATGTTTACGTGTGCTGTTATGCTGTGTGTCTGCTCTGAGCCTGAAGGTCAGGGTTTCCTACTGAATGGAGGCTGATTAGTCCTCCAGGCTGAGGACTTGACATGTCTGACTGAAGACTTCTGCACCCACAGAGCTGTTGTTCTTAATCATTACTGATTATTATTTCTTTCATAATTAACTTCTGATGAATGGCTTGTTATGAAATGGAAAATCATTCAACTGTCTGGAGGCCCTTGTCAGAAAGGGAGGCAGAGTCTGGGGCTGAGAGGTGGGGGAGTGTGTGTATATGTGTGTGTGTGTGTTGGGTGGGAGAGAAACCGCTGGTTGCCTGTCTGTCTGTCGAACACACAGACAGGGGTCTGTGTTTATGTGCGCATGAGTTTGCACCCTTTGACAGAGGCTCAAACTGTGACATTTTAAATACAAAGTGAAAACAGCTCTCACAAAAAATACATTTTTTTAAGATTTCGGATTTGGTCAAATCTATGCTATCCAATCATAATCCACCCTCCATTTACCAAATGGTTTCTAGATTAGGCACCCACGCATATCATCTGCAAATTGGCTGTAATTTAGAGAAAGTAATTACAATCCAGCTGTAAGGAAACCCAGCAGGCAGCCGGTGGAGAGAAGAACCCATCCTCACGTCCTCTCAACACTCCTCTCCTGCCTGCCTCCACACTCCACTCTCATCTTCTCCTCTTCTACTCTCTCTCTCTCTCTCTCGCTCTCTCTCTCTCATCTCTCTCTATCTCTCTCTCTCTCTCTCTCTCGCTCTCTCATCTCTATCTCATCTCTCCTTCCTCTCCCTCCCCCTGCCCTCCTCCAGAATGCCCTGGTGCTGATTGGGAGAGTGAGGGATCAGTCAGAGGGGGAGAAAGGTTTGGGGAATGGAGGTAAGAAACTGTGTAATTATTACACCCAGATGGCCCTCAGAACTAATAGCACAAATTGCCTGTAATGGGGTGAGTTTGGGATCAGAGAGGAGAGTGGGAGAGTGGGAGAATTGTCGTGCCTGCTAGCTTGTTAAAAGCAGGCGGGGCTAAAGGCTGGCTGTTGGAGAGCAGGAAAAGACCTGAAGAAACCAGAGTCTCAGGCAAACATCTTTAACCAATCACGTGTCAGGGGTTAATGATGCTGGTGTCATGTGACCCGAGGAGAGGTGATTCCAGAGGTTGTCACTGGGTATTAATCTCTCTCTCTGTATACACCGAGGAGGGCCACTCAGTAAAACTGAAAAACACCGACTACCAATGAATGTGTGGGGGTCCCGGCATGGCCAAGACTATTTGCACCTCCTACATGCCACTGCTCTCTCACACACATTCTCATTTTCTTTCTATCTCTCTGTCTTACACACATTCACACACACACACACTCTCTCTCTCTACTGAACACAAAAAGGGTGTTTCCAGTCCACTCCGGAGTGGATTCCTTGGTCCTTGTAGGTCCCAACCATCTGGACAGCTATCCCCCGGGTGATTTTTGCTTCTACACTACCATGAGAGGGAGGTCCTACATGGAGGTGCTGCACTACCATGAGAGGGAGGTCCTACATGGAGGTGCTGCATGCAGATCACCTCCTTAGTCCAGACCAGCGTCTTCAGGTGTGGTTGTCTGGTCAGCGGTGAGGAGTGCAGTTGAACGTGGAGGTCGTTCTACCACTAGAGAGCCTTGGTGGAGAAGTACTCCAGGGTGGATAAGCAGGAACGCTTCTTTCCCTTCGAAATTGTGAATAATTCAATGAATTGGTGGTAGATAAAGGATAATTCAGTAGGGTCTTAAATGAACACAACTTCTGAAAAATGTATTGGCATAAACGATTAATATTTGATCATCCATGGCAGTGATGCATTAACAAATAATCATTGTAGACCAAGTAAACAGTTTTATTGATCAGATTTATGCATGCACTCTCTTCGCCCCGTTGCCACATCATACTGACATTGTGTATGCACAGTGCCTAAACTGTCGAGAGTTTATGCTAATTCTCAAGCCAAGTAGTTATGTATACATGTGAATGTCTGTGTGGACGCAGCAGTATGAATGCTGAAGAAGCCTCTTCTCAGCGTACACGCCTTCATACGTCTGACCCCTGGTCTAACACTCTGCACAGCACATGCATGAATAATCAGCCTGAGGATTACAAGAGACCCAAGAACAGAGCCAGACAGCAGTATGCATGCTGAAGGTACCCAAGAACAGAGCCAGACAGCTGGATAAATATTGCTGCATCTTAGCAAGGAGGAGGTGATCATATCTTTACCCTGTGTCTGCACATTTGTAGAAGAAAAAATCTGTGTAACTTGTGAACACAGATAACAAAGGATCTAAACTGTGCGTGTGTGTGCACGTGTGTGTGTGTGTGTGTGACAGAGAAAGAGAGAGGGGGCCAGAGGGAGAACCTGGTTGCCATGTGGTTGCCATGTGCTTGTTGTGCAGAATGAGGACATGCAATTTGGCAGTCAGAGGCTGGCAGTGCCACGCCCATTTCCACCCTGACCCCTGACCTTCACAGCTCCACCCTGCCACCCCCACCCCACAGCTCCACCCTGCCACCCCACCCCACAGCTCCACCCTGCCACCCCACCCCACAGCCACCCCACCCCACAGCTCCACCCTGCCACCCCACCCCACAGCTCCACCCTGCCACCCCACCCCACAGCTGCCCTCATCGCGTCTCCCTGACAACGCTGACCAGCTCACTGCTCTCTCGCCATCTAATCTTCCAGGATCTTTGTTTAAGCATTAACAACCAACACTCATCGCTTCTCCCTGCTTACCTCCTCTTTTACTTCTCTCTTCTCTGCTTCTCTTCCTGGCAGACAGGAATTGATAGCGGGTGTTTATCTCTGCAGGGCAGGTCTCTCCTTGTGGTGCACACACACACATACACACACACACACAATACACTGTGTGTCTTTCTTGAACTCTTTCTCATAGACACACAACACACTCTCAAAGGTGGAGGGGCGGATTTGAGAGAGAGGGCTGATTTTGGTTCTCTGCCATGGAGGCTAATGCTGTGGCACCTGACAAGGTGCCCTTGTAATGACTGCAGGTTTCTGATAATGAGGCTCGTGGAGATGCAGGTGAAGCTGCACTCCTCCACGTTTTCTCTCCATCAAGCTGACTTTGCAGACCTGACCTGGCGGTTAATTACAGCATGAACTGTGGGCACTGTGGCGATACGAAGTTAGTTCAGTTTTAAATCGGTTTAGTTTGTGCGCTGTTAGACTCGGAACACAAGCATTTTGTTAGAAGGCATGGAAGGAGGGGAACTCTCGTGTGTTCAGAACTCGCGTGTGTTCAGAACTCTCGTGTGTTCAGAACTCGCGTGTGTTCAGAACTCTCGTGTGTTCAGAACTCTCGTGTGTTCAGAACTCTCGTGTGTTCAGAACTCTCGTGTGTTCAGAACTCTCGTGTGTTCAGAACTGTCTGTGTTCAGAACTGTCTGTGTTTCAGTCCCACAGTGTGACAATGCACTGTGGAATAACTAAGAGTTGTAAATAATAAGTTACCTTTCCCTGAATTTCTAGGCTTATTTACTGTATACATACAGGATAATCAATCATTATTAAGGCTATAAAATCGATGATATGCCATGATACAACCCTAGCATGTCACAGACAGGCACATTCAGTACTGTACGCTACACCCCTTCCCAAGGTGAGTAACTGATTACAGTAGGTGATTAAATACTTAGGATGCAAGGAGGAACCACATAATGAATTTAGCTATTTTCTTTTCAGGTTGTGATGCCGACTTAAAAAATGTCACAACTTGTAAGATTTGCATATGAAATCAATGCTTACGAAATCAAATTATTTTCCTGTCTCTCGTTGCTCAAAATTCGTTTCTCATCTTGGAACACCGTAATGTTGTTTGGCAACTCGAGAGAAATATGGTCACATTTAAGAAGAGGACCAAATGCACCGTTATCAGGTGTTCCATCTGGCCACAAACTCCAGCTGAAGTGCAAACTATTGTTTGATTTAGCAGAATAGTCACCAGTGTGTTTCTGACGTCAGGGGACAGTTGACCCCGCAGCAACAAGCTCTACAGTAGCTCATAGTGGCATTTACTGAGCCTCGGTGTCAGGAGAGAAGAGATGAAAAACCAGCGAGAAATGTCAGGTGTTCCTCACAAAAGAGAAGGGCTATATTTTACTCATCCCTCTCTTCTCTTATCCTCTGCTCTCTCCTGTTCTCTCTTTTTGATGTCTTCTTCTCCTGGATAATGTCATTTCCTCGAGGGTCGATATCACACGGTGATACCCCCCCCCCTTCTCAGTGATCCCTTCTTCCTCTTTCTCTCTCCGCGCTCCTTCAATCTCTGTGTCCACCCCCGCTTCCACCCCCCCCTCCCCTACCCCACACCTGCCTGTCTCCAGAGGGAGGAGGTCACAACATGGCCTCCACTCTGCCTTCTCAAACGCTGCTGAAGGTCACGGCTCATTCTGCAGTTCTTTCTGATGATACTGTGAACGAGCTACGTTTGTTATTGTCTCTCTGTCTCCCTCTCTTTCTCCCTCTCTGTTTCCCTGTCTGTCTGTCTGTCTGTCTGTCTGTCTGTCTGTCTGTCTGTCGCTGTCTGTCTGTCTGTCTGTCTGTCTCCCTGTTTGTCTCCCTCTCTGTCTCCCTGTCCGTCTGTCCGTCTGTCTGTCTGTCTGTCTGGTCCGTCTGTCTGTCAGGCTGTTTGTCAGGCTGTCCCTGTGCCATCCCCATGACATGTTCCAGCTGCAGAGGGACTCTGTCAGGCCGGGCAGTCTTCTATCAGTTCAGTAACACTCCATCTCTCTACCCTGACTTCATCACCTCACTCTCTCTCTCTCTCCTTGTTGCTCTCTATCATTCCTCTAATGCTCCATCACTCTGCTATCATCCCATCAGTCCCACGGCCATCTCCCTTTCTCCCGTCCTTCTCTGCCCCTCCCCTCTACATTCTATCAGTCCCGTGGCGCTCCCTCTCTCCCTCCGTCTCTCCCCTCCCTATCTCCCCCCCTCTCCCCCTCTCCCTCTCTCTCCACTCCCTCTCTCTTTCTCTTCCCCCCTCTCTCTCCTCCCTCTCTCCATGTCTGTGCTCAGCTCTGTCTCCCCAGATCGATGCTGCTGTGAATGTCATCCTGTCTGACTGGGGCCGCGTGGCCTGGTGGAGGGACGCCCAGGGACACTCAGGGACTTCATGTCCGCAGAGCACCGCCGTGTGGGGGGAGTGTGTGTGTGTGTGTGTGTGTGTACATGCGTGTGCGTGCATGCGTGTCTGTATGTGTGTGTGTGTCTGCAGGCCATCCATGATTCTGAGGAGGGATCGTTGATCCTCATCTGTCTCTCTCCCTGAGCAGCAGCTCTGGGCAGGTAAAGGGCACAGGCAAGTGACAGGTCATCGATAGCACAAACAGACGTGCGCGTGTGTGTGTGTGTCTGTGGAGTGATAGTGTAGACAGCATGACTCAGAGACTCAGAGGAACAGCAGACAAACAGACATTGATCGTATTACTCTCTCCAGGAGGCTGTGTGTGTGTTGTGTGTGTGTGTGTGGGTGTGTGTGTGTGTGTGTGTGTGTGTTGTGTGTGTGTGCGTGTGTGTGTGTGTGTGTGTGTGTGTGTGTGTGTGTGGTGTGTGTGTGTGTGTGTGTCTGTGTGTGTGGCGGTGTGTGTGTGTGGTGTGTGTGTGTGTGTGCGTGTGCGTGTGCTGTGTGTGTACGTGTGTGTGTGTGTGTATGTGTGTGTGTGTGTGTGCGTCGCGTGCGCGTGCGCGCGCTTGCAATGCACCTGTGAGATTTCGAAAGAGAGGCAGAAAGACTAAATAGGATTAATTGTGTTGTTTAAACATGCATAGCTCACTAACCTAGTCCTGCAAACACAAGCCCTGCCACACCCTCTACCCACTTCCCCGTCTAGCTGTGTCGCCAGTCACATGGCTCACACACACACACACTGCTCAAAGGCTAAACAATGTCTAACCAGTGACTAGAGACTTGAACTCATTACATCAGCTCTACCTGCCTTACTATCGAGGCCACACTTATCTGCTGCAACAGCCAGAAAACACAGTTTCACATCTCAGGTGGATTCTTTAACCAATAGTAGATTTCATCCTTTCACCTCAGCACCCCGTACAGTACAGCATGTGTGTAAACCTGCCATGGTTTGATGATTCCTTAGAGATCAGTTGGAACACCAGATTCTCTATTTCTGCAACAAACTGATGCATGTGCTTTCGATGTTCCCATCCCCACACACACACACACACACACACACACACACACACACACACACACACACACCACACCACACACACACACACACCCCTCTGGAGTCAGCAAAGGTCAATCTCTTTAATCTCCTTTGACACCCTCGTTATTGGATTCTCCTGCAAGCCTCTTATGAATATGTATGCACACACAAACACATGTACACACACACACACATGTACACACACACACACCTATGTTCACTCTGTTGGCTAGGCTTGCATGTACAGTTGATGCATCTTGTTGCCTTCATTGCCTTCATGGCAAGAAAATGTATCCCCACACTGACGTATGTCCCCAGAGTGTTGATTCTGCAGAAATGTTTCACAAAGATAAATAGTATTCTCAGTCAGATATGAGAGTATGATAGCTTTAATTTCACACATGTCTGGGCACCATGGGAGTGTGGGGGAGGTATCGTGGGAGCAGCGTTGGCCCTTACTACGGGCCAAAGCTGTACCGTTCAACCCAACTTCCTGGATGTGTTAGCCAATCAAAAAGTCTCGAGAAGGATTCTACTTCAGGTCTGTTGTTGCTGACTGAATGGTGGAATTCCAATGGAGAGTGGATTCTTCATGTTGTTTTCTGAGGGCTCTCTTGAAGATGTTAAGTATACTTTTTTATCCAAATTGTTGCAATGTATACAACACACTCAAGTTTTCCAATTATTATTATTATTAGGTGTCATATCTGTATGAATACTATCCTGTGATATGAACGTCTCTAAAGTAGTTTAAAACGCAAGACTATTCTGCTATATAAGATGTGACAGAAATCAAGGACTTATCGACTGATGCCTCATCACCATACAGTACACACTGCACCGATCAGTTAGCAGTCAGCCCCTTTGAGAAAGCAGCTTCCGTACGCAGTCCTTAGAAGCAGGTTGATACTGTATGTACACCACCACACTCTCTCCTAGACACTTCACTCTGATACCACAGGGTTCTACCTCCTCCTTGCAGCCTTCGTGTCAATCAGCGCTTAATCAATCTCCCAGGGGAGCAGTTTTTTTCTGTTGTGGGAAATTAGGTTCAGAAGAATGCAACTGTCTGTCCCCAAAAACCCTCATCTATGATGTCATGAGCAGGGTGGTGACATGTTTCCCAATGAGTCATCCTCTGATGTTATATCTGTATCATCTACTTGTTTAAGTGAGGCTCAGGACAAACTGTGGCCACTGTTTTCCTTGGACGTGGACAATAGAGATTCCATCTATCCGCGTTTCGAGTCGGGTCTGTTTGCAAGACCTCCACTCACGCAGCAAATGGCCGGGTGCTAAAATTAAACCGTTGCTTCGTCAGACCCATTTGAAGGAGATTCGGGAGGTTTAATAATTAAGCGAGACACTCCACCATAACATCTGTTATTTATGAGACAAAATGATGGCCTTAATTTATTTCTGCTTTTACAGGAAACACACGTTTACACGAGTGCTGACACTCTGGCTACGCTCGTGTTTCAGTGTTTCAGAAGATGGTAGTGTTACTGTTCCTCCTGTGA
Source organism: Mallotus villosus (assembly GCA_903064625.1). Classification (NCBI taxonomy): domain Eukaryota; kingdom Metazoa; phylum Chordata; class Actinopteri; order Osmeriformes; family Salangidae; genus Mallotus; species Mallotus villosus. The sequence goes on from CAEFZP010002700.1 coordinate 73,065, forward strand.
AGAGTGTTGAAACAAGTACACACAAGCCTGTGTGCGTGTCTACATTTACATTTAGTCATTTAGCAGACGCCCTTATCCAGAGGGACTTACAGTAGGTACAGGGACATTCCCTCGGAGGCAAGTAGGGTGAAGTGCCTTGCGTAAGGACACAACGTCATTGAACACTTCCGGGAATCGAACCAACAACCTTCTGATTAATAGCCCGACTCCCTAACCGCTCAGCCACAAATCTTCAGACATTGTGGGGGATGGGGAAGAGCAGAGATTACCATCAATATCACTGAAGAACCAAAGCTCACAAGCCTTGATTGCTGAAGAACACTAACATGTACAGAACAGAGCTCAGCCAAGTGGCTCCTATAGATTCTGTGATCCCCTTTGAGCAGATAGGGCATAACAGACCCAAACAAAGTTACTTTATTTCAAGTTATAAAAGAAGTACAATTATAAAACTTGATTAAAGGACAGTGTGTGCTTGTGGTTGTGTGTACACTACACTGCAACACTCAAAGGGGTGGGTTGGAAATGTTGTTGTGCGATCAAAAGTGTCAATCATTTACCCAATAACTCTATAGTCACCTGGGAAACTTTCATTTTCTTTGTTTTATTAGCTTGGGCTTTGATACATCAATAAGGGACCTGTTAGGTTTGTAAAAAATGTGAGATATCTCTTTCATGTCAATAACTTCATATGAGTTGAAGAGACTTTGTTTACTTTCTGATTTGTTTTTACAAGGTTTGACAAAGATTGTTTTTTTTTATTGTACTTTTTTTTTAAGGTTATTTTTATTATTTATTGCATTTATTACTTTGTTTCGTCCTCCGACCAGAAAAGGGAAACATAGTTGCAAAAGAAAGGCCTCGTCACACCTAGGGATTCTGGTCAGTGACAGTTGTGGTGACTTGCTGGTTCTGGTCAGTGACAGTTGGGTGACTTGCTGGTTCTGGTCAGTGACGTTGGGGTGACTGTGTTCTGGTCAGTGACAGTTGGGGTGACTTGCTGGTTCTGGTCAGTGACAGTTGGGGTGACTTGCTGGTTCTGGTCAGTGACAGTTGGGGTGACTTGCTGGTTCTGGTCAGTGACAGTTGGGGTGACTTGCTGGTTGTGGTCAGTGACAATTGTGAGTTGTTGCACTTCAAAATATCTTTGCCTCTGGTGACAAGGTAGGCTTTTAAGTGTTAAGAGTATAACAAGGAATCAATATCCTGGTTACGAGTATCAAAAAGGACGTTATAGATCATAGGTACTGAACACTTTTTCTCCTGTCTTGCAGAGAGTCCAGCTTGGGATTTCTTGACAATCCTTGTCCCACAGTACAGGTTCATGTAGGAAACATTAGGATCCTAATCCCTACTTGATTAAATAGTGTAACTACTATGTATTGTTCTGGTGTAGATTTAGTAAAGAAATACTTACTTAAGGTGTGTATGTGTGCATCGAAATTGCATTTGTGTGTGCATTCCGACATAACGTGTGTGTGTGTGTGTGTGTGTGTGTTCAGTGGGTTTTCATCTGATTCTCTCCTGCATGCTAAGTGAGGCTAACCCTAACACTGTGTGTTTAAATAGGGTTCGATGAATATTTCAGATGGACAACTCTTATTTTCCACTCGGCCAGCTGTGCAGAGACAGAAGCAGAGAGTGACCAAGTGTTTGAATCTCTTTCCCCGCTCCTTAGCCTCTCTAGGCGACAGTAGGACGAGGAGAAACGCATTTCAGTGGTTTGACTGCATCGTGTATCTAGTCAGCACTGTTAAGAATACAATAAGTGGAATGTTTAGGGAAGTGGAAAAAATGCTCACACACACATTCTCTCACAGACTCACACACAATACACCGACACACACATAGACTCAAACACACTCATACACACGCTCACACAGTTCATACACACATACTCTCACAGACTCACACACACACTCATACACACACTCACACAGTACATGCACACACATGCATACACTCAAACACCTACACTCACACAGTACATACACACACTCAAATGCACTCACGCACTGCACACTTGCCTGAGCTGTGTGCTTGTGACAGACTCTCAACATTACTTAATCCAACAGACTATTTTAGTTGTATACAATTGTATTCATACTAGTCTGCTAAGTGAATCCAGATGCAGTCTGCAACCATATACCACCAAATTAAATGTTGGTACTACTCTAAGAGTTTTATTAGCAGACTGGGAGCTGAGTGTGTGTGTGTGAGTGTGTGGGTGTGTGAGTACTGTATGTGAACGTATGTTTGAGTGTGAGTTTGTGTGCGGTGAGGAAGGTTAACAAGCAGTCTAAGTGGGCTAATGTCAGAGGTGAGCCCCCGACTCGGAGCTAGTCTGTGTGTCGTCACAGAGCAGGCCATTCATTCATCACAAACACTTTACCAGCTAATAGACTGACCTTGGTTTAGCACGGTGCTTAAGAATGGAAATGTTTACATGGTACATCATCATAAACATACACAGTTATTACACAGAATTATATAAATATAAACAGTTTTAGTAATGTTCAAACAGACGACAGAAGGCCCCAATGTGAGCTTCCTCCATGCCTCAGGCTCGGCAATTTAGCTGATCTCTCTCTTTAGTATGCACTACTAAGGAGAAGGATTTCCAAAGATTAGAGAACCTGTCCAAACATCTGTCCATGTCACCAGAGAGGACTGCCCTCTGGCCTTCCTCTTTCTCATCTCATCCTCAGCCTCTCTCACCGTCCCTCCGTCTCACCTTCTCTCACCGTCTCTCTGTCTCTCCGTCTCTCCGTCTCACCGTCTCACCGTCTCTCCGTCTCTCCGTCTCTCCGTCCCTCCGTCTCTCGGTCTCTCGGTCTCTCCGTCTCTCCGTCTCTCCTTCTCTCGGTCTCTCCGTCTCTCCGTCTCTCCGTCTCTCTCCGTCTCTCCGTCTCTCCGTCTCTCCGTCTCTCCGTCTCTCCGTCTCTCCGTCTCTCCGTCTCCATCTCTCCGTCTCTCCGTCTCTCCGTCTCTCAGTCTCTCCGCCCCTCCGTCCCTCCGTCTCTCCGTCCCTCCGTCTCTCCGTCTCTCCGTCTCTCCGCCCCTCCGTCCCTCCGTCTCTCCGTCTCTCCGTCTCTCCTTCTCTCCGTCTCTCCGTCTCTCCTTCTCTCCGTCTCTCCGTCTCTCCGTCTCTCCTTCTCTCCGTCTCTCCGTCTCTCCGTCTCTCCTTCTCTCCGTCTCTCCGTCTCTCCGTCTCTCCTCTCTCTCCGTCTCTCCGTCTCTCTGTCTCTCCGTCTCTCCGTCTCTCCTTCTCTCCGTCTCTCCGTCTCTCCGTCTCTCCGTCTCTCCGTCTCTCCGTCTCTCCCTCTCTCTCCGTCTCTCCGTCTCTCCGTCTCTCTGTCTCTCCGTCTCACCTTCTCTCAGTCTCTCAGTCTCTCTTCCAGGCTGGCTCTAAGCCACATCCTCCTCACCTCTTGCTTTCTGAATGGGAGAACTAGCTGCTTGTTTTTTTGTGGGTAAATGCAAGCGACTGCTTGGTTTTAACAGCAGATCCAGAGGACAGGAACAGTGCATTTCAACAGTAACTTACGTGGAGAGCTAATTTTCTAGTCTATTAAACGCAGTCATAAGATAAGGTTCAAATTATAACAGCATTGGCACTGGTAATTGAATGGCTGAGACAGGCAGCACAAACTTATAAGCTTAATAGAAAATTGCTGCAAATCAAAATGTCTGGTCCTCATCTGCCTACTCTAATAACATGTCTAAAAGGTTTTTTTTTCTCTCTCTCAAATTAGCCAGCTGAAAATTGGTCCGTGTTTAAGTTTGGCTGCAGGGTTGAAGGGGACTATTGTGTTAACCTCAGTAACCTTGCCTTGCCTTGTCTCAACCAACGCAGACTTCTGCTGCTTTAACACAGCCTGTTTCCTCCGTCTTCTAAAAATACACCCCAGTCATCATTTACCCACCAGGCTAACGCTTGCTGCCTAAACCTCATTTATTTAACCATGCCTAATGCACAGAGTTGTAAATTCTCTTGGACTCACTCTGCTCTCTCTCCCACCTGAAATGGTGTCTGCAGTTCACAGATGGTTTAGATTAGGAAGGGAAACACAATAAAACACTTTCGGCTAAGGGGCACCTGTGGGGTCGTAGTGTGTGTGTGTGTGTGTGTGTGTGTGTGTGTGTGTGTGTGTGTGTGTGTGTGTGTGTGGTGAGTGTGTGTGTGTGTGACTGAGTGTGTGTGTGTGTGTGTGTATCTGTCACATCCCTCCATAGCTCAAACTTCTCAATTCCCTGCCCCCCTCATTTCCACTGTCCATTCTTAGAAACCGAAGATCTACTTGTCGACCTGATGCAAATGGATTTACAGTGTTACTGAATACAGTGTTTGCTCATTGCCTCCCTGTTCGTGTGAGTGTGTGTCTGTGTGTGTGTGTGTGTGAGAGAGGGTGTGCAATGTTCCTGTGTGTGTATATGTGTGTGTGTGTGTTCATGTTTGAGGCAGTGACGGCATCCATCTTCTAGCCAACAGAACTTGCTTTGGCATGTTTTCATTTCTCCTTGAAAACTGACGGTTTTGGTGATGGCGGTGACCCGTATTCCCTCCTCGTGAACATGTTCAGATTTATTATGACCCTCATTCATGGTTGTAGTTATGGTTGACTTCTTGCTGAGGGCATGGGTATGCACCATCACATTTAAACAAAATGTTCATGTTCTTACATCCAAGAGGTACAAAAGAGATATTTATAATAGGTTGTAATATTTTTATTGTTCCTCAGCTGCCAAATGGTGTACTGTAGCATCATACATGTTGCAGTGTGATGCCTGGGATACTTGAGTAAGCTGTTTATTGTTAGCGTCTCACTAACATCTTAAGACACCAATCGTGGTGCTGGAAAACAGCAAAGGGGCCCAGCAGTCATAAGTGTCTCTTGAAAATGTGATAAATGGCATAAGGTATGCTAACAGCTTTTGAGACTCCTCATTCACCCTCCCTTCCTCCCTCTCTCCCCCCTCCCTCTCTCCCCCTCTCTCCTCTCCCTCTCTCCCTTCTTCCCACCCTCTCTCTCTTCAAAAGAGGTTCAAAAAACCAAACACTGAACCCAACACAACAGTCAGAAACAAGCAAGAGTCTCCAAGAGACCGTAGGAAGGACCCAGGAGGACCCCTGGCTGGGATCGGGCCTGGATCACAGGGAGAAACAGGGAATGTAACAGGGGATGTAACAGGGGATGTAACAGGGGATGTAACAGGGGATGTAACAGGGGATGTAACAGGGGATGTAACAGGGGATGTAACAGGGGATGTAACAGGGGATGTAACAGGGGATGTAACAGGGGATGTAACAGGGGATGTAACAGGGGATGTAACAGGGGATGTACTGTAACTGAGTCAACGTTCAGAGCACAGGTGAAGCTCTTCATGCTGATTGTTCTGAGTTGAGGGACGAGGTGTAAGGCTGAGGTTCTGACATCACGTTACCTCTCGTTTGTACCCCGAAGCACGCGACACAAAGCGCCGCATGCTGCCGTGTGCGATGCGAACACCGTGGCCCCCTCGCTTTACAATGCAGATTCCGTCGCAACCTTCTGTGGTGGAACCTTCGTTAATATTCCCGTGGCGTCCTGGTCCGAGTGGGGCTGCTTGAAATGCTGCACCCACAAAGGGGCCTGCCGTTGCCGGGATCAACGGTGCTGCGGCTCTTAACCCAGAGTTAATATTTGATAACGGGCCCGGGGCCATCCGAGTCCATCCTACCTCTCCTGCAGCAGCATCTCCACACACGGCCGTTCTCATGCTCTTATGACAGAGAATTATTTAGAACTCAATGGACAGGAGGGAGGAAACTGAAAAAGAGTGAGACGTTTGGATTGGGAGACGGAGAGAATGAACAAGCGAGAGAGAGAGGGGGAGAGAGGGGAGAGGGGGAGAGAGAGAGAGAGAGAGGGAGAGGGAGGGAGAGGGAGAGGGAGAGGGAGAGGAGAGGGAGAGGAGAGAGAGGGAGAGGGAGAGTGAGAGGGAGAGCGAGAGAGATCTGTTGTGCATTTGGAAGTGTGTTGTTGTTTATATATCTATTGCTTCATCCAACTGTTGCATCCTGCCGTTTCATTGGGTTGTTCGTGTTGAAGTGTACTTAGAGGAGGAAGGACATGAGGTCAGGAAGAGGTCAGACTTCTGGCTCTCTGAACGATCTTCCCTCTGCTTTCATACAAGAAGCTGCTGTATGTCCTACAAGTGGTTTCTACTAGGCTCCCTGATATCCTCACTCACACTTGATACTCCAGCCCTCCTCTACTTGAAAAGAACATAACCTTTCCACCAAAAACTTGAATACAGCTGATATAAAACTCTAAACATTATTCTTGTTCATCAAGTCATTGATTTTAGATTTGAAGTTCAAATTCAGTACTAAAAAGGTAGTTTCACTGCTTAAACGTGAGATGCACAAAACGTGAGATGCACACAACACACACACACACACACACACACATTAGATCAACATACATGCACACGTCCAGTACAAACAAACACATTCACACATACTGTAAGCACAAGTACATTAAAAATAGACCCCCCCCTTTCAGTCAATACAGCTGTCTGATGATGATGAACAACAAGGAGGAAACACATTCTTGCCAGCTCTGCTCTTTCGGGCCAGGACGTGTTATTCTCAACGATTATTCTCAATGCAGACTTCATTGATTTCCATGAAAACTAATGTCTGCACGCAAATGTTGTTAAAATCAGAAATGTATGAGCATCATATTGGAGTTGTCACTTTATGAGGAATGTGAGCTGTCCACTGCGTTGAGCAATGACTTCACATCAGCTCATTTTTACTATCTGTTTTGTTGTTTGCAGAGAGAAACATTATCCAGAGTGGAAGGCGCAGTCCCTTTGACGCCAAAGCGAGGAAGTCATTTGCAAACAGACTGCTCCGTGGTTCCATGTCACAGAGACAAGACGGATACATACTGAAGAGCAGTGTTGTGCTGATGATTTGTCTGGGGGAGGCAGAGAGGGACTTCTAATGTTCCTCCTCGGATGTCTCCGATAAGCAGGTGAAGTAGAGAAGCGTTTGCTCCCAACACTGCGCTCAGTTCTGTTTGTCTGAGCCTCATTGTGCATCCTGATGATAGCACTGTCTGGGTTATCAACAGGCAGGCCACACATTTAGCTTCAACACAGCACGAAGGTGCGCCGACAGAGACTGTTAAAAGTGCCGCACCACAGAACCCTGTGCAGTTCGAGCCGACAGACACCAGCCTCGTGCTGCTGACCGCCAGGAAGGCACATCGGTTCACCTCGACACACCTTTAATCCCTTGGAAATTATTATTGTGCTCGTTCACGCATACAATCATGACCTTCGACGCGCACACATGTGACGTGATTAGGGTGATTACTGTGATTCCGGAAAGAGCTCTACTTTGGTGAACCTTAACTTAGACGTTCGGAATTCATGATGCATTTCTCGTTACTCATTTTGACAAATTGCGGGGAACGCGTCTACAAGCTGCTGATGAAAAATGATACGGTCAAATTTAAGTAACGAGAAAACAGCTGTATCTACTCGCGCTGAGTTTGCTGTTTGCAAACAAGCATCAGTCATAATCAATACACTGAACTACAAAAAGTGATCATTTTCCTACTCAAAGACGTTTCTCACAGGAGCCAAATTGATTAGGTGTCCTGTTTCTGGGGTTTCCACTACTGTCCTGCATATTTCTCACGCTGTCTCAGTCCTCTCAGTTCAGTCTGTAAAACACAGCTGCCTGCAAGGATTCATATCTAAAGATTGCCTGTAAGGATGTTTAGCTTGACCACCAACCTCCAGCATGGGCAGTCTCTTGCTTAGGCCTATATAAAGTGGATTGGCAAAGCATTGTCTGTGATTTATAAAACAGGGAAACAAAAAAGGGGGCTTACAAAAGTGAATAAAGCTGAGGATCTCTGAGCGTGATCCGTTGGGTACAAGGACCCCTACTCAAAAACACAACAACTTAGGCCTACATTTGGTACACTAACGACGACATGATCAATGGTTGGGCTACGGTACATCCAATAGCGAGTGTGTGTGTGTCTTAAAAAGAAAGAGGGAGACAACAGAGAGACAACGAGTGCAGGTTTAATGGACTGTCCCGGGGCCAGGCTTTGTTGCTCTCCCTCATCAAACACGACGGAGGTGCTTTAGCCCCGTAATGGATGCTGCGTGCCCGCAGTCGCAGCACGCCTCACAGATTCCTCTCATTCATTGCTCATTCCTTATAGGCCAGGTGACAGCCCACATTCACACCCACCATCGCATGGTCGGGACAGATGCACCTTGTGTTGAAAAGAAAAGTGAATATCGGAGAGGAGAGACAGAGACAGACAGAGTTTTTTCAATACAACTTAATTTACTGGGTAATATGGAGGAATGGAATAATCAAAAGCACCAGAAGAAGTCTTAAAAGAAGTCTGCCAGGTTCGGAGTCAGCTGAAGCCTCAGCTAGTTGACGTGCCCATCTGGAACCTTCCAGGGCCCGTAACACAGTCACTTAAACACACACACACATCATAGCAGTGACCAGCATGCCCCACACTGCCTGTCACTGTGACAGTGTCTATTTCAAACGGAGGGATGATGTTTGGCCAAACAGAGAACGTTCCTCTTTAATATATCACTAGCTGCATTCATCATGGATTTAAAAAAAGTGTACTTTTCACAGAAACAGTAGCCTACATAAGACGTTGTTTTAGGAGTTGGTTCAAAAGCCACTGTCACTGCCTGCCCCCCGGCCACATCCCCCACCAACTCTCTCTTCTGCTCTTTCGCTAACTGTATTTTTCATCCTCCCTCTCTCTAGCCTTGTTAAGATTTGTGTTGGGTTGATTGATCAAACTTCCAGTAAGCTCGGGCTGTGTGTCTTGTCTGGACGCTCCCTCAACTAGCCTGGGATACTGGAGGGAGAAACTCCGAAGTTTCAACAGCCTACAGAAGTGGTGTAGGCCTACTACACTATTAGCATTGTGTTAACAGATTAACCCTAGCCTCTCGGTACGAAAGGCCACAAATGAAGTTTAAACACATTTCATGAAGATTCATTTTCTTGGTCTTTGGTTCCCCCTTTTGGTCAATTCTTTGAGCCGAATACTTTTTCATGGGCTCTCTGTTATCAGTGTGAACATTTAATTTCATGGAATTATCAGAACAAATTGACCCGATATATCACAGGCGGAACACTTTAATCTTCACAGTCGACATCTCCTCAGATGACTGAAGATGCGCTTCTTCTAAAAACACTTTTTCCGGGCACAAAAGGAATCTCCAGTCATACAATCAAAAGTGACTTTGAAGGTGATTGTGAACCCACAGTGTATTTCATTGCATTCAGAGTGCCTCTTTTCAGAGCAGGTGACGAATAGCCTTTCCGTTTTATTTAGTCTTTCCCACTTTTTTCTGCAGACTTGGCAAGATAAGGTCCGTGGACGATTCCCTGTGACTGAGGGCCTGAGCTCAAGTATCACTGTCATGGTCTTTGTGGTGTGTGTGATTGAAAATCCAGTTACACACACACACAGAGACACACACACACACTTTCCTTCTTTCTTTAGCTGTCGCACTCTTTTGAAGCCTGTTATCAGTTGTGTGAAAGGAAAGATTAATGATTTTTGGCTAGGGCACAAAGACACACGCAGGCAGAACCATTTACAACATCGTCTTCATTTAGGACCTATTCTCTATTCACAGTTTTCTTTCCATAATACGTCCTCCATAATACTCTCTTCAAATCGATACCTAATCTGTATTTTAAACATTTCGCCCTATTCAAGCCTTCTATGCCACCATCTACTACAAGGTCACTGGTTAAAGACAGCTCATCTATGCTCAAAAGATAATTCTTTTTACAATAAATTGAACTTTGAAACACTTTGAACTTTTAAACAGGTCAATAGTTCAATAAATTACATTTGCTGGCATAAGTCGGCATGTTGATGAAGAGGTTTAATAAGTGGATGAATTCCACAGGGGTAGCTGCCACTGGGACTTGTAGTTTTGGGTATTTTGGTAAAATACACAGGAAACTCATGCTGCTTCTTATGCAGAACTATGATTTACTAATATAAGACCTTTGGATACATTTACCTAGAAGCAAAACATTTCTCTGAACAGTATTTGATCGTTTTTACATAGCATACCTGATGCATATACTTTAATCACCAAAGATAAGGGCACACTGTACCGTTCTATAGCCTGTTTCTTTCTGTAGTGTGTTGTTGAAACCCCAGGGTGGTGTGAACTTGGTCGTGGGAGAGAGACAGACCTGCCCAGCAAATGCAGTGGCACCATATGGTACGATCATTTCCTGTCTCTCCATAGGCCCCCCACAGCCCTGTGGTTTAACAGCCTGTCCATGCCAGACAGACACACACACACACACAGAAACCGATGCGGTATAAACACACACACTGTTTCTCCCAGTCAGGATTGGTGCCAGCAGATACACACACAGACAAGGCCCTGCAATGCTGTTCTTTCATAAACACCAGAGACCGTTCTAACAGAAGGAGAAGGAGCCATGTTGCTAACTCCTTGCGTTCCATTGACCTGCTGATTGTTGGGTGGCAGGCAGCCCTCATCGACAGAGCTAGACCGCCCTCTGCTGGACGTTTGTGGAACAGCAATTCCTTAGATGCAGATTACCTGGGGGGTATTCCAGGTAGCCGGTTTTGTGAAAACTCTGAGTTGTTTAACCCTGAAAATAGGCAAACTCCGAGGTTTCCGTTCCAGAAAGAGAGGTAACGAAACCTTTTGGTAAGTTGCCATGGTAACTTACGCTGTGAAACTAACCTGGTCGCGAGCAGGTTAGTTCCATGCCAAACTCTGAGTTTTACCTATCCCCTCCCACTTTCTGAGTTTGATAGCGTTGGAAGACATGGGATATCGTTTCCTGGTTCAGCCGAGCGATCTCGAACAAAATTAAATTCGCTTAGTTATACGCCAGGAGACGATTTCAAGACTGCGATTTGATGTGCTTTAATTCCCTGATGAATGCCTAAGTTAACGTTACCGTTTCCCGTCACGATCTGTAATTTATTTGAGCAACATTCTCAGCCCTTGGGTCTTCATCGCTAGTGTTATACGCCGTGGACGTGCACACATAATTGACCAAAAGCTTTTTGGCACTGAAATAAAGAAAAATCATTGAAATTGTAGGATTTGGTCTTCTTCATTGCCTACAAATAGAAATCTAACAATGAGTAGCCTTGGTTTGAAGGAAGATGGGAAACTGAACAGTAGGCCTATTAACATTAACCAAATAAGGCCAATAGCCTACCAATTGCAGTTATTTGACTCTTTGGGTTAAATCAAAGCAAGAATGGTCAAATTAAAGTGAAATAATATAATCATGTAATCATATTGCAAATGAATGAAATCAATGAAAGTTAACTAGGCCTACTCTACCATGACTAGGCCCATTGTAAACCAGAGATACAAAGCCAGAGCTGAGGAGAAGGTCTCAGGAGATCAATCATCCACAGAAAAATGCTTCACAATTCCTTTTAATACCCAAGAACAACTACAATCACACCACAATCTTGACCCTTTCTTATCAACATGACTATGCTACAGTAAGTTACACAATGAGATGTGAGAGCCATCAAGTTGAGACTCCATCCAGTAACTCCATAGTTTACCATATGAGAGGTGGGGGCAGGTTGATAGCCTTACAAGGTCAGCCTCTATTCTTCTGCCCTAAGTCCTACACCATCTCTTGGTAAAAATAGAAATTCAGCAAATTCAATAATTAATTTTCATAGCCTATAGGTTATTGTTCCTACAATTAACATCACTTTTGACCATGCATTCTCCCGTAACTGGAGTTCCAGTAAATCGTTTTCGAGATTAGTCTTTATTCGTCTACCCTAAGTAGGCCTACACCATCTCTTGGTCAGTTTTTGGCACTTTCTTCATGAGGTACAGTTTGTACAACTCATTTATTTGTAACTATATAGGAATAGGCCTACATGAGATTACATTAGCTACATTTCACAGTTCCACATGCAAAATACACCTGCCATTAAATGAACATCTCACTGTAGCATCCATGCTCTGTTCAACATGATTAGAATGTGCAAATCGTTTTTATACGATGTAAATAATAGTAAGCTACATGGGGAGAGAACTACCAGCTACCACATAATTCTCTGCATCCATTTCTACGGCAGCAGTCAATGTCTTTTCGTCATCATCATCTTTTGATGAAAAGCATTCTGTTGGGGGAAACTGCTTGAAATAGGCACCAATTGATATTGAATTAGTATCATGTCGAATATGATTGAAACCAAGGTGACGTCGAGGCTACAATCACAAGCGTATAGCCTAAGCAAACTATGCATTACCTGCGTAGTATGTTTTTATATTTAATAAAACATTGAACCTGCTATTTTATTAAGGCCACCACTTTTTCTCCTGTAACATTAACGGACAGTTGGGTTAAATGTTCAATGTATGGACTGGCTATTATATTCAAATGTATGCTCGGCAGCAATTGTCTCCCACGCCACTTGCATACGCTGCTACAGCCGTGTTGCTTTTTTCCGGAAAATGTACTCGACCATAAACACGAAATGAAACTTGAATCTGAAGTTTGGTGACGTAGGACAACGTTTTTTGTCGCCGGGTGGCATGGTGGATCCTAGTATCGGAGCTCCATTGATGTTGGCTTTCAATAGTTCTCATGCCCGCGCTTAACTCTGAGTTGACGTACTCCGAGTTGAGTTAACTAATTCATATCAGCTTTTCTGGAACCGAATTTTCAGAGTTTCCAATGTTAGAGTAACTCAACTCAGAGTTCAGGGTTAATCTCAGAGTTTGTTAAACCCGCTACCTGGAATACCCCCCTGGAAACACTGACTGAATCTCAGGGGAGTGTAAATGAGTAGACACCGTGAGGGGGGAGGGAGGGGTTAAAGATGGCTCGTTAATATAACATCTTTATCGAAGTTGAGATGACGCGTTTAGGCACAGGTTCGATATGCAACTTTCTTAACTGTAGTCCTCTGAGGTGAAAGGATAACCTTGAAAGAGAGAGTGTAATGTGAGTTAGACTGGTGTTTATGTAATGCAGTAAAGAGGGCCCTGAATGTCCCGTTTGGTCCTTAACCATTTCCTGCAGGAGCAAGAAATATGTGAGCTGAATATAATATTTGGTAGGTTAACATTATGTTTAATGTTAACCTACCAAACCCTCTGTCTGTAGCTAAGTCCCCAGGTCGCTTGTCTCGTTACATTAACTCTTTCACTGCTAGTCATCTCTCTGAATGTTTCCTGAGTAATGATGTGGCTAGCTCCATTTCTACTGCAAATGAGCTTCCTTGCAGCATTGATGACTTAGTGTCTCTATTTAACTCATCTTGCTCTAACATTTTAGATTCTATTGCTCCCCTTAAACTCAGACATCCCAAACCTAAGTCACAACCCTGGCTTGATGACACAACCCGCTCTCTCAGGCAGGCTTGTCGTAGAGCTGAGCGGAAATGGAACAAGGATAGACTTACCATCTCTCTTGACATTTTCAGAAATTCATTAGCAGCCTTCCAGACAGCGGCTAAGAAAGCCAGAGCCAAACATTTCTCAGATATTATTAACAAACACTCCAACAGACCGAAAATCCTTTTTAGTACCATCAACTCAATTATTAACCCCAAAGTCTCCCCAGAGGTCGAGTCATCCACAGGCATTTGTGAAACTTTTTTAAAGTTTTTTATTGATAAAATAAATAACATAAAACTGTCTTTTACCCCCCTCTGCTTCCAGCACTTCACCGTGTCCCCCAGCTGTTACAGCTATATTTGAAAAATTTTCACCGGTGACCCTTGATGATCTGAGAGATATTATCAAGCACATGAAACCCTCTACATCCCCCAATGATGCTATCCCCTCTCAGATCATCAAAGACGCCATTGAAACCATCGGTTCAAGCATTCTGATCATTATAAACACATGCCTTGTCTCTGCTACTGTTCCCCTCATGTTTCAAGCACGCGGTTGTCCAGCCGTTGCTTAAAAAACATAACCTGGATGTTAATTGCCCAAATAACTTCCGTCCAATATCGAAACTACCATTCATTTCAAAAATTCTGGAAAAAGCAGTCCTCTCTCAAGTATTGCCATTTCTCAACTCTGCCAATGTCTTGGAGCCCTTTCAGTCTGGCTTTAAGGCACGCCACAGCACTGAAACGGCTTTGCTAAAAGTGTCTAATGACTTACTCCTCACGCTAGACACAGGTGAGAACGCCATCTTAGTCTTATTAGACCTTAGTGCTGCCTTCGATACAGTCGACCACCCCACTCTTCTAGCCCGTCTCCATCAGTGGGTTGGTATAAGGGGCTCAGCTCTGCAGTGGTTCTCCTCCTACCTCTCCCACAGATCATTTTCAGTGTCCATAGGTCAGCACTCCTCCTCCTCTGCTCCTCTGTCTTGTGGGGTCCCCCCAGGGGTCCATCCTGGGTCCAATCCTGTTTTGTTTATATATGCTCCCACTGGGGAATATAATCCGAAAATATAACCTGTCATTCCACTTCTATGCCGACGACTCACAATTATATCTCCCTCTGAGATCCGGGGACTGCCTTCAGACGCTCCAAGAGTGTCTCAAGGAGATAAATGACTGGATGGGGGATAATTTCCTCCAGCTTAACAATAGCAAAACAGAAGTCATCATCTTTAGCCCCTCCAAATTAAAAAAACCCATCTTCACTGACCTAGGTAGTTTAACCCCATTCATCAAACCATCCGCTAGAAATCTGGGCGTCATTTTTGATTCCGAGCTATGCTTTAAAAAGCAAATTTCATCTGTAGTGAAGAACAGCTTCTACCAGCTCAGAACCATCTTTAAAATAAAGCACTCCCTATCATATCACAACCTTGAAATAATTATCCATGCTTTCATTACATCACGGCTGGATTACTGTAACTCCCTCTACCTTGGTCTCCCTCAGCTCCTCATATCACGCCTCCAAATAGTCCAGAATGCAGCAGCAAGACTGTTGACTGGGTCAAAAAAGTGGGAACACATCACACCCGTTCTTGCTTCCCTTCACTGGCTGCCTGTACAATATAGGATCATTTTCAAGACAGTTCTCATGATATTCAAAGCCCTCAATGGTCAGGCCCCATCTTATATAGCGGACCTTGTACATCCCCACTCAGCCCCTAGGACCCTAAGATCATCCAATAAGGGTCTTCTCCGCATCCCCCCGATCCAGACTAAAGCAAAAAGGTGACCGGGCCTTCGCAGTAGCTGCCCCACGCTTGTGGAACCAACTGCCACCTGACATACGAGATGCCCCCCTCCATTGCTGCCTTTAAATCAAGGCTCAAAACCCATCTGTACACCCTGGCTTTCCCTCCCCATTAGCTATCTGACTTCTACACTACTGTATATGTTTGTGTGTGGAAGTCCGGGTTATATGTACTTTGTATTTTTATCTTTATTTTTTCTATTGTTGTTGTTGTTATTTTACCTTCATGTTGGCATACCGAATGCACTATGTACAGCACTTTGGTCAGTGAAAACTGTTATAAATGTGCTTTTATAAATAAATTTTACTTACTATTTTACTTACTTACTGAAGTCGTATGACCTCCATTGCCAATTCTCATGCAGTGCAGTAAATGTCTCTCCTCCCTTTGTCTCCCTGGCTCTCTCTCTTTAGAGATATCTCTCCTTTTACCGTTTTTTTTCCTCTCTCGCTGGTGCTTCTTTATCATCTCTGGGTGTGTGTGAGGGCTGTTAAAGAGGCTTGAAGAAAAAAAGAGATGAAAGAGAGAAAAAAGAGAAGGGGAGAATGGCGGGGCACATAAAAACATCCACTGGTGCGTCCCTGAAGCAGGCCTTTGCATTGAGACGAGCTGACCAGTGACATGGATTAATCTTCCCAGCGCTTAGCCTCAGGAAGCATACTGCTACACCACAGCCTCTACACACACAAACACACACACACACACAAATAAACACACACACACATGCTCATCCACGCATGTTACAGGCCTACAGCTGCAGCAGAGCCGTGGCTCCATGACAGGGTTTTCCTCTCAGCTGTCATGGCAGTTACCTCTCTCCTAACTCAAGGTGTTTCTCTCCATGTTTTCTCCCCTCTCCTAACTCGAGGTGTTTTTCTCCATGTTTTCTCCCCTCTCCTAACTCAAGGTGTTTCTCTCCATGTTTTCTTTCCCTCTCCTAACTCAAGGTGTTTCTCTCCATGTTTTCTCCCCTCTCCTAACTCAAGGTGTTTCTCTCCATGTTTTCTCCCCTCTCCTAACTCAAGGTGTTTCTCTCCATGTTTTCTCCCCTCTCCTAACTCAAGGTGTTTCTCTCCATGTTTTCTCCCCTCTCCTAACTCAAGGTGTTTCTCTCCATGTTTTCTCCCCTCTCCTAACTCAAGGTGTTTCTCTCCATGTTTTCTCCCCTCTCCTAACTCAAGGTGTTTCTCTCCATGTTTTCTCCCCTCTCCTAACTCAAGGTGTTTCTCTCCATGTTTTCTCCTCTCTCCTAACTCAAGGTGTTTCTCTCCATGTTTTCTTCCCTCTCCTAACTCAAGGTGTTTCTCTCCATGTTTTCTTCCCTCTCCTAACTCAAGGTGTTTCTCTCCATGTTTTTCTTCCCTCTCCTAACTCAAGGTGTTTCTCTCCATGTTTTCTTCCCTCTCCTAACTCAAGGTGTTTCTCTCCATGCTTTCTTCCCTCTCCTAACTCAAGGTGTTTCTCTCCATGTTTCTTCCCTCTCCTAACTCAAGGTGTTTCTCTCCATGTTTTCTTCCCTCTCTCCTAACTCAAGGTGTTTCTCTCTCCATGCTTTCTTCCCTCTCCTAACTCAAGGTGTTTCTCTCCATGTTTTCTTCCCTCTCCTAACTCAAGGTGTTTCTCTCCATGTTTTCTTCCCTCTCCTAACTCAAGGTGTTTCTCTCCATGTTTTTCTTCCCTCTCCTAACTCAAGGTGTTTCTCTCCATGTTTTCTCCCCTCTCCTAACTCAAGGTGTTTCTCACCATGCGTTCTTCCTCTACCTCCCTCCGTCTCACTCCGTACTCACTCACCGTAACCTGGCAACCTGTTGGGGCCTTTCCTGGGATTACCTTGGGTGTGGGCGGGGCCTATGTGGTGCATGCATGGGCGTGTGTCGACCACATGGCACTTTGCCAAGCTCTTGATCTTTCCCACTTAGGAGCATCGGGCATCTTCAACCATATGTTGTATCTGTGCTCTTCTCTTAGAGAACAAGGCATACAATACTCTCCTCACACGTAGAGAGTATTGTCTCCCACACGACAGGATCATGTCGCACGCCCACAGACAGCATGCCGAGGATTCGACAGAGAAACACGAGG
>CAEFZP010002701.1:0-19000 GCA_903064625.1 Mallotus villosus
CAGGGCTGGGGACTAACTGGCTCCACTGGCTCACTGGGTGGCTGGCCTTGGCGTAGGACTCTGGGCTGCAGGGCAGTGGCTGTGGCGTTTGGGACGGGTTATGGGTTGGCATCTCTGCAGTTAATCTGAGTACTTCCGGTTCCATCCGTGACAGAAATAGATTGTAGGCAGTAGGCACGCCTTCTAGGACTAGCTGATGGACAGGTACGGATGATGGGTCACGTCTTCAGAGGGCGCACATACACCGGCTAGGAACCAGACTAGACCAACAGCAACCCCCCCCCCCCCCCCCCACCCTCCCGTACAGAACTTTGACTATTTAGAGCGTCGCTTCTAAAGGCAAATTTGTTAAAACAGGTCATAAATGAGATGTGAGGATGGGCGATGATAAAAGGTAGGTAGACGTTTAGATTAGAGGCAGATTGGCAGACGAGACGGTTCGTTCCACTGAATTAAACAAAAGGTAAAGCAGCACTACTCATTTCACACGATCTAGAATCGTCTTCGAGATCGGTATAGCTGATAGAGATCAAGAAAAAACAGAAGCGTAGAGAGAACGCAATAGATGCGCTTAGAGAGATCGAGAGCGAGAGGGCGAGGACCGTCCACCCTACAGTAGTCGATCCTGTCAAGAACTCCCCCCCTCAATCAATGAACTCCTCCCTCTCTCTCCCCCATCCCTCCATCAATCCTGGTGTAATAATGACTTAGCCACATGGGGCGTCAAGGCTCATAATGACGGTTTTCAGACTAACGTTACCTCAAACACAACTCTAGATTTCTGCTCCTATCAGCTTGCCATCAGGCTGAGTGGCACCTGTGACGGTGACTTGTTATTATCACCATATAATAATGAACAACTTCAAAAGTGCAGACATGATGTTCTCCAGACAGCCAAACACAAGACACACACACACACAACACACAGACAACAACACACACACACACAAACACACACACAGAGACACACACACACAACACACACACACCACCACACACCACACACACACAGTGGTACTTGGGCTCACATCCCACCCCAGGGGAGACAATGATGAAGCCAAAACAAACACACCCACCTCTGTCAGCGTAACCAACACAACACTCCACCCTGCGCTGCAAGATCCATGACTAACTAGGGTCTGGACTGGCAGGGAGAGACAACACAGAGGAGACGGAGGGGATGGAGGGGAGGTGGAAGAGGAAGATGGAGGGAAAAGAGAGAGTTCCATGTGCGTAGGTAAAACTAGTACTAAGGATAGGAGTATGGAGGGATAAGGAGGTGGAGAGTTGGTATGGATAGATCGAAGGACAAAAGGGATTGATTTCATGAGGTGGAAGGATGGATGGATGAAAGAAAGAAAAAGGATAGTGGAAGAATGAGGGGTGGGCTAGGAACGTTTGACCGATGGGGTGGAAAGATTGATGGGTGGGGGTGATGAAGGCTCGAGTTATGCAGGTAGAGGGTGGAGAGATGGGGGATGCAGGGGAAGGATATAGGGATATTGAGGAAGGATAATTGATGGAGGGATTGAACAATCGGGTGGATAGAAGGGCGGAGAGGATAGAAGGGTGGAGGGATAGAAGGGCGGAGGGATAGACGGTGTGGAGGGATAGAAGGGCGGAGGGATAGAAGGGTGAGGGATAGAAGGGTGGTGTTCTGGATAGAAGGGTGGAGGGATAGAAGGGTGTTCTGGATAGAAGGGTGGAGGCGATGGAAGGGTGGAGGGATGGAAGGGTGGAGGGATAGAAGGATGGAAGTTGGAAGGTAGCATCTGCTCTTCTAATGGGCTGGCTGGCATCTAGCACTGACCCACGGGCCACTTGTTAGCTATTAGGCACCTGCACTGCTACACATACACACACACACACACACACACACACACACACACGTACATGAACGTACGCACAAACACACTAGACCTGGCGCACACATGCTGACAGCAACAGATATTCTCCACTTATCCAGAACACCAGAGGATCTCATAGCTGCACGCAGCTCCTGGTGGAACCTGAAGGGTTCTCCTATACAGCTGCCTGGTGGAACCTGCAGGTTCTCCTATAAGCTTCCGGTGGAACATACAGGTTCTCCTATACAGATGCCTGGTGGAACATGCAGGTTCTCCTATACAGCTGCCGGTGGAACATGCAGGTTCTCCTATACAGATGCCTGTGTGGAACATGCAGGTTCTCCTATACAGCTGTCTGGTGGTGGAACATGCAGGTTCTCCTATACAGATGCCTGGTGGTGAACATGCAGGTCTCCTATACAGATGCCCGGTGGAACATGCAGGTTCTCCTATACAGCTGCCCGGTGGAAGATGGTTAATCCAGCTGCACACAGCTGACTAATCAACAGGGTCAAACTCCTGATCAGAGGGCGAGCCTGCTGTGTCTCTGGAAGGGCTCTGGTCATTACTCTAACCATCCATTTGTTTAGCAAACCCACAGCTCTTTTACTGCTCATGTCTAGTCCTCCTCTGGAGCTGCTGCTATCCCAGCCTCCTCTTCTTCTGTGGTATAGGCATGTCCCTGTCATCCCAGCCTCCTCTCTTCTGTGGTATAGGCGTGTCCTGTCATCCCCAGCCTCCTCTTTTCTGTGGTATAGGCGTGTCCCTGTCATCCCAGCCTCCTCTTCTTCTGTGGTATAGGCTGTCCCTGTCATCCCAGCCTCCTCTTCTTCTGTGGTATAGGCGTGTCCCTGTCATCCCAGCCTCCTCTTCTTCTGTGGTATAGGCCTGAGCCTCCAGTGGGCTGTTGGCCAGTCAGCATCACGCCAGGTGTTCTGACTCACAGTCCTGAGGCAGGGTGGCCCCGCCTCCTCAGGATCATGACACGCCTCGTGTGCCTCTGAGGCGAGGCAGAGAGCGTTGTCACGTTGCAGGAGAAGTGAAGGGCTTCTCAGGCCTTTCATTTGAAGGTCAGTGGTCATCTGCAGTGCTGACGAGTGTTCTCTCTCTCTCTCTCTCTCTCTCTCTCTCTCTCGCACACACACACACGTGCACACACACACACACACGTGCACGCACACACACCATGTCCTCGAACACACAGTTTTATCTCAGCATGTCGAAAACGGGAGGTGTACAAATAGGAAACGAAATCAAATGAGAATGTTTGTATGTTACAGTGGGGCCGTGGAAGGTGACCCACTCGTCCTCCTCTCCATCACTGGTGCTCAAGGAGCTCCTCCTCTGACTTGTTTACCTACTTCCAGAGGGCATAGCTCTCCTGTAATTCCTGCTTTAATTCTGCTGTGCACCAGGGGTACCCTGACATACAAAACAAATACATCCGTCATTCAGCCAATCAGCCTCTATAAATAAGTTCCGAGCCATTAGAGTGACTAATGCCTGTCACTAGGAAGAGAAGTGGAGGGAGGGAGGGAGGAGAGAATAGGAGAGAGGTGGAGGAGGAGAAGGGTGAGGAGGACAGAAGTGAAGAGAGGCGGTGGAGGAGAGGAATAGAAAAAGGCCTGGTTTCCTCCTTGATACCATGTTATGACAGTGAGACAAAGAGGGAGAAAGAGAGAGAGGAGGAGGAAGAGCGACAAAGTGGAAGAGTGAGAGAAAGGGAAAGATAATAGAGAGATAAAAGGGGTCGAGAGAGCGAGCGAGAGAGAGCTCTGGCGGCCGACCCGATCCTTCGTCTCTCTGTAGTCGTGTTGCTTGGTGACTGGAGCCTGGTCTCCGTGACATCAAATACTAGTCTTGATCATTTCTCAAATTAAAAACAGAAAAATACGTTTTTCTGTGGCAAGTTGTGGTTTGTGGAAAACCTAAAAAGCAAACGTTGTGCTGAGGGTCAGAACCTTGTCTCTCCTGGTGCTAATGAGCAGCATGTAGAGCTGTAGAAACAGCAGCAAAGAGTCTTCTGAGAGGGACAATGCTCTCTTTGGAGGGAGACAACCGCCAAGAATATTTAAACAGCAAAACATATTCCTGGTCACTCTCATTTTACAGCAGGATGTAGACTTGATGCTCGGAATCAGTCCTTGAAGTCTCTCCCTTAGTGAGTCATCAGGTGGGATGGATGGGGAGGAACAGGGAGCTGGAGAGAGAGAGGGCTCTGCTCGCCCATTAGAGGTTTGGCTGGTCGCACTGGATAGGAGGGTTATTTTAGAGGACAGCACGAAATATGCTCCTCATTGAGATGTCCCCCCCCCCAGCACACACACACATGCACACGCAATCTGTCTGTCTGTCTGTTGCTGTCTGTCTGTCTGTCTGTCTGTCTGTCTGTCTGTCTGTCTGTCTGTCTGTCTGTCTGTCTGTCTGTCTGCCTGTGTCTTGCCTGCCTGTCTGTCTGTCTGTCTGTCTGTCTGTCTGTCTGTCTGTCTGTCTGTCTGTCTGTCTGCCTGCCTGTTGTCTGTCTGTCTGTCTGTCTGTCTGTCTGTCTGCCTGTCTCTCAGAGGTGAAACTTACATCCTAGGTGTTGATTGAACCATCTGGGAGGAGAACACAGCTTATCTGCTATATTTGAGAGACTCACCAACACCTTCGGAAAACGTCTTGTCAGCACGACACACACACACGCCCAGACAACACACACACACACACACACACTCATGCGCTCAGACACACACACACACACACATGAAGCAGCAGGTGTATACTCTTGAGGGTAATCATCCACAGAGCTCAATGGGCCTACCACAGCCTAGTTTGGTCTCTGAGTCCTCCATCTCTGTGTGGAGGGGGGAGGCAAGCAGGTAGAGAGCATTCTCTGGTTCCCCTCTGCAAGATAAGTCTCTAGTCCTCTATCTCTCTCTCTCTCTCTCTATCTCTCTCTATGCATGTTCTCCTCTGCTAAGCTCTAGTCCTCTCTCTCTCTCTCTATCTCATCTCTCTCTCTCTCTACTGTTCTCCTCTGCTGGGGTTCTAGTCCTCTCTCTCTCTCTTCTCTCTCTCCTCTGTCCTGTCTCTGCTAGGTTCTAGTCCTCTCTCTCTCTCTCTGTCCTGTTCTCTTCTAGGTTCTAGTCCTCGTTCTCTCCTGTTCTCCCCTGCTAGGTTCTACTCAGACATCTCAAGATCATGTGGGATGTAAAAGGAGAATTTGAATCTGTTGTTTTAACGAGCTTAACGAGCACAACGAGCTTAACGATCATGACTGAACACACTCACTTCCACCTTTTGGGAGAAGAAGGAAAAATGAAAATGATTGATTTTATTGAGCAGCATTGCTTCATCTCTCACAGGAGCATGGTGTTTGTACGTTTATGCAAAGTTGTTTTTTGAAGGAGCCCCTATTCACACACCAGACAGATCTTTTATATCAGTGGTTTTAAAACCATCTCAAGGAGCAGATGGTGTGTGTTTGTGCGTATGTGTGTCAGGCTGTGTGTGTGTGTGTGTGTGTGTGTGTGGAGGCTCAGTGCCTGCTAATGCAACTCTGGCCTGCATTCAGGAAGTCTCGGACACACGCCAGGATATGACAGCAGCTAGCACTTCCTGTTAGACCAGATTAAAATAACTGGAGTGAGAGCTCCCAGGTAATACTCTCGATATAGTCACCACCATCTGGATGGGAATGCATCTCTGTTCAGAGGAGACATGGACCATATCAGCCCCAGCTCCTCCAGGAGCAGATTCCACAGTGATCCAAAAGTCATTTTGTTGAGTGAATCGTTTGGATGTGGAACAGTAGGGGAGGCTTCTCTCGCAAACACACACACCACACACACACACACACACACACCACGCACGAACACACACACCACACACACACACGCACGAACACACACACCACACACACACACACACACACACACACACCACGCACAAACACACGCCCCGTGATAGACAGGAGACACCCTTGGGCATGCTGATGCATGGCTGCTGTTGTTTTTGTTGATGTTGTTGTTGTTGATACGTGGTCTTCTGCACACTTCTGTCAAACTGCTGACATCACTTCCACTTCTCCAGCGAACCAATTACAGTGTAGAGTCAGAGGAGGAGGAGAGAGGGAGGGAGGGATGGGGGTAGAAGGGGGTAGCTGCGGTGTGTGTGAGTGTGAGTGTGTGGAGGGTAGTAAAGGGAACGTCAGTTCTAACACGCTGATGTATTTGAAATGAAAAACCTTGACCTGTCCCAACAGTTTAGGATCTGCTGTGATTGCTCTGTCTGTCCTGCCACACACACACACATAAACACACACACACACACACACACACATAAACACACACACAAACACACACAAAAGCATACTCAAATGAAAACATACTCTCACAGGAACATACTGTAGGAATGCACACAGCAGTCACTCAAACACTTAAACATACTGTATGTCCACACACACACAGGTATGTACACACAGAAATATGTGCGCACACACACACACACACAGAGGTATGTTCATAACAAGAACATTGAAGGCTGTCACCACAGTTTGGACTACATGTGTTATCTGTCAGAGATGGTCCTACTCATCACTCTGGAGCATGTCCACCTACAGAGGGAGAGATGGAGAGAAGGAAGGGAGAGAGAGAGAGAGAGAGAGAGAGAGGGGAGGAGGGAGAGGAGGAGGGAGAGAAGAGAGAGTGAGGACTTGTTGTGGACGTGTTTTTCTCTTGTAGACATAAGCTGTCATCACTCCACGATTCTCTTTTATCCTCATGTTCAGGCGGATCATTGTGACCCATCTGTCTCCTTTTAGTCTTCCTACCTTCCTTCCTACCTTCCTTCCTTCCTACCTACCTGTCTCTGTACTTCCCTGTCTGTCTGTCTGTCTCTCTACCTACCTGTCTGTTTACCTACCTGTCTCTCTACCTACCTGCACTCTACTCTCTCAATCTCAATCTCTCTCGATCTCTGTTTCTTTTATTTTTCTCTCCTCCTCTTCCTGTCACTTCCTGTCACTCTCTCTCCTCTCTCTCTCTCTCTCTCTCTCTCTCCTCTCTCTCTCTCTCTCTCTCTCTCTCTCTCTCTCTCCTCTCTCTCTCTGATACTCACACACATGCGCACACGCAGGGATGAAAAGGTCACCTCTGAAGAGAGAGAGAGAGAGCACATGATTAGAGAGATGGATTGAGAGAGAGGGGACTGTAAGTGGGTTGAAAAGGGTAAGAGAGTGTATCCTGAAACCTGATTGAAAGCTGGCCTTCGTTAACTTAATCCTTACCCCCACTCCCTAACACACCCCTCACACACACATACACACACATACACACACTCACACACCCTAGACCCTCACCCATGTAGGTGATAAATGTGAATAAAGAATGTCCCTCATCTCATATGATAACATGGACAGCCACATGGACTCGTAAACGATGCCTTTTCAACCCCACCCCAGTTACAACACCCACCTGACCCTGGATCACATTATACAGATCAATCCTCCTCTCCTTATCTCCTCCCCCCCTCCCCCTCTCCTCTCCTCCTCCCCTCCTCCTCTCTCTCTGTGCACCAGTCTCATCCTCAGTTCCTTCTATGTGATTGGATACTCTGGGCCACCTGCATGAGTGTGCAGGTGTGTGTGTTTGTGTCCTGTGCTCTCTAGAGAGAGAAATAAAGGAGGAGAGAGGGAGGGAGAGGAGTAGAGAGAGAGAGAGGGAGGGAAGAGAGTGAGAGCGAAAGAGGACAGCTATATTAGCATGCAGGAGGGATCCACCACCTGCCACAGGCTCCGGTCATCGCCGCGGTAACGCGCCACACAATCAGGGAAATGTTTTCCTAGTGCGATGGATGCGTGTGGTCGTCACTCGTCTTTCTGATTTACGCTCCTCTCTTCTCCTCTCTCCTCTCTTCTCCTCTCTTCTCCTCTCTTCTCCTCTCTTCTCCTCTCTTCTCCTCTCTTCTCCTCTCTTCTCCCTTCCTGTGCCAACACAGCACTGAGGCGAGATGGAAGGAGAGGGTTAGGCAGAGATGTGGGGGAGAGGGGCATGGAGGGAGAGAGAGGGGGGAGGGATAGATGGAGGAGGGGGAGATGAGTTCTCTTGGCTGCTGGCGTTGTGGTCGATGTGACATGAAGTATGGTTAGCGGTTGCCGTAGCTACTCCTCAGAGACACTCTGTCCCCCTCTCGCAGGGACAATAATTTACACTCCTGGGCGGCTGGCAGGGGTGGAGACGGGCGGAGAAGAGACATAAACAGAATGAAGAACCACCAAAACCCAGCACCATGATGACTCTTAGAGGTCATTAGAAGAAGAGATTTATACTTCCTCCTGTTGCTCCCCTTGTGTGTGGAGCTGGGTAGAGGCAGGGCTGGGCTGGGTAGAGGCAGGGCTGGGTACAGACAGGGCTGGGTAGAGGCAGGGCTGCGTAGAGGCAGGGCTGCGTAGAGGCAGTGCTGGTAGAGGCTAGGGGAGCTGAAGGATGGATGATGCAGGGATGAAATAGAGATAAAGGAGGGATGAAGTGATGGAGAGAAGCTCTCCTCTCCACCAGGAGATCTAGGAGCAATGAGCAATCTAGGAGACGTGTGATTAGAGCACATGGTTTATGACTCACAACACACACGTGTGTGTGTGTGCACGCACGTCTGTGTGTGTGTGTGTGTGTCGGCAACCTGGTACTGTAGGTAGCATTAGTCATCAGGGTCGATATGATGAGGCCTCCGCTGTGGTTTAATCAAGGCTGGAATCCCAGAGGCCATACACATGCTTTTATTGATGTGATGTTGTTTCTTTGTTAGGGCATGTTGTTGGGTCATGTCGTGTTCATGTGTGTTTGTAATAGTTATTTCTCTGTGCAGACATGCTAATAGTTATTTCTCTGTGCAGACATGTAATAGTTATTTCTCTGTGCAGACATGGGGGGGGGGCTAATAGTTATTTCTCTGTGCAGACATGCTATAGTTATTTCTCTGTGCAGACATGTGGCTAATAGTTATTTCTCTGTGCAGACATGTGGGGGGCTAATAGTTATTTCTCTGTGCAGACATGTGTAATAGTTTATTTCTCTGTGCAGACATGTGTAATAGTTATTTCTCTGTGCAGACATGTGTAATAGTTATTTCTCCGTGCAGACATGTCAGCCGCATACAGTCCAGACATTATTTAAAATCGACAGACTACAATATTTCTTTTTAAACATATTTAAATGGAAAGAGCAGCAACAACTAGAGAGCATACAATTTCTGGGGTAATTGTGAGGGTGTGCTTGTGGCTGCCCCAGCTGCCCATAGTCTCACTGTGTTTACTGATATCAACCACTCAGTGTTTTTACATTGCTTTTAGACAGCAAAGAACATTTGTGTAGGTTGTTGGTCAACTCGTCCCGTTATCTGGTTATTAATTCCTGGAGAGCAACCATTAGTTGACATGTGCATTGAGTTTTTGTGGGAGTTTTTCCTTGTCTTCCTTGAGGGTTTAGGTTGGTTGAGAGGCAGGTCTATGGGCGTATGTGAAGCCCTCTGTGACATGCTTGCGTTGTAAAAGGGCTATACAAATACATTTTGATTTTATGTAATCTAGTAAACTTGTAATAAACCATACAACCAACATTGCTTCCAGTTGATAGGCCATAATGTAATTTTACACAATACTGGATTAAAAAATGAACACCCATCTTTGCTATATTGAAAGGGTCAATTGTAGGCTATGGGACTATACTATTCCAGTTTGTCTACACTCCAAAACATCGTTTCCAACCCAGCGGCTAGTTAAATATATAGGACAGAACACACGTTGGGTTAAACTAACCCAGCAAGATGGGTTGACCATTTAACCCAGAATGTTGGGTTGGTCATTAAACGCCTCAATGCCTAGCTAGCATTTAAATTGATTCATACAAACACGAAGAAAACACAACGTTGTTAGCACATTTTTAATTTTCTGTTTAATGTAGCCTTCTGTACAGTAGACTAACGCTACACTTTTCTATTTGTATTACCATCCACTTTTGGCGCCTTCACGAACGAACAGCCAGTTCAGTCGTTAGCTAAGCTAGCTAGCTAGCTAGACTAGAGCTATCTAGGCTACTAGAGCTACGCTAAACATTCCAAAAGCAGACAGTTGCAAAAAAACTCCTTAAAACAAATCGTTTGCAGTAGGCTACCGTACGTTTATTTCGGTAGGGTTCTTCTGTATAGTTGACATTTGCTTCGCTGGCTAGACTAGTAATGTAGACTAAGTTAGCCGGTTGCAAACTGAGGTAGTGCTAACGGCTAAAACAAGCTAACGCTATCCTCAACAACACCTACAGTACTAGCTAGGACTCGGAGAATGTCCCATTCAGTTGCTGCAAGAAATGTGGCTACAGTACACCGCCGGACTAGTATTTTTGCTGTCCCCTTATCTGGTAGGTAGGCTACAACAGATAACCCTTTAGTAAATTAGCAAAATATGTCCTTGCTGAAAAGACCGTTGACAATTACATGTATGCTGCAGATGACCAGCAGCTGGGTTATAGTGAGGCATCCGCTGGATAAGGTACCAGGTGGTCGTATCTAATGCGTCGTTGCTAACATGTGCCGACGCTGTGACGTAGACTATTATAACTGAGTAGTCTACCCTTTGCCGACAAAATCAACTTTATGCCACAAAAACGTTGTATGGTCCTAAACTGTGCAACGGAACGTACATAAAAGTAATAGCAACTCAATCGGGACCAAGACGAAACTTTTGACGTCAACGTTTTCTATGTAGTCCAAATATTGACAGAGAAATAGGGCGGCAAAAATAATAATAATAATAATAATAAATATATATGTGAGATAACAAAGGTTGTGCTTCATGCCGAAGGCAAAGCACACCCAATAATAGCTACTCAACATCAATATAGCAGTTAGAGACTTTATTCATGTGTGTCTCTCTCTCTCCTCTGGTCACTGTGTGTGTTGTGTGGTGTGTGTGTGTTGCTGTTGGCTCTGTATTTGTCCCCTCTGGCTAGGTTGGAGTAGCTTTGTCCTTCCTGCACGCATGTGACCACACACACACACACACACACACACACACACACACACACCACACAGCCTCTCTGTGCTTTTGTGCAGCTATAAACCAACTCCACGTGGGCTGGAGTTGTGTACAGGATATAAATAACGCTGGTCCCTACTTTGCTCCGGGCGGTAAGAGTGGTTCCTCTTGGGGCCATGGTGTTGTGTCTGTTAGTCACCGTGTGGGGGCGTGGGGGGCGTGTGGGGGGCGTGGGGGGCGCGGGCGGGGGCGTGGGGGGCGCGGGCGGGGGGGGAGATGTGTCCTTCAGCTCCTCTCTATCGGGGTCCCACACCTCCCTCAATCCCACGGAACAATTACATCCAAGTATTTGAAGAGAATCGAGGTGCATTCGATTCGCTTCGCGGTTGGAAGTTACAGGACTGATCCGTTGGCTGTGTGGCAGCGAGAGACGAATCAAGGGCACCCTGATGTTCGACAGTGTCGACGTGGGGGAGGCTACGTCCTTTGTTTGACTCCAAATGTTTCAGGCAGAATAAACAAAAACAAAAGGCTTATCTGCAAGTCAACTTGATTATGGTTTAAACTTGTGATTTCACCCAGACTTGTTGTTGGTGACAGAGAGCGGTCTCTCCTCAGTCTCTCTCCTCCAGGTAGTCTCTCTCCCCCCAGACAGTCTCTCTCTCCTCCAGGTAGTCTCTCTCGCCCCAGACAGTCTCTATCTCCTCCAGACAGTCTCTCTCCCCCCAGACAGTCTCTCTCGCCCCGACAGTCTCTCTCGCCCCCCAGACAGTCTCTCTCACCTCCAGAGAGTCTCTCTCGCCCCAGACAGTCTCTCTCACCTCCAGACAGTCTCTCTCCCCCCAGACAGTCTCTCTCCTCCAGACAGTCTCTCTCCTCCAGACAGTCTCTCTCCCCCCAGACAGTCTCTCTCCCCCCAGACCAGTCTCTCTCGCCCCAGACAGTCTCTCTCCTCCAGACAGTCTCTCTCCCCCCCAGACAGTCTCTCTCCTCAAGACAGTCTCTCTCTCCTCCAGACAGTCTCTCTCACCTCCAGACAGTCTCTCTCGCCCCAGACAGTCTCTCTCCCCCCAGACAGTCTCTCTCCTCCAGACAGTCTCTCTCCCCCCAGACAGTCTCTCTCCCCCCAGACAGTCTCTCTCCTCCAGACAGTCTCTCTCCTCCAGACAGTCGTCTCTCCTCCAGACAGTCTCTCTCCTCCAGACAGTCTCTCTCCCCCCAGACAGTCTCTCTCCTCCAGACAGTCTCTCTCCTCCTCCAGACAGTCTCTATCCCCCCCAGACAGTCTCTCTCCTCCAGACAGTCTCTCTCCCCCAGACAGTCTCTCTCCTCAAGACAGTCTCTCTCCTCCAGACGGTCTCTCTTCAGTACTTCTGATTGCTTCTGATTGTGAACCCTGTCACCCTCCTCCTCTTCTCCTCCACCTCTCCTGCCGTGCTGTACTTCTCTTTATTGGGTCAGTGATGCTGAGTGATGGACGGGCTGGTTCTCTCGCTGGTTTAAACAGGTTCCTGAGACTGCAGAGAATCTTGGTGCCTCCAGAGCCCTGTCTGAACCTGAATCTGCTCAGTCAGAACCTGAATCTGCTCTGTCTGAACCTGAACCTGCTCAGTCAGAACCTGAATCTGCTCTGTCTGAACCTGAATCTGCTCAGTCTGAACGTGAATCTGCTCTGTCAGAAACCTGACCCTGCTCAGTCAGAACCTGAATCTGCTCTGTCTGAACCTGAATCTGCTCAGTCTGAACGTGAACATTCTCTGTCAGAACCTGAATCTGCTCTGTCTGAACCTGAACCTGCTCAGTCAGAACCTGAACACTCTGCTTCCCTGGTTGGCTGTTTGCAGCTCTGTCCTCAGTAATGCAGCAGTCATTAGCATACATAGCTGTATGTGCAGAACACCTGCAAAGGTCAGGCGTTACTCAGTTAACTGATTCATTCACATCCTGGGTCTGTGTCCTGGACTGAGTTCAATTCCTCACCAAGTCTAGTTTAGCATGTTGCCTGTGTTCATGGTTATGTATGAGCTAGGCATTATTCTGCTGTGTGGGAGTCTCTTACATGTGAGACTGAGAGAATGAGCTGTTACCTCCATGTGTGATGCTTGCCATGCTGCCATGCTGTATCTGAGCCTGGAGAACACAGGGCTTACTGATTAGCACGGCTAATCATGGATTCTGGGCTATAAGCCGAGAGCAATTATTAATTATTACGACCGCAAATAGTATTAAGATACCAGTGTTGACTGTGTAGTTATCTTGTGGTTTGTCTTTCTTTCTCTCCCTTTCTCTATCCTATTCTTTTTCACTCTTATTGTGTTGTCTTTCTCTTTCCCTCTCTGTCTCTCTCTCTCTCTCTCTCTCTCTCTCTCCATCACCTTCTGTCCCTCTCTCTCTCTCTCTCTCTCTCCCATCCCTCCATCCCTTCTGTCCCTCTCTCTCTCTCTCTCCCTCTCCATCCCCTTCTGTCCCTCTCTCTCTCTCTCTATCTCTCCATCCCTCATCCCTTCTGTCCCTCTCTCTCTCTCTCTCCCTCTCCATCCCTTCTGTCCCTCTCTCTCTCTCTCTCTCTCTCTCTCTCCCTCTCCATCCCTTCTGTCCCTCGCTCACCTCGTCACGGTCTTCCTGCCAGAGAACTCTTGGCTGTCAACCCACCATCTCAGTATCTTAATAAATTGGCTTTGTTCAGCCATTGAAGAAGAAGAAAGTGCTTTAAAATGATGTTTCCCTTTTGGCAGTAGCGTAGCATTAGCCCCTCAGCAGTGGGCTGTGCGGAGGCAGTATTCATCTCTCAAATAGGTTATTTAAGTCCTCAGTCTTACCCATGATACATTGCGGCGGTTGCTGGTGAAGGATTGATAGAGCTCTGAGGACAGCTGAACTTCTCCACGGTTGAGAATACTGACGCAGAAATAATATACAATACGTTTTAACAATATTATATTTTCATATACATTTAAAACAAAAACAGATTCTCTCTAATCCTGGTTCTCTGAATCGATGAAATGTAACAGGTGTCGTGTCTCTCGCTGTGTCGTGTCACTCGAGCGTTGAACACTGTCTGCCCTCACTGGCCCACACCACTAACCACCGTTTCTAAACCCCTCTCTAGCCTGCGACGCCAGCGAGCAGCTAGCAGGGCCGTGGCGTGGAGGAGGAACTCTGTAGCGGGTGCTCTCTGAGGAGGAACTCTGTCCACACGAGCTGCTTTTCATCACAAGTCGAGTCCAGACACGAGCTAGTCTGAAGGAGCCTTCTGCGGGTCTTCATAGTGCTTATGTAACATCGCAGCTGCATTAGTATTCACCACCACACCTGGACTCTGACTCACCACACGCAGGAGGCTAGAGCGCATACACTCTCTACCACACACCCTCCGCTCGCGCGCTACCACACACCCCCTGCGCTCGCTCCCTGTGCTGCCCACACCACGCACGCGCCCGCGCGATCGACCACACACCCGCCCGCGCGCGCGCGCGCGACAACACACCCGCCCGCGCGCGCGCGTCGACACCCCACACCCCTCCCTCTCGCTCTCTACCAACACACCCCTCTCTCTCCCTGTCTGCCCACACCCTCCCTCAAATCTCTCTCTACCACACACCAACTCACTCTCTCCTCTCTCTACACCACACCCTCCCTCTCTCTCTCTCTACCCCACACCCTCCCCTTCTCCCTGCTGCCCAAATAAGACGCAACGCTGCGCGCTACCAACAACACTCTCACGTCGTCTCTCACCCCACACCCTACCCTCTCTCTATACACCACACGCTCGCGTCTCTCGCTCTGTACCCACACCCTCCCTCAACTCTCTCTCTCTCCTCTACCCACACCCCTCCCTCAACTCTCTCTCTCTACCCACACCTTCCCTCAACACTCAGAGAGAGAGAGAGAGAGAGAGACAAAGAGAGACAGAGAGAGGCGGAGAGGAGAGAGAGAGAGAGGGGGGTGGGATGAGGGAGGGAGGGAGAGAGGGAGCGAGAGAGATGGGGGGAGCGTATTGTCTTACTATGAATTCATCACTCTGGGTGATATCCATCCTTCTATCCTACCACTTAGAAAAATTGATTCAAGCACTTGTATTGATGTGTGGGCCTTTAAAACAGTGGTCCAATATGAGCGGTACTTTATCTTTAATCCACTACGTACATCAAGGAGAGACGCAGTCTGTCAGGTGAGAGACAAACAGAGAGACAAACTAACATGGGTGCTGAACATCTCTACCTCCCCTCACCAATGTAAATGACACACACAAACAGAATCTAGGTGTATCCGAGCTAGTAACCCTCTCTCTGTCCCAGTGGTTCAGAAAGGCCAGGTCTTTTTATAAAGAGACAAAGGGAGGAATTACAGGGAGGGAAGAAGAGAGACAGCGAAGACGAGAAAGAGAGAGAGAGAGAGAGCGAGAGAGAGATGAGAGAGAGAGGAGAGAGAGGAGAGAGTGAGAGAGAGAGAGAGAGAGAGAGAGAGAGAGAGGAGAGTGGAGAGAGAGAGAGAGAGAGAGAAAGAGCGAGAGCGAGAGCGAGAGCGAGAGCGAGAGCGAGAGCGAGGGGTGGGTAACGAGACAGAAGGATGGAGACAGTGTAGGAGACAGGAAGGGGGACAAGGAGAATGTAATTGTAGTCACAGATCAACCTATTAGATTGTGTATGCACGTGTAGAGAATACGATCCACATGCAGTTAGTTGATGACAACTGACATGACTGTAATAAACGACCTCCATCAGCGTCTAATAGAGTTTGCTGTCACGTTCACGTTCTGATTTGATATTCACGATTGGAGGCTCGATGCCTCTCAGGGTTGTCGAGACGTTTCCATCCCGGAACTGTGTTGGTTTTCGTCGGCACGGCGACGGGGTGACGAGGGGCCGAACACCAGCTTCTCATCCCCCCAGGACAAGCAGTCTCACAGCATAACGCATTCTGGAAGAGGAGAAAATCCATCTGTTCTCTTCTGTTTAAAGCGGCGGATAGTCGCCAAGCGGAAGGCTGGTGTTGGATACGCTGGTGCACACGACTGCTTGGACTGATCTTTCCATCGTGTTCAACGTTCAAGGCCAGTGTACTCTGGTTTGGAAAGTTAATTAAATACAGTGATGTACTTTCCTCACTCGAGAACGGCTTCACTTGCAGCTATACGCAGGCCAGAACCAACAGGGATATCTTCAGTCCTGTGCGTGCGTTAAGCATCAGTTGCGTTTCGCACACTGGGCCACAGAAGAGGGAATTTAATCATGTTTTATCTACTGTAGGGGTCTCCATCCAGAGACACCTTAGCAGCATTTTTCTCAACATGGGGGCATGGGGCACCAAGGGGGCATGGAGTGTAGCTTCAGTCCAGCAGAGCCTGCAGGGTTGATGGAGGAGAGTGTAAAGGCTTGTCTCTGAGTGTCAGCTCTGAGGTGAGACATCTCCACAGCTGACACACCAGAGGCTGTCTGCTTGTCTGCTTACCACTTTCAGACATATTACTGAATTATGAATGGCCCCCTTCTCATTTATTTATCCCCAATTCAGCTGCGATTAAACTGCTGCAATGCCGCTTGGTTGATAAAGGCTTCGGTCGGTTCAGTGTCCACCTCTAACGGATGATCTTCTCAGGCTGATAACTGCTTTGTCTGTCCGTCCCCCAGGTCCGGTAGCGGTGATCAGTGGCGAGGAGGACTCGGCCAGCCCCCTCCACCACGTCAACCACGGCATCATCAGCCCGTGCACGCTGGAGGCCGGCGCCGACGCCGTGGTCATCGGGATGACGCGCATCCCCGTCATCGAGAACCCCCAGTACTTCAGACATGGGACACTCCTGCAACAAGCCTGCCACCTGTGAGTCCTACAGCACACACACACCTGGACACACCTGGACACACACCTGGACACACACCCGGACACACACCTGTACACATAACCTGCCACCTGTGAGTCCTACAGTACACACACCTGCAACAAGCCTGCCACTTGTGACTGCTATAGCCTCCCTGCACCCTCCCCTGCACCCTCCCCTCCCCTGCACCCATCCCACTCCCTGCACCCTCCCCCTGCACCCTCCCTGCACCCTCCCCTGCACCCTCCCCTGCCACCTCACCCTCCCCTGCACCCTCCCCTCCCCTGCACCCTCCCCTGCACCCTCCCCGGCACCCTCCCCTCCCCTGTCTGCACCCTCCCCTCCCCTGCACCCTCCCCTGCACCCTCCCCTCCCCTGCACCCTCCCCTGCACCCTCCCTTTCCTGCACCCTCCCCTGCACCCTCCCCTGCACCCTCCCCTCCCCTGCACCCTCCCCTCCCCTGCCACCCCCTGCAGCTCCTCTCCATTACTCTCCTGCTCGTAATGAACTGGGTCTTACGTTAGACTGTCCCAGAGTGGAGTATTGATTAAAGGGCTGTGTGATCTCTGTGATGCTCCTGCTAAACCAGGGCCGTAGTGCTGAGGGGATGGGGGGGAGAAAACTGGGCCGGGGCAGGAAATCATATCAAAACCTTCACATTGAGTTTTTTTTATGTTTCGGCGTAAGGTGTTAAGTAAGTGAGTAGTTTGATGGATTTCAGATGTGAGAGTGGGGGTGTGTGTGAGTGAGTGAGTGAGTGAGTGAGTGAGTGAGTGAGTGGGTGTGTGTGTGTGAGTGAGTGGGTAGTTGCTGATGGATTTCAGTTGTGACTTTGTGTGTTTTAAGTGTCCAGTTTATGTGCCATTTGTTACAAGTACAGGTGCTTAGTAATTCTTGGTTCTGCTCCTCTCAGCTCGAGGGAGGGGGGAGGGAGGACTGTTAGTGGGGCTAGGGATGGGTGTGTGTGCTTCTTTAAGCCTCTCTTTAAGACTTCCCAGAAAAACCTAGTCTCTTCATTGTCCTTGTAGACTGTTAAACCATCCAAAAAGATTTATTCACACAATCAATGGGCAGAGAAAGAAACGGTCTTTTATCCACATGCCCACACAAACACATGCCTGTACACACACACACACACACACTCACAAACACAATTCTGCTTCCTCTGAGTCAACCAGAAACAACAAACAATTGATCTTGTATGTTGGAAAACACGCACACACATCCACCGATGCACACACACCCACACACACATGCGTACAGGCTAGGCACAGGATGTGGTAATCAGCGGTATTAGCAGGTGTTTAGGAGCAGAAGGGAGTGTTCGGCCCTCTCTAGAGCTCTCAGCCCCTGTCACTCACACAACATCAGAACTGGAGGAGATGATTGACTGCTACAGAAATTAGAAGGAAATGAAAGTATTTGTACTTAAGATCAGTTTACTGTTTTAGAAAAGTGTGTGTGTTTGAAACCACCGAAACGGTTGGAGAACATCAGTAAACCTACAGTTGAAAGGGAGGGTGTTTCGTTCGCTCTGCTCTCCGTCTAGCTTTCAACACGAGCCTTTGGTAGGGGCGGCTATGGCTCAGTGGTAGAGCATTCATCTGCAGATCGAGAGGTCACAAGTTCAATTCCCTCTCTGTATGTTCCTCAGGATCAAAGTGCTTGCCAGGAGAGCTCGTGTTGGTGTTGGTGTTCTCCTCAGTGTAGATCGTGCTCTGTGAGGAGCGTGCCGTTCAGACGCGGCGTGCGTCCGCGTGTCTGTCCTCCGGCGCCGCTCCGGAGCCGCGCTCGTCTGGCGGAGTTCAGAGGGCAGCAGTCAGCGTCAGCCTGTGATGAGGATGAGCACCAGGCGGGAAAACAAGGCCTAATCGTCAGGGGTCAGGGGGGTGGCGAGGCGACGCGGCGCAGGCGGCGCTGTCATCATTGGAGGGTCGTCCTGTTGTTTCTGTCCTCGGTGGTGGTCGCCGGCCGAGGGGGCGGGAGAACAGGTCTCCATGGCAACTGTTACATCTCCCATGGTGATGTATCCGAACGAGCGGTTTTGAGAGCGTTTGAACTCGGAAGCGACTGATATGTGGTTGCCAGAATGTTTAACATCTGGGAGTGCAGTCACACTAATTAGGAAGCAGACTGAGTGTTCATAACTCCTGCTGTGTGTGTGTGGGTGGGTGTGTGTGTGTGTGTGTGACATGCAGCGAAACACACGTACATGCACACACTTCTAACTGTGAGTAACTACACCTCATCATGGTGCAGTTACACACAGTGACTACACACTGCTTTCTGCCGCTCCTGGTTGTAAAACATGCTCCTGGTTGTAA
>CAEFZP010002702.1:2500-20627 GCA_903064625.1 Mallotus villosus
ACCTCTGCTAACCCTGCTAACCCTGCTAACCCCTGCTAACCCTGCTAACCCTGCTAACCCTGCTAACCCTGCTAACCCTGCTAACCCTGCTAACCCTGCTAACCCTGCTAACCCTGCTAACCTCTGCTAACCCTGCTAACCCTCCTAACCCTGCTAACCCTGCTAACCCGCTAACCCTGCTAACCTCTGCTAACCCTGCTAACCCTGCTAACCCCTGCTAACCCTGCTAACCCCTGCTAACCCTGCTAACCCCTGCTAACCCTGCTAACCTTGCTAACCCCTGCTAACCCTGCTAACCCTGCTAACCCTGCTAACCCCTGCTAACCCTGCTAACCTGCTAACCCTGCTAAC
This sequence comes from Mallotus villosus, assembly GCA_903064625.1. Classification (NCBI taxonomy): domain Eukaryota; kingdom Metazoa; phylum Chordata; class Actinopteri; order Osmeriformes; family Salangidae; genus Mallotus; species Mallotus villosus. The sequence continues at coordinate 2,852 of CAEFZP010002702.1, forward strand.
CCCTGCTAACCCCTGCTAACCCCTGCTAACCCTGCTAACCCTGCTAACCCTGCTAACCTCTGCTAACCTTGCTAACCCTGCTAACCCTGCTAACCCTGCTAACCCTGCTAACCCTGCTAACCCCTGCTAACCCTGCTAACCCTGCTACCCTGCTAACCCTGCTAACCCTGCTAACCCTGCTAACCCTGCTAACCCTGCTAACCCTGCTAACCCTGCTAACCCTGCTAACCTCTGCTAACCTTGCTAACCCTGCTAACCCTGCTAACCTCTGCTAACCTTGCTAACCCCTGCTAACCCTGCTAACCCTGCTAACCCTGCTAACCCTGCTAACCTTGCTAACCCTGCTAACCCTGCTAACCCTGCTAACCCCTGCTAACCTTGCTAACCCTGCTAACCCCTGCTAACCCTGCTAACCCCTGCTAACCCTGCTAACCCATCTAACCCTGCTAACCATGCTAACCCTGCTAACCCTGCTAACCCTGCTAACCCTGCTAACCCTGCTAACCATGCTAACCCTGCTAACCCTGCTAACCCTGCTAACCTCTGCTAACCCTGCTAACCATGCTAACCCTGCTAACCTTAAGTTCCTCCACGACGTTCCCCCGTGAGAAAAAAACAAAGATTATGCTAAAAAACGAAGATTATGCTAAGCACGCGTGCCCCACGTCAGCCCGTGTCGCTACCCCCCCCCAGTCCTCATCCTGGCCTCAGCCTTCATTTACATCATCCATCATGGCCTTTCATGCCTAGTAAAAATATATATCCTCCGCGTTAAAACGGAGGAACGGGTCAGCTCTCTGGAGGAGCGTGACATTTGAAACTAGGCGAAAGGGAGGAAGGGAAGTGAAGAGAATAAAAGATACGGGCAGATAAAAGAGATGCTTGCCCGGGGTGCTTCGGGGGTGCAACTCGGCTTGGTGAACTGACAGGGTTGTCCACGCCGACGCCGGCGCCGACGGTAACGGCGTTGCCGCGGCGCTGCGGTTGGGAGACGGACAGACGGGTGTGGGAGACGGACAGGAGATAACGGAGCTTCTGACAGCTGATTAAAAGTGACGGGTTGGGATGTGCTCTCAGCCATAGAATAACAAGACACACAAACACAGGAAGATGCTCCGGGAGAGACGGAGAGATAGAAAGAAGAAAGTTAAGAAGAAAGAGGGGGTGATCTACCCTGGGAGGAAACACAAAGAGAGACTGGGAGGGATACCTACACTGAGACAGATGCAAGGAGCGACAGAGGGAGGGGGGAGGAGGGAGAGGAGGGGGGGAGGCAAAGAATGGAACGAGACCGAGAGAGAGAGAGATGTGTGGGAGCCATAAATAACAGGTGAGGTTCAAGAAATTGACAGGAGAGGGGATTAGATAGTCTTTACACAGGAGAGAGGGAGAGAGAGAGAGAGAGAGAGAGAGAGACGGGGGGATTAGAGGGGGAGGAGAGAAAGGAGAGCCACGAGAAGATAAACAAACATGAGACGGATGAATTTGTTGAGGCGCTGGAGAAGAGAGAGGAAGAGAGAGAGAGAGAGTGCGAGAGCAGGAGCGAGAGAGAAAGAGAGAGAGAAAGAGAGAGAGAGAGAGAGAGAGGGGGCATTGATGAAGAGACGGTAACTTACTGGTGGCGTTGGTGAGTCGGAAGGTGACAGAGTTGTCTGGGATGTCACACACGTTACGAACGGACACCTGACACGTGTAGTTAGCAAAGTCCTTCAGACGCAGGTTCTTCAGCTTCAACACCTTGGTCTCCCCCTGCAGGACAGGAGGCCAGGGTGTGACACACACACACACACACACATGTAGTAATATCCCAGTTTTCCACTAGCCCATCATCAGTGGAATCAATAATCATTATGAAGCGATTATTGTAGATCCTCCTTCTCTCTCTCATTGTCTCTCTCTCTCTCTCTGCTGTCCTTGTTTTTATGCCTCAGGCATTCATAGTCAACCTGAAAGACTGACTGCCTGTGTTTGTGTGTGTGTTGTGTGTACCTGTGTATGCCGTGTGTGTGTACCTGTGTGTACCTGTGTGTGTGTGTTGGTACCTGTTGTAGAGCGGTTCGTAGATGTCCACTCCGTTGTCCTTGCTCTGCTCTATGGGCGTGTTCCCTCTCTTCCAGATGAAGCGGGCGGGGGGGTTTGGAGTTCACGGTGCATCTCAGGAACACCGTTTTCTCCTGGTAGTAATTCCCACGCACGTCACTGATGGTCTGGTGAACCGTCAACACAGGCTTGTCCAGGTCTGCAACACACACACACACAGACAGATACACGCATACAGACACAACACACACACACACACACACACACAAGCCTGGGCTTACGCTGGGTTACTGAGGTATGGTTTGAAGAGCATTGACAGACCGCCATATTCCAGGTGTGGCGATAAATGGTACTGCAGCCGTGAACAGTCATATGAAGGGACTTGGACATGCCCCGGCACTCTTCATAAATACAAGTTGGCTTTTCCTTGTAGAGCCATATATTAGTCATCCACCAGTTCATTTGAATCATCCTTTTATTCACGTGTTTGTACGGTATGGATGTGTAACGTACTACACAGTCCACTGTGAGAAGAGAAGACGAGTAGATAACTGAGACACGGAAGGCCGAGTTTCAGAACATTCAACCTTTTCCTCTCAGAAAGTCTGTCTCCTCTTCTTTATTTTCAATTTTCTCAGTCTGACACTTTCAGTGCCTGGATCTCTTTCCGTCATTCTGCTCCTCCACTCGTCTACTCCCCCTCACCCCTCTCCCCCTCTCTCCCCCTCTCCCCCTCTCCTGCTCTCCCCCATCCCCCCTCTCCTGCTCTCCCCCTCTCCCCCTCTCCCCCTCTCCTGCTCTCCCCCCTCCCCCTCCTCTCCTGCTCTCTCCCTCTCCCCCTCTCCCCCTCTCCTGCTCTCGCCTCCCCCCTCTCCCCCTCTCCTGCTGTCCCCCTCTCCCCCTCTCCCCTCTCCTTCTCTCCCCCTCTCCCCCTCTCCTGCTCTCTCCCTCTCCTTCTCTCTCCCTCTCCCCCTCTCCCCCTCTCCTCTCTGCTCTCCTCCTCTCCCCCTCTCCTTCTTCTCTCCCTCTCCTTCTCTCTCCCTCTCCCCCTCTGCCCCCTCTCCTTCTCTCCCCCTCTCCTTCTCTCTCCCCTCTCCCCCTCCTCCCCCTCTCCTGCTCTCCCCCTCTCCCCCTCTCCTTGCTGCTCTCCCTCTCCTTCTCTCTCCCTCTTCTCCCCCCTCTCCCCCTCTCCTTCTCTCCCCTCTCCTGCTCTCTCCCCCTCTCCCCCCTCCTCCGTCTCTCCCCCTCTCCTGTCTCTCCCCCTCTCCCCCTCTCCTTCGCTCTCTCCCCCTCTCGCCCTCTCCCCGTCTTAGTGTCATCTTATCCTTTTCCACTAGCTTCCACTTCTGCTGCAGTCTCTCTCTCCATCTCCCTCTCTCCCTCACTTGCTCTCTCTCCCCCCCCTCGCTCTCTCTACCCCTCCCCTCTCTCTCTCTCTCTCTCTCTCTCTCTCTCTCTCTCCCTCCCTCTAGCATTCTGTCACATCTCCAAGTCATCATCGTCCATTCTTCATCTCTCTTTCTTTCGTTCACACCCCTTTTCTCTATCCATCTCTTCATCATTGTGGTTAAAACGGAACACAATGGGAGCTGCTGTTTTTGGGGGACTGTGTCGGTGTGTGTGTGCGTGGGTGTGTGTGCGTGGGTGTGTGTGCGTGGGTGTGCGTGCGTGCGTGCGTGTGAACGTGCGTGTAACCTCCCAAGTACTTTGGAGCCTAATTGGCACGACTTGGTGACATATCGTCTCCTCTCTCTCTCTCTCTCTCCATCCTCACCTTACAAGCCTCTCTCTCCGTCCTCCTTTCAGCCTCCCCCTCTCTCTCTTCTCTCTCTCTCTCTCTCTCTCTTTCTCTCCATCCTCACCCTACAAGCCTCTCTCCCCCTTCTCCTGTCAGCCTCTCTCTCTCTCTCTCTCTCTCTCTCTCTGCTACTCCTCTGCTTCTCTCAACATCTCTGCTGTCTCTCTTTACTGTCTGCCTCCACTCTGCCTCCACCTCTCTCTCGTCCTGTCAGCGTCTGCCTCTCTCTTCTTTGACTCTCTTATTGTCTCTGCCTCTCTCTGTCTCTTTCCTGCCTCTATCTCCTTTTCTTTGTCTCTCCTTTTCAAAGTGATCCTCTATCCTTTTTCCCTGCCACCCTCAACCTCTCCATCTCCCTCCATCTCTTGTCTGTCTATGTCCTCCCCTCCCTTGGAGATGAGGCCTGAACTGGGGGACTGGGGGACTGGAGGACTGGAGGACTGGAGGACTGGGGGACTGGGGGACTGGAGGACTGGAGGACTGGGGGACTGGAGGACTGGAGGACTGGAGGACTGGAGGACTGGGGGACTGGAGGACTGGAGGACTGGAGGACTGGAGGACTGGAGGACTGGAGGACTGGAGGACTGGAGGACTGGAGGACTGGAGGACTGGAGGACTGGGGGACTGGAGGACTGGAAGACTGGAGGACTGGAGGACTGGAAGACTGGGGGACTGGGGGACTGGAGGACTGGGGGACTGGAGGACTGGAGGACTGGAGGACTGGAGGACTGGAGGACTGGAGGACTGGAGGACTGGAGGACTGGAGGACTGGAGGACTGGAGGACTGGAGGACTGGAGGACTGGAGGACTGGGGGACTGGAGGACAGGAGGACTGGGCAGACAGATCCCCAGGCCCTCCTCTTCATCTATGGGCTTGTCTGTCTCACAGTTGAAAACTGCACTTGTACTCTCTGGCTGTGTTTGTTGAAGAAATACATATTTAATCATATTTTGTACATGCAGCTGGTTTAGAGAACAAGACGGTTCATAGGAACACACATGCACACACACACGCCACACACACAAACACACACACACATAGACTACAACTGGAGGGGTTATCCCCTTGCCTCGCCCCCCTCCCTTGTCCGCCCGGCTCTCTAACACAGGGACATCGCAGGCTGCTGCTTATTGGAAATCAAAGAGGATTTAGTGACAGATCTTCTCCCTCAGGCACAGTGCAGAGGTCACACTGTTACACTGACACACTCACTGACCCCTGGCCTTCCACTGTCTGTCTCGGTTGTCTCGGTTGTTTCTCTCTCTCTCTCTCTCTCTCTCTCTGTCTGTCTGCCTCTCTCTCTCTCTGTCTCTCTCCCTCTCTCTCTCTTTCTCTCTCCCTCTCCCTCTGTCTGCCTCTCCCTCTCTCTACTCTACCCACCCCTCTCTCTCCTCTCTCTCTGTCTCTCTCTCGTCTCTCTTCCTCTCTCTTCCTCTCTCTCCCTTGCTACTATTTATTTTCTGTCATTCTCTCCCTATTCCTCTCTCCACCTGCTCCATTCCTTCAATTTATCCCTCTCTCTTTCCCTCTCTCTCTTCCCTCTCTCTCCTTCCCTCTCTCTCCTTCCCTCTCTGTCACTCTCTGGACTGGGAAAGCCAGCACAGGAGGGAGGGAGGCTGGGGGGGTGGAGAGGTACTTCCTTTGATGAGTGCCCAGGGCCGAGAGGCCTGCCCGTGGGGTAACACGTCCACCAGACCCTGGAGCGCTCAGGAGCCATGGAGGTATGAGCTGGACGGGAGGCATGTTTTCATCTTGGCTGGTGTTCAGAGCAGAGGGTCTGTTCTTAGCGAGTGCCTTTCGGCTGAAAGGCAGGTGGTGCCTGCGAGTGAGTCCCAAATGAATGTTGTTTCATTTTGTAGTTTGTTTTCAGAACTGTGGTGGTGTTCTAAGCACATTTAGTCTTTCATCAACAAAACGCTTTTTTCCGGAACAGTTTGTGTTCTGGTCGTTCCAAAATGATTTGCTCAATTCACCCATAAGCTCTTATCGAAATTGGACTCGATTGCGTTCCGCTATCAAAGACCCTCTCTGTTTACGTGTTTGTGTGTGTGTGCTTGTGTGTGTGCTTGTGTGTGTTTGTATATGTATGTTTGTGCCTGAGTGTGTTTGTGTGAGAGGGGAGCATGGTGGCAGGGGCGGTCGGGGGGAGGTGACAGGAGAGAGAGGGATACGTGATGTGTCCAGTGAGCCGGCCGCACGGCCGACCAACAACCAGAGAGACCAGAGAGAGAGTGGCGGAGAGGAGGGCTGTTTGGACAGGGAGAGACCAAAGAGAGAGTGTCAGAGAGGAGGGCTGTTTGGACTGGGAGAGACCAGAGAGAGAGTGGCAGAGAGGAGGGCTGTTTGGACAGGGAGAGACCAGAGAGTGACAGAGAGGAGGGCTGTTTGGACAGGGAGAGACCAGAGAGAGAGTGGCAGAGAGGAGGGCTGTTTGGACAGGGAGAGACCAGAGAGTGGCAGAGAGGAGGGCTGTTTGGACAGGGAGAGACCAGAGAGTGGCAGAGAGGAGGGCTGTTTGGACTGGGAGAGACCAGAGAGAGAGTGGCAGAGAGGAGGGCTGTTTGGACAGGGAGAGACCAGAGAGAGAGTGGCAGAGAGGAGGGCTGTTAGGACAGGGAGAGACCAAAGAGAGAGTGGCAGAGAGGAGGGCTGTTTGGACTGGGAGAGACCAGAGAGAGAGTGGCAGAGAGGAGGGCTGTTTGGACAGGGAGAGACCAGAGAGAGAGTGGCAGAGAGGAGGGCTGTTTGGACAGGGAGAGACCAGAGAGAGAGTGGCAGAGAGGAGGGCTGTTTGGACAGGGAGAGACCAGAGAGAGAGTGGCAGAGAGGAGGGCTGTTTGGACAGGGAGAGACCAGAGAGAGAGTGACAGAGAGGAGGGCTGTTTGGACAGGGAGAGACCAGAGAGTGGCAGAGAGGAGGGCTGTTTGGACAGGGAGAGACCAGAGAGAGAGTGGCAGAGAGGAGGGCTGTTTGGACAGGGAGAGACCAGAGAGAGAGTGGCAGAGAGGAGGGCTGTTTTGGACAGGGAGAGACCAGAGAGAGAGTGGCAGAGAGGAGGGCTGTTTGGACAGGGAGAGACCAGAGAGAGAGTGGCAGAGAGGAGGGCTGTTTGGACAGGGAGAGACCAGAGAGTGGCAGAGAGGAGGGCTGTTTGGACAGGGAGAGACCAGAGAGAGAGTGACAGAGAGGAGGGCTGTTTGGACAGGGAGAGACCAGAGAGAGAGTGGCAGAGAGGAGGGCTGTTTGGACAGGGAGAGACCAGAGAGAGAGTGGCAGAGAGGAGGGCTGTTTGGACAGGGAGAGACCAGAGAGAGAGTGGCAGAGAGGAGGGCTGTTTGGACAGGGAGAGACCAGAGAGAGAGTGGCAGAGAGGAGGGGCTGTTTGGACAGGGAGAGACCAGAGAGAGAGTGGCAGAGAGGAGGGCTGTTTGGACAGGGAGAGACCAGAAAGAGAGTGGCAGAGAGGAGGGCTGTTTGGACAGGGAGAGACCAGAGAGAGAGTGACAGAGAGGAGGGCTGTTGGACAGGGAGAGACCAGAGAGAGAGTGACAGAGAGGAGGGCTGTTTGGACAGGGAGAGACCAAAGAGAGAGTGGCAGAGAGGAGGGCTGTTTGGACAGGGAGAGACCAGAGAGAGAGTGTCAGAGAGGAGGGCTGTTTGGACAGGGAGAGACCAGAGAGAGAGTGACAGAGAGGAGGTCTGTTTGGACAGGGAGAGACCAGAGAGAGAGTGGCAGAGAGGAGGGCTGTTTGGACAGGGAGAGGACCAGAGAGAGAGTGGCAGAGAGGAGGGCTGTTTGGACAGGGAGAGACCAGAGAGAGTGGCAGAGAGGAGGGCTGTTTGGACAGGGAGAGACCAGAGAGAGAGTGGCAGAGAGGAGGGCTGTTTGGACAGGGAGAGACCAGAGAGAGAGTGGCAGAGAGGAGGGCTGTTTGGACAGGGAGAGACCAGAGAGTGGCAGAGAGGAGGGCTGTTTTGGACAGGGAGAGACCAGAGAGAGAGTGGCAGAGAGGAGGGCTGTTTGGACGGGAGAGACCAGAGAGTGGCAGAGAGGAGGGCTGTTTGGACAGGGAGAGACCAGAGAGAGAGTGACAGAGAGGAGGGCTGTTTGGACAGGGATGTGAGGTTCTGAAGTGCCATGTCAGACACAGAGGAAAACACGGAGGGAGGAGGAAGAGAGAGAGGAAGTGTGTGTAGTGTGGGAAGGGAGGGAGGGAGGGGGCGGGGGTTTGGGAGGGAGGGAGGCAGGGAGGGAGGCATGGAGGGAGGCAGGGAGGGGGGCAGGGAGGGAGGCAGGGAGGGAGGCAGGGAGGGGGCGAGGGATTCAGTGGGCGTCCCTGAGGCTCACAGAATTCTGGTTCAGTTTTTCACTCGTTTGTGTGTTTGTTTACTCCTTCTCCCCACACTTGCCAGTTCGTATCTGCGTGCTCCACAGCACAGCCCCTCACAGCACAGCTCCTCACAGCACAGCCCCTCACAGCACAGCTCCTCACAGCACAGCCCCTCACAGCACAGCCCCTCACAGCACAGCTCCTCACAGCACAGCTCCTCACAGCACAGCTCCTCACAGCACAGCTCCTCACAGCACAGCTCCTCACAGCACAGCTCCTCACAGCACAGCACAGCTCCTCACAGCACAGCTCCTCACAGCACAGCTCCTCACAGCACAGCTCCTCACAACACAGCTCCTCACAGCACAGCACAGCTCCTCACAGCACAGCTCCTCACAGCACAGCTCCACACAGCACAGCTCCTCACAGCACAGCTCCACACAGCACAGCTCCTCACAGCACAGCTCCTCACAGCACAGCACAGCTCCACACAGCACAGCTCCTCACAACACAGCTCCTCACAGCACAGCTCCTCACAGCACAGGACAGATGCAGCCTTCAAACCTATTACACTCACACCTCCGTACACAGACACACAGCCCCAGAGTGCGGAGAAACACACACACACACACTAACGTGTCATGCATGCGCAAAGCCACATGTGCATTGACACGCACACACACACACACACACACACAGCAACTCCAGCAGCCAACAAACAACTGCAATATATGTGTCGGGTGTTATTTGTCACAACCCAAACCTTATCACGATTCATGTATCCGTCAGTATACAGTATACCATCCAGTAACACTCGTATTCTATTTATATACAGTGCGTGAAACTGTATACACTGGAACAAGACTCTTCATTAATAATATACAGTAGTTCATTATAACTTTGCCCATTGCACTTCGGGCCTTGACATCCATCATGTTTGGCTCTACTGTACTCTACTCTCTACTTCTCAGGGTAGTTTGCACATTTTCTCCCTAACGCTTGTTTTTTTCAGGGGTAAAATTAAGTCATAAGACTATCTGGTCAACTGTGCAGAGACAGTAACATTATTGACGGATAATATGTCTCTCACGTTACAATAAAGATTATGTATGTTGATGGTAACATGGAACAGTAATGTTTTCTTCTAATGATTGTGTTTTTTCCTACTTATATCTCTTAGTTTTTTCTGCCTTTTCAGACAGAGTTCGTCTTCGTCTTTATACTGAGCAGAAACTGCGACTGGACGTGTTTCAGATTAGAGGCATCAAACTGCAGACTGGATGTGTTTCAGATTAGAGGCAGCAGACTGTACGTGTTTCAGATTAGAGGCAGCAGGATGGATGCTGCATGTGTCTAATGTTAGCTACACGGTTTTATAATAACTACGTGAACGAAACGTCTTCCACACACGCAAACAGGAATTGAAAACGGTTTGAATTTTGTTCACTTTTTGCAGAATTTCAACAGATTCTAGCACAAAAATATCCATGCGCACACACTCTCTCACACACACACACACACACAGACACACACACACTCTCTCACACACACCAACAGAGAGCCTGTGAATACAGAGCAGCACAAACAGAGCTTCGCGGCGCGTTTGATCCAGCAAGCTTCGTCAATTATTTAAGATTCCGCACATAGCCCTAAAGAGAGCACAAAACAAGCACAGGCCCTACATTTGGAAAATAATGAGAACATTGTCGGTGTTTAAAATGCAAAGCTGAGAAGTAAAGATTTATTTAGGCTGGTTATATTTTGCACCCTTTTAGAATTGTTGACGTTTCTCAACCTTTCCCTTCTTCCCATCAAGGCCCGCTGACTATCTCCTTGTTTTCTCTCTCTCTGTCTCTGTATATCTGTCTTTCTCTCTCTCTGTGTCTCTCTCTCTCTCTGCCCCTCTCTTTCTGCCACCTCTCTCTCTGTCTCTCTCTGTCTCTCTCTCTGTCTCTCTCTTTCTCTCTCTCTCTCTGTCTCTCTCTGTCCCTCTATCTCTATCTCTCAGTGTCTCTCTCTCTTGGCCTTACTCCTCAGTCCCTTCCCCTCTGCATGACAGAGATGCTTAGCAACATTATGAATGCCCTCAACAACTCGTATACACATTCTGGGAGCCATTTATGACAAACAGATTTATTTTTCACGCTTTTCCAACAACACCACTGCGACGAGGAAACGAGCACAGAGATGTAGTTGTAGCTGTGACTGTGTCTGAACCCAGGCCTGTCGCTGGGTAGCTTCTCTACCTGTGTGTCACAGTTCCTTCTCTGTGTGGGAATACACCTCCCCTCTACCCTGCCTGTGTATGCCGTCAAAGTCCCCACAAACCACACAAACCAACCAACACACACACACACACACAGAGAGAGAGCTGCAGCTTCTGATGTTCCAGAGCTGAGCTTTCAAGCTTAGCGGCAGAGATACGCTGCGGGGAAAATCCCACTGTGCTCTTCCTCTCTGGCTCCTGCCTCGGTCCCTGCCTCTCTCCCTGCCTCGCAGGGTGGGGGCAGGGTGGGTGGAAGGGGGGGGCGGGGGGGATGGATGGTGGGCGGGGTGTTGGGTGACCCCTGACTGACCCCTGAAGTCCTCCATCATGCAGGGTCTGGGACTCACGTTGTCCGGCGGCCCTGCTTGTAAACGTGAAGGTAAACCTGTGGCTTTATTAAAGGCAGCCGGTGTGTGGAGCTTCTGGAGCGGACGAGGTCACCGACCTTGCCCCTCGGACTGGGGTCTTAGGGCTACACATTCAGATACTTTTCAAAAGGTCAAAGGTCAGGTAGCAGGGGAAGTGGTCCCCCCATAACTGTCGCATGACCTTGTGGTTCTAATCTGTCAAATCCCCACCAGGCTGGCTGCAGCGTGGAACCAACCTTGAGCCCAAAAGACCAGAGGACATCATTACATTTACATCTAGCAAACACTCTTATCCAGAGCGACTTACAGTAGTACAGGGACATTCCCCCCCGAGGCAAGTATACGGTGAGACGCCTTGCCCAAGGACACAACGTCATTTGGCTCGGCCCGGAATCGAACCGGAAACCTTCTGAGTAACAGTCCCGACTCCCTAACCCCTCAGCCATCTGACACTCTCATGTGACAGCTTGGTGACTCATCCGTGTGAGGAGACACGATTGTGCGACACACACACACACACACACACACACAGTCATTAAAACGCCTAACAGAAGTTCCCCATCCAGAGATCTGAGTGAGACTCCCCGCCCCCCGGCTGTCATGGCGACGGTCTTGGCCTCGCGTTACCTTCCCTCTGACGCGCTCCCAAAGTGCTGAGCAAGCCTGCGACTGATAACGCAGTGGGAAGCTCTGGGCCTGTGCTGAGGGCGAGCGACGGACCTCAGGAATGTTCACAGTTGTTTATATGCTGCTTTATTTACTTGTTTTCCTCTCTGGCAGCTCTCTCTGTCTTTTCACCAGAGCTGACGGCCACTTTCACATCACAGCTGGGACCCCGCAACCTCTAAAACTCTCTTATTGCCACAGTCTGTCTTTGTTTTTGCATCTCTCTCTCTCTGCAGATCTCTCTCCTGCTCCCTCTCTCTCCTGCTCCCTCCCTCTCTCTCTCTGCTCTCTCTCCTGCTCCCTCCCTCTCTCTCTCTGCTCTCTCTGCTGCCCTCTCTCTCTCTGCTCTCTCTCCTGCTCCCTCCCTCTCTCTCTCTCTCTCTCTCTCCTCTCTCTCTCTCTCTCTCTCTCTCTCTCTCTCTCCTCTCCTGCCCTCTCTCTCTCTGCTCTCTCTCTTTCTCCTCTTTCTCTCCTGTTCTTTATGTCTCTCTTTATTTTATTATCTTTCTTTCCTTTTCTCTCCATCTCTCTATCTCTGACTTACGATTTCAATCTTTGTGAGCCAGTGTGTAGTGGCCCCGGGCGTCTCCCTGCTTCCTCTGACTTCCTTCATTACCCAGCCTGCCTGGCCCTGCAGTCAGGGAACAGCTGAGGACAGGAGGAGGGGAGTGAGAGGGAGAGTGAGAGGAGAGGAGAGGAGAGGAGAGAGAGAGAGAGGAGAGGAGAGGAGAGGATAGAGATAGGATATGGGAGCTACTGGATGATTCGACGCTATGCAGCGAGGATGCTGCTTTCCAGTCGTAGTGAGTCTCGAGATATCGCTTCTATTCGCTTCTCGTGCATCTATCATCTGCTCTTCGCTGTCTCAGCTATCTTCTCTTCTCTTCTCGTCGTACTTCTCGTCTCGGGCGATCTTCTCGTCATCTTCTCTTCGCTCTTGCGACGTAGCGTCACAGTCTTCCATCGGGGACAGCGAGACAGTCATAAAAGGAAAGACTGTGTGGTAAGAGAGGGAAGAAACATAGTAGAGAGAGGACTGAGAACGTGAAAGACTCTACGAAACGAGAGCGAGTGCACGAGGCCTACTGCGATAGCTGTTTCCTGCGTGATGGGCAGATGACAAATATATTGTTGGTAAAGTAATATCGGGATTGATCCAGCTTTATGACTGATGATTCTTAATGAGGCTCTGTGGACACGCTGGTTATTGGCCATTCAAGTTAGGCCATCATACCTCGGAGGACACGAATAAAACATAAAAGACAATAAAAAGATGGTTTTTACGGTCACCACACAGTTTACGACTCCATTTCCATCCCATAGCTACACTGAAACACCAGCGTCGCATGATGGAACGCAACCAATTAAGTCCTGCAGCTATCCCATAATGAAAGACGAACGATCAACGGTCTGTTGCCGTAGCGACGACAGCGAGGTACAGAAGACTCTCTGTGTTTCTCCGTACGAGTCACGGCGTGTGTCTCACAGCCTACTCGCGATGTTCGACACCCTCCGCTCGATACGCCTGATTGATGGAGTCCACAGTTTCATAGAAGTGATGACAGCAGACTGAAATGGAGCCGATTGAAATCTGATAAGGGTATTGATCCTGGGGGTATTGAATAGGCCGCGCTCATCTTAATTACTGCCTCCGTCATTGTAATGTAATTATATCGCTTCTAGATTGTGTTTCGTGGCGCAATCGAAAAAAGGAAAGGTCGTCCTAAATTAAAGGGAGTTTAGTTCCCGCGTGTCAGGTACTCAGAGTTTTGAGTGTAGGTTTTTCTTCAGGTTTTTATCCAGCGTTTCTGTGTTTTCTTGTTTTTTACGCTAGGTGAGCTCTAATCTCGACACCATCGCTTTGACTTACTGACATGATTTATACCATTTAATTATCTTTTTATGGTTTTTACCCCCCTGAAAAACGGTGAGCAACGAAATGTTGGTGTAGGTCAAGATAATTTCTGCACTTTCTAGGGTAGTGTAACCTTCAGGGGAGAGAGAGAGAGCCATACAGAAGAAATGATAAAAACTCACTTTTAGATAAAGCTGGCCAAGCGATGTGGACAAGTAGAATGATGTTATCTCACTACCTGTCTGAGAACTGGCTTATTTTCCACATTTGCTCCCTTTTACAGCACCCTCCAAGGTGTGTGTGCTTGTGTTTGAGTGTGTGTGTGTGGTCTGTGTGTGTGTGTGTGTGTGTGTGTGTGAGTGTGAGTGTGTGTGTGAGTGTGTGTGTGTTTGAGTGTGTATAAGTGTGTGTGCGTGTGTGTGTCTTTATCTTGCCCAGGGGTGTGTGACCCAGACTCATTTTAGGGCTTAACCCTCCTGACAGAATATCTCTGGGTCTTCATCATGTGTGTGTGGAGGCAGTAAAGGAAATGAAGACACTGAAGTGAAGTCTCTGTCTGTCTGTCTGTCTGTCTGTCTGTCTGTCTGCCTGTCTGCCTGTCTGCCTGTGTGCCTGTGTGCCTGTCTGCCTGTCTGCCTGTCTGTCTGACAGAGAAAGTTAGCAAAGGCCACAGCTGCTTAAAACAGGTCCTCCAGCACTCTTTCAGTAATTCATAATTAATAAATGACATTAATTATTTGTCATCACTCATTCCAGTGATTCAGCATCTGTGTGGGCCATGCCAGGACGTTCCCCAGGGAGGGGGCTCACGCGAGAGGGGCGTGCCTCAGGGAGAGGCCTGGAGGGGGGGGATGATGGTGGATGAGAGGCCAGGGTCAGTGGATGAGTCTCCCTGGCTGCGGGGGGGCCCTCTGCGAGAGATCATACCCCCCCCATGAGGGAGGAGGACAGAAGGGATGACTCCTAAAGCTTGAACGAGCGTGCAACACCCTCTCACAACCAAATATACACACCCTGGCGGACCCTCGCGTACTCACAGACAAGGAAAATATAACACCGGCTTAAGCCTTTACAAATCAACCTCTGCCCCACATACACACACACACACACACACACACCACCACCCCGCCGCCTCCCCCCTCACCCTAGCACCAGGACGACCAATCACATCAGACCCAACCCGAGGGGACAAACCACAGCCTAGACGAGACGTGAGCCTAATTAGGATCCAGCCCACATGACTCATGATGTCACCGACACTGCCTGTTTTTACATGAGGAACCTTCCCTGTCGCCAGCCGCTCAATACTGATCCATAACGCCCAGGGGCCACAGGCTGGGACTACAGTTGTAGGGCAGGGACTAGAATTATAGGGCAGGGACTAGAGTTACAGGGCTGGGACTAGATTTATAGGGCAGGGACAAGAGTTACAGGGCTGGGACTAGAGTTATAGGACAGGGACTAGAGTTATAGAGCAGGGACTAGAGTTACAGGGCAGGGACTAGATTTATAGGGCAGGGACAAGAGTTACAGGGCTGGGACTAGAGTTATAGGACAGGGACTAGAGTTATAGAGCAGGGACTAGAGTTATAGGACACGGACTAGTGTTATAGGGCAGGGACTATAGGGCAGGGACTAGAGTTACAGAGCAGGGACTAGAGTTATAGAGCAGGGACTAGAGTTTATAGAGCAGGGACTAGAGTTATAGAGCAGGGACTAGAGTTATAGGACAGGGACTAGAGTTATAGGGCAGGGACTATAGGGCAGGGACTAGAGTTACAGAGCAGGGACTAGAGTTATAGAGCAGGGACTAGAGTTACAGAGCAGGGACTAGAGTTATAGGGCAGGGACTAGAGTTATAGAGCAGGGACTAGAGTTACAGAGCAGGGACTAGAGTTTACAGAGCAGGGACTAGAGTTATAGAGCAGGGACTAGAGTTACAGAGCAGGGACTAGAGTTATAGGCAGGGACTAGAGTTACAGAGCAGGGACTAGAGCTATAGGGCAGGGACTAGAGTTTACAGGCAGGGACTAGAGTTACAGGGCAGGGACTAGATTTACAGGCAGGGACAGAGTATAGAGCAGGACTAGAGTTATAGGACAGGGACTAGATTTATAGGGCAGGGACTAGAGTTATAGGACAGGACTAGAGTTTATAGAGCAGGGACTAGAGTTATCAGCAGGGACTAGAGTTATAGGACAGGGACTAGATTTATAGGGCAGGGACTAGAGTTACAGGGCAGGGACTAGAGTTATAGGGCAGGACTAGAGTTTGAAGGTGTGTGTTTTGTGTACCTCTGTATGTGTGTGTGTGTGTTATATCTTGGCATCACACAGACTGAGGTCATTAGTGTGTTACGATTTATGTCCCTCCCCTCTCTCCCCTGCTTCAGCGCATCGCAAGTAGTCCCATCTCTGTCGAGCTGACGTCTTCAACACTCTACCCTTGATGACACGACCACGGGGGTTTCCACGACAACCGAGCCAGAAGAGGCAGTTGGGTTAGTTTTTTTATTCTCTCTCTCTCTCTTTCTCTCCCTCACCCTCCCTCCCTCTCTCTCTCTCTTTCTCACTCCCTCACCCCTCTCTCCTCTCTCTTTCTCTCCCTCACCCTCCCTCTCTCTCTTTCTCACCCCCTCACCCTCTCTCTCTCTCTTTCTCTTTCGCTCTCTCTCTCTCTTCTTCTCTTCCTTACTCCCTCACCCTCTCTCTCTCTCTCTTTCTCTCCCTCCCCTCCCTCTCTTTCTCACTCCTCACCCTCTCTCTCTCTTTCTCTTTCTCTTTCGCTTCCCCCCTCTCTCTCTCTCTCTCTCTTTCTTACTCCCCTCACCCTCACCCTCTCTCTCTCCCGCTCCGTCTCTCTCTCTGACAGACAACGTTGTGAGTGCTTTTTCCCTGTAAACATCTCCGCGGCAACAGGAGCCCCGCCATCCACCGTGAGGCCTGCCCCCCCCCTCCCAAACACGTCAGACGACCCAGAGCTGGTGAACACACGCCAAACCCCTGCAAACACCCATGTCGGTCTGGGTCTGTTTCCCCCCTCGCTAACAAAGGATGGGGGCGAGCGAGAGGGGCGAGCGAGAGGGGCGAGCGAGAGGGCGAGCGAGAGGCCCACGGGAACATCAGGAGAGGGGGGATCTGTTCGGAGCTCAGTGATCAATTAGTAATGCCTTACCAGCCCCCGTGCTGGAGGAGTGAGTGAGAGAGGGGATCGTCCCGCTCTACACCCTGTCCAAGCGGTCAGCTCTGGAGCAGGCCCTGGACCCAGGGGGATCCACGTCACCGTGACGACGTCACCGTCACGACGGTAACGACGGAATGTCGTGTTCCCCCTTGTGATGCTTCCCAGGCCCCAGTGTTCTGTTCAGTTTCCTCAGATAACTGTGTGGACGCCCCTGTAGAGGCATGCCTGGCACACGTCAGGTGACCTGGAACACGTCAGGTGACCTGACACACGTCAGGTGACCTGAGAAAGGAATGTTGAAGCCACCAGGCAGTGTGTGTGTGGTTGAGAATGAGGGATGAATGACACTACATTCTGACTCTACATTCTCGGCATGCATTACCCTCGAGTGGGAGGACTTGGGGGGACTATTAGTAAGATGTTTTAGCACAAAGGATGCAAGCTCAATAGCATAACTGCAAGAGAATGCTAGTTATTCTCAGAATGGAAGCTATGGCATCTATCGGTGGAGAGTCCGCAACACAAGCAAAACATGAAGTAGACATACTATCGCGTTTCAACGAAGCGGTTAATTGCATGACGCACACTACATCATGTAAGAATAAGCAACTGGCCAAGCGAAACACGGAATCATCCACTATAATCAACCTCCATTCTCTTGTAATTTGCGAGGAAGCTAAACACAAGACTGTGCGGCTGTGCTCGATGTAAGGTTCATTAAGCCAACGTATGTACACCCTGCTCTGCTTGGATTAAAGAGAGTCAATGTCTCATTAAAATTCCTTGGCTTCCCAACGTTGCAATGCTTTCCCCGTTGGTCTTCCCAGGCACTCAATAGTCATGCATCACCACAAGCCATTAACACACACGGGTTCTCTACGACGCGTGTGTCCTGAACCCACACACACACACACACACACACAGACGCCCACACACACCACCACAGACGCCACAAGCACCACACACACACACACAGACACAGACACAGACACACACACACCCACACACACCAAAGGATGCCCACGTGCCTCACACACAACACCACGCCGTGCTGTACACGAGCGCAGGTCCACCCAACACACACACACACACAGACGCACACACAAACACGCATCTCTACGACGCGTGTGTCCTGAACCAAACACACACACACACACAAGGATGCCACGTGCATCACACACAACGCTGTGCTGTACACGAGCGCAGGTCCACCAACACACAGACGCACACACACACACACACACACACCACACACAAACATGCATCT
>CAEFZP010002703.1:0-63475 GCA_903064625.1 Mallotus villosus
TTCCTGGTAGGTCAAATGGAACAATGCAAGCTAGTTTTACAAGATCTTCAGATTCTCAGAACAAATTTGAACAAAAAAAGCAACTGATTCCGTTTAGATTAGAGCACCTGTAGCACTCTAAATGTTTGACAGATGCAGCGGGCTAGTGTGTGTGTGTGTATATGTTTTATTCTCTAAATTGCGACAGAGATAGTTTCACATTTGTGTATGGAACTCCATGAAAAATCCTAAAGAGTTGTCACTTTGTTTTGTCTTTAATATGTAGTTTTGATGCAGCCCGGTTGTTCACACTGCTCTTTAGACAAACGGATCATCAATCCAGTCAGCAGGAAGTGAGGTACAAGGAGTTAAGGTTTAGGGAGGTGTGGTACAGGGAGGTGACGAACAGGGAGGTGACGAACAGGGAGGTGAGGTACAGGGAGGTGAAGTACAGGGAGGTGTGGTACAGGGAAGTGAGGTACAGGGAGGTGCAGTACAGGGAGGTGTGGTACAGGGAGGTGAGGTACAGGGAGGTGAGGTACAGGGAGGTGAAGTACAGGGAGGTGAGGTACAGGGAGGTGAAGGACAGGGAGGTGAAGTACAGGGAGGTGAGGTACATGAAGGTGATGTACAGGGAGGTGAGGTACAGGAAGGTGAGGTACAGGGAGGTGAGGTACAGGAAGGTGAGGTACAGGGAGGTGAGGTACAGGGAGGCGAGGTACAGGGAGGTGAGGTACAGGAAGGTGAGGTACAGGGAGGTGAGGTACAGGGAGGCGGGGTACAGGGAGGTGAGGTACAGGAAGGTGAGGTACAGGGAGGTGAGGTACAGTGAGGTGAAGTACAGGGAGGTGAGGTACAGGGAGGTGAGGTACAGGGAGGTGAGGAAGGGCTACAGGCTGAATAAGAGGCAAGGTTGTTTGGGAGTTTCTTTATTTTGCTGAGTCAGAAAATGTGTTTGTAGAGTGACTATGTATTTGTATTTTCATGTTATTCTTGGCCCAATGCGTCAGTTACACAACTGCTAACAAACAGGAATAAACAGACAAAACCAGTCGGCTTAGACAAAGTTGTACAATAACAGAAAATCAAGGCCATCTTATGTGGGATACCGAGTGACTACATAAATAGGGTTGTGTCAGTAGGCTATAGGCAGGGTTTTCTATTTCTCAATGGCTCCTCTGGTTCTGTTTCTCTTCTCAGCACTTGCTGCTTGGCCTCTTGGCTTAGAAGCTCTTGTGGTTCAAGACTTTCAAATGTGTAAAGAATTCTTTTACAAACACACTGAACCCATAGGTATAGATCAGAATGCTGTAAAAATCTGCCAGCAACGCGGTTTCCACTACTACGCTTCCCTGTATTCCACAGATCATCGGATGCCAGTGTACAGTGCCTATACCATTGATTATAACTGCACAAGCAATGATTTATCGAGAAGAGGAGTCTGGTTTATTGAACCACAGGTAATATTGAGTGGATGTTGTTATAAGTAGGCACAGTTATATTAAATTTATTTGTTATTAATGGTGTTATTCACATGCCCCAGTATAAATCTGCTGTGCCCCAGGTTTTTTTTTACATTTACTTTATCAGGCAGTCAGTGCATTCATTTAGATTGATAATCTCGGAAAAATAATTGCAATCAAGGCTTTTAAAATCAACTCAGTTGAACCGAAAACAAATGCCATTTCCTGTCTCCAATGCTTATTTGTAGCCTACATACAAAAAAATTATTATGTTGATGTCTTGTTTTCAGATTTCTAACATTGATGGAGGAGACATGGCTCTTGCAGGACGTAACAAAGTCTTGATCAAACGACATCAAGCGCTCAACGATGATTATGAACACACCGACTACGACCGCGGACACTTAAACCCGAATAGTTATCACTGTAACGAGGGCCGTATCGCCACTTTTACGCTGACCAACGCTGTGCCGATGGATGCATGTTTCAATCGAGTCCATTGGAAAAAATATGAGGATTATTTCAGAACTATAGTACTACGACTTCGTGGGATGGGAAGAGGCTTTTTTGTGACAGGGGCCGTGCCTTCAGGAAACAGAATCCCCGTGCCAGGGTTGGACACCACTGAAAATGTCCGGGAATTTAGTAGGGTTACAATTCCCAGTCACATGTGGACCGCTCTGTGCTTTGAGCACATTCATGAGCAGTATTCATTTTCTATAGCTTACATAGGAGAGAATAAAGCAGATGCCATCATCCAAGTTATGTCAGTCCCTGATCTTGTGCACAGGCTGGGTGAGCTATACAACAGCGATAACCTGCAGATATTTGACAATGACTGTCATTCTAATTCTCAGAAATCTAAAGAAGTTCTGCAGATATTTGACAATGACTGTCATTCTAATTCTCAGAAATCTAAAGAAGTTCTACAGCTTCTCCCAGAGAAGTCTAGACCTGAGTCTGTCATCACGGCCGATGGTACTCATTGCAGTACAGGCACGACGTGTTCCAGCGGCAGCTGTCCAACTGATAAAGGGATTAAAGAGTGCTGCACGTCACCCTGCATGTATGACGACGCCTCGAAAGATTTCAGGTGCAGTTCAGGACAGCGATTTATCAGGTGCTCCACCCAGTACTCAGCCGTGACTGTAAACGGTACGGCATGCAGAGAAGATCACCGATGTGGGCTTTATGGACAGACGTATTATTGGTGTTACACATCTACTAGTTGGGATTTCTGCAACCCGCCTTATGTAAACAGTGTGGGTACAAATGGAGAACCTTGCCGAGATAACCATAGATGCGGCACTTATGCGAAAAGTTACCATTGGTGTTATACTGAGTCGATCAACTGGAGTTTCTGTTGCACCAATAAAGATCCCTATATAGCTTTGGAAGGTAAAATATGCAAACCAGAACACCCATGTGGCACCCATGGCCAAAGTTACCTATGGTGCAGGACCACAGATGGTTCATGGAATTACTGCTGCACACCACACAACTAAAGCTCTGTCCTATCAATTAGGTCGCTATGCTTTGCTGGTTTCTTTCTCTTGCTGTGAAATCATTTGATTTATATATGCAGGCAGACAGACTATGATTTGCTCTGAAGCATTTCTTTACCTGTCATTCTTTGCGTAGAAATAATACTTCCTACTGTCGGTGTGCCAAAACAGTTTAGCAACAAGGTCAACATCAATGGTCGATGTTTGACTCGACTTAGTCTTGCACCCCATCTCGTCTATTTGTTTATTACAATCTTGTTTATTAAATCTTAAATAAAAATCATTCAAACTATCAGCTAATTGACTGTCAGAATTAAAACCCTTCAGACTGGCTGCCATATTACCCCTCACATGACATCCAGTCATCTTTTTCATGCCATTCCAAGCAGTTGTGTCTGTCACATTCAATGTGCTGCCACTCAAATAAAAAAAATGATTTTGAAAGGTGTTCTCTGTTGTATTCTATATGACCGTGAAACCACGCTCGTTCTCATAACCTGTTTTATTAGGTTTGTACACCTCACCTTTTGTGGGCTTGAGGCCTCCAACTCCATTCCTGAGATGACAGTTGTGTTATACGGCCCAGAGTATCACACATTTCACACAGCCATCTTCTACATGTGACACTGTACTACACTGCTAATAACACTGGTTTGAATGCATACAATACACCCATCCACCTTCACGGGGGAGAGAGGAGACAGAACCTGGCTGTGAGGAAGCTGATGGACGTCCATGCCCTCTATGTCTGGAGGGGAAGAGGGACGAGTTAGCGTAAAACTGATGGAGAGAGAGAGGTACGGATTTAAGACAAACTCTACTTGGTATGGTTATTACATTGGATGTGTTTTCTCACATTTAAGCAGCAGGAAACAGAGAAGAGACTTCATAGTTGGTCCAGGGGAACTGAATGACTGACTGACTGTTTACACTTAGAAATGGGTAAACTATCTGGAATAGGACAGGTTTGGGTTCGGAGTCTCGCAGGACCTCTAGTGGTGACAGGTGGTATCTCCCTTCTAAACACTTCTAAAACGTAGCACTGCAAGGTGCAGATACACATGACATTGCATTTCCATTGTATTCATTTTACAGATGCTTTTATCCAAAGCGTCATCCTAGATAGAGGTGGACACTTAAAAACAAAAGAACAATATCAAAACAGAGTTACAGTTTTTACCAATCGCTATGACGGTTTTTCCCATACCTTTAACAAGTTTTCTAAACTCTTAACGCACCAACCCACCCACCACACACAATTGGCAAAACTGTTGATTTCATGCTCAAAATCACTCATTATAAACTAAACTCAAACACTTATCGTCATAACACAAAAATACACTAAACATGACACCATGTCTAGCAAACACTAACACACGTTCTCTTTTCACACTAATATGTAGTCAATCATAGCACAATGTCATAAGAAACACTAACATCAGATGGAATTACAGAAACTGCATTCATCTATATGTGTCAGGTCTCACAGTATATGGACTATAGATTGTGTTTGCAATGCAGTTTCTTTTGAAGCCTCTCTACATTTTTGTTTTGTTGGGTTTAGTTATGAAATGCAATTTGTTTCTTTGCTGCAGAAATTCTGAACAAAAAATGAATGACCCATCTCAGAGTAGCTTTATAGAATGTACGTTTACTGTATTGAAAAAAAGAAGACAGAAACATAATTGCTGCAGTAAAGGCTTCATTTTGCAACAGGACAATACTGCAATACAGTAAATATGCGATATCCCTGTGTAGGTGGTGAATCGTACAGGCCGGAGACGCGTGTGTTCGTCAACGGCGCGGGAGACACCACCGTAAATCTGGTTGAATGTTCAGGGAGATAATGACTCGTTATTAATATCTGACTCCAATTTTAAGAATGCGCACAAGTAGGGGAGACTGGGGACGGCGCAACAAGGGACGGTTGAAATAGGTAACCTCAACACCTGAGTGTTTCCTAGTTGGGAATCAACTGGGATTTATAGTATTTGCATAACTTCAACCAGCTTTTTCTCAGTAGCAATGGAATACGTAAAATACAGAGGAAATATTTGTGTTTCAATTCACAATATGGACGGTTGTTCACTTTGTCTTAGCCAATAAGTTAGGTTTTGAACATGATGTTATCTGTTTTGGCATACAGTGTGAAAGCAATGGTAAATTGAGCAGTAAAAATCGATTGTTTTGGTCTTGGTTGAGCTTGTGTGTAAAAGAAGTTGAAGCATTTGAATTTTTTGTTTACTCAATGCATTTTGTGTCAAAGCAACAAGAAATGTGTTAATTGTATAGCCAACACAGACGGATGTTGTGCTAACTGTGTTAAGAGTTTAGGAAACGTGTTAAAGGTATGGCAAAAACCGTCATAGCGATTGGTAAAAACTGTAATCAAAATATTATTTTATTTCACAATAATTACAGAGTAATGAAAGGATGAAAACTGTGAAATTACAGTCATTCTGAGCCGGAACTACATCATTTGTATCATTATGTTCCCAGCAAATATTGATTTAAAGTGATTTAACAGCAAATAAACAGAATTTCCCTGGTAGGTCAAATGGAGCGATGCAAGCTAGTTTAACAAGATCTTCAGATTCTCAGAACAAATTCAAAGAACAAAAAAGCAACTGATTCAGTTTAGACTAGAGCACCTGTAGCACCCTACAGCCTTGACAGATGCAGCGGAAAAGTGTGTGTGTGTCTGTTTGTGTGTGTGTGTGTCTGTTTGTGTGTGTGTGTGTGTCTGTTTGTGTGTGTGTGTGTGTCTGTTTGTGTGTGTGTGTGTCTGTGTGTCTGTTTGTGTGTGTGTGTGTTTATTACTATGCACCAGTTCCACCCAGTGATGCTTCCCAGGTAGTGGTTTCAACTGGACATGAAACTGAATATAAGAACAGTACAAAATATTCCCTGAACAACAACAACAGGCATGTCTCCTTGATTGAACATTTCTACCAGGACAGACACACGAATGTGGATCGTCCCAGTGAGATGAACCACCAGACTGAACAGACGGAACAGTGTCAGCATGTCAGTCTCTGTACCAACGACGGGAGGATCTGGGATCTGTGCAGGTTCAGAAGTCCTCAGGAAGGACCCCTTGGCCTCCCCCTCCTTCCCACGATGCATCAGCGCTGGGCACCCTACCCCGTCCGGCGGCCCGTGGAGCCCCCCTGAGCGTGGCGGGCACAGCTGGCGCAGCAGAAGCTGGCGTAGTAGGGGTTGTTGCACAGCCGGGCGTAGACGATGAGGTTACAGTTGGCCAGGTCGGGCTGGTCCACGCACTCCGCCGGCACGCCCACCTCCGCATCCTGATCTGGGGGAGCGGGTTGGGAGGGGGAGGGAGGAGAAGAGAGGGGATGGGGGGCAGGATCATTAATAGTGTATATAGTGCATGATTAATAATGTTGTTTAATGTCTGTTTGGTTGAAGCTTGTAAGCTGGTCCTGCCAGACTGGGACAGGTACAAGTGTACAGAACGTGCGTCACCTTGCTGCGAGGGCTTGGACACGCGGATCTCGGCCGTGGCGCTGACGGAGTAGGTGCCCACGTAGGCGTTGCAGGTGTACGAGCCCTCGTCTGACAGCTGGACGTTGTTCAGGATCAGACTCCCGTCTAGGGACGTCTGGACGTTACGACCGTCCGCACGCACGGGGACGCCGTTTCTAGGAGACGAACGCAGAGGAACAGGAAGTGGATGTCATGGGATGTTTTGTCTTGTTGCCAGGTCAAAGGTTAGCTTCTGTCGAGAGTGCCGTCGTTGGGGAGTAAAATGGGTGTTGATCGATAATGTCATTCGTTTTTTTTATTTTTTATGCTTCAATTAGAACAAAGTGCATGTGAAACGCACAGATATGTGTAATAGATAACTACTGTTTAGACACTTCTGTTTGGATAAAGTGTAATGAATAACCTGCTACATAGACACTTCTATTTGATGAGAGTATATTGAGCAACTGTTGCATTAGACACAAACTGTGTGTGACCCCCAGGCTGGCATCATGTACAGAGGAACAATATCCGTTCGTGGAAAAAGGGTCTGATGAAAGCGTAAACAGCTACAATGTGAACTTTGTCCTAAGATCAGGATGTGAACAATGAGCCAGAACCCTTAAACAAGACAGGGGCTTCTGACATCTCACCGACACCGTTGCTTAACTACTGTTGCTTGTTACCTGGGAGAACTCTGACTCAGACAGCTACTGCCTCAGAACTCTTGTAATCAATACATCTGTTAGAATCAAGAAGCTTTTTTCTGTCCCACCACGACACAAGATTGACTGTATATACATATGTGTATATATATCAGACAACTACATCCCAGAACATAATAATAATTATAGAAAGATAAAAAAACTGATAATTCTGGAAGACGGTAGAGGATGAGGTGTGAGACGGACCTGGACCAGCCCACGCTGACGTTGTCCCCGGATACGACGCAGGGCAGACGAGCCGTGTCGCCCTGCGCCACCTGCAGGTTGTTGGGCGCCGTGGTGATGAGGTCGCCGTGGACACGCAGCAGCAGCTGCCTCTGCTCCAGGTGCTGGTGAGTGGAGGCCGTGCAGGTGTACGTCCCCGAGTCCTGCGTGCTCAGCTGGCCAATCACCAGGGTGCCGTCCGAGTGCTGGGAGTGTCTGCGGACCGACGACCAATCACAGTCACGCGCCGGAAGAAACTCATAACCACAGTGGGAATCGGTGAGACTGCATCTGGTGGCTGTTCAGGTGTGTGTGCGTGTGTCTGCGTGTGTGTCTGCGTGTGTGCATGCTTGCCTGGGAGAGGTGAGGGGCAGGCCGTCCCTGGTCCACTGCAGGCTGATCGAGGGCAGGGCCGAGGCTGGGAGCACCCTGCAGGCCAGCCTCACCGTCCCCCCTGCCCTGCCCTCCAGCTGGGACGAGCCAGAGCGATCGATGCTGAACCTGGAGCACACACACACACAGCCGTAGGGTACTCGGGGTGGAAGACGTCTACCTATACATCGGTGAGGGGGGAGAGGGGGGAGGAGGGTCTACCTGATGGATGGCTGGCGGGGAGGCTGAGGGTCTAGAGGCTGGGAGACTCCTGTTCCTGGTCTGTCATCCTGGGGGATACCCTCTGTCACACACACACACACAAAACAGACACACACACATACACACAGTCACACACACAAAACAGGCACACACACACACCACACACACACCACACACATACAAAGTCACACACACACAAAACAGGCACACACACACACACCACACACATACACACAGTCACACACACAAAACAGGCACACACACCACACACACAACACACACATACACAAAGTCGCACACACAGACAAAACAGGCACACACACACACCAGACATATACACACAGTCACACACACGATTCACAGGCCGACTAAAATACTTATGCAAGCTTTGTCTAGAGGGCTATAAGATAAAAGTGTAGGGCGGTATACAGTGTTCACTCAAACGTGTTCCCACAGGAAATTTGTTCTGCTACAAGTTGTTCACAGAAAATGGGCCCAGGCTAAAATGTTTCATTCAATTACAATTATTCGTCTTTTAGTAAACGTTGAAAATGAGTCTCACAGACCGAACACCACACAAGGCTGAATCCCACACCGCAGGGTGTCTTACCAGAGACAGACAGGTAGATGTAGCGATGGTCTCTTTCCCGGGCCCGGTCCCGCGTCGCAATACAAAGCAGCCAACCAGAGTCAGCCACCGTGAGCGGACCGACCAATAGGGAACCGTTAGGTTGCTGATTATGCCTATGAAACACAATAAGAAAAACGAAATGAGTCACGATAACAAAACAAAAACATTGAAATATTGGTACTTTTAAACACTGACTAAAAGCAAGCACTTCAACAGGACAATAACACTGTAGCCCTCAACTAATAACACCTCAACTACAGACCAAACAATAACGTCTCAACTACAGTATTAGCCCACATCTTACAGTGCAGCAAAAACAGCATCAAACGTCCACGGCTGCAGTCTCTTGCGAGATAGTCATACAACAGGTTCTCAAATACAACATGTAAACTGCAAAGTGCTGCTTTCAGTGCCCTGCTAGCCCCCAAACCCCCACTAATCCCTGCCACCAGGAAACCGTGACTCTGTGACGTGGAGGTAGGACTACACCTGTGGGCCGGGAGGGGAACGCCGTCTCTCCTCCACTCTACCACGACGCTGGAGGACGGGGGAGGGCTGACGCGGCAGGGGAGCACCACCGTCTGGCCCGCCAGGGCCTCCACCGAGGACGGGTCCGACTTGTCGATACTCACCCCTGGACTGGTCAGGCTGGAGGCCAGGGAGGAGGACAGGGGAGAGGGGGGAGGAGGGAAAGAAGGAAGAAAGAAAGAAAGAAAGAAAGAAGAGAGCAGAATGGCAAATAGAAGAAGAGAGGAGAGTAAAGTCACTTTATGCTCTACTGTTGGCAACAGAACAGCAGCTTCAACCAAAGCTTAGCATAAAGAGCAGCCCAGCTTGGCTATAGAAGCAGGAGAGAGACAGAGAGACACGAGAGAGAGAGAGAGACGAGGGAGAGAGACACGAGGGAGAGAGAGAGACGAGGGAGAGAGACACGAGGGAGAGAGACACGAGGGAGAGAGAGAGACAAGGGAGAGAGACACGAGGGAGAGAGAGACGAGGGAGAGAGAGACGAGGGAGAGAGAGAGACGAGGGAGAGAGAGAGACAGAGAGACACGAGGGAGAGAGAGAGACGAGGGAGAGAGACACGAGGGAGAGAGACACGAGGGAGAGAGAGAGACGAGGGAGAGAGACACGAGGGAGAGAGACGAGGGAGAGAGACACGAGGGAGAGAGAGAGACGAGGGAGAGAGACACGAGGGAGAGAGACGAGGGAGAGAGAGAGAGACGAGGGAGAGAGAGAGACGAGGGAGAGAGAGACACGAGGGAGAGAGAGAGAGAGACGAGGGAGAGAGACACGAGGGAGAGAGAGACACACGTGGGAGGGAGAGAGACGAGGGAGAGAGACACAAGGGAGAGAGAGACACGAGGGAGAGAGACACGAGGGAGAGAGAGAGACGAGGGAGAGAGACACGAGGGAGAGAGATAGACAAGGGAGAGAGACACGAGGGAGAGAGAGAGACACGAGGGAGAGAGAGAGACGAGGGAGAGAGACACGAGGGAGAGAGAGACACGAGGGAGAGAGACACGAGGGATAGAGAGACGAGGGAGAGAGACACGAGGGAGAGAGACACATGAGGGAGAGAGAGACACGAGGGAGAGAGACACATGAGGGAGAGAGACATGAGGGAGAGAGAGACACAAGGGAGAGAGGGAGAGACACGAGGGAGAGACACGAGGGAGAGAGAGACACGAGGGAAGGAGAGGGAGACGAGGGAGAGAGAAAGACGAGGGAGAGAAAGAGGGAGGACACCACACGAGCCACTACCCACCCAGCAACACAGACAGTTAACACATATGAGGTGAGTCTACGAGCTTGCAGGGTGCTGTGCAGGATGGAGAACATGGAGGAGTTTGAGATCCCTCCAGTCCCACCTGGTGAAGGAGGACAGACATGAAGGAGGCCCGTGTGAAGAGCGGATGGAGCGACTACTACAGACCCACAGACAGACACACAGACAGACAGACAGACGAGGACTGGAGAATCACAGCAGATCTTTATTAGTTTATCGTCATGACAACAGAGTGACAAGCCCAGAGATGACATGGGAGGGTGGGGTGGGGGTGACAAGACGAGGGCGAGGGCGGCGCGGGGCAGGCGAAGCGTGTTGGCTCGTTTCTGAGTGAGCGAGGGTTAAGTGTCTGCAAAGCTGCCATTGTGTGTTTGAAAGCGTGTTTACCGTGTGTCTGCTTAGGCGTCAAGCACACGTATGTACATTGCAGAGCATGTTTACACTGTCATCAGTGTGTGTAAGCGTTTTAGCGACTGTTCGGGTGTGTTCCAGCAACAATGTGTGTTTGTGTACGCGTGTGTTTTATCAGCTGTGTGTCTCTTAGCAACTGTGCTTTTAGCGACTGTTTACATGTGTGTCTTAGCGTGTGTGTGTGTGCTGCTGTGTTCCTGTGCTCCTCTGTGGCCCTGTGACCCAGGGTGGGACGGGCAGGGCTGGAGGGGGCCGGTCCCTTCTGAGGGGAGGGGGGGCGTTGCTCGCCGGTCGCTCGGGGCTCCTCCACCCCTCCCCCCTCTCGTGTGTCCTCGGGTCTTACCTGGCGGCAGGCAGGGTCTGCTGGACGGCCAT
The DNA here is from genome assembly GCA_903064625.1 of Mallotus villosus. Taxonomy (NCBI): domain Eukaryota; kingdom Metazoa; phylum Chordata; class Actinopteri; order Osmeriformes; family Salangidae; genus Mallotus; species Mallotus villosus. The sequence goes on from CAEFZP010002703.1 coordinate 11,163, forward strand.
GGGCCGGCGAGGCCGCAGGTGGACCCGGGCGCGGTGGGCGTGGCTGGCAGCGTTGGTGCCCAGTCTGCCACCGGAGCCGGGCTGGACGCTGCCCGTGTCACGCCCACGGCCCGGGGGGGAGGCGTCGGGGGTGGGCGCCCCCCCTCTGGAGTCGGTGGCGGGCTGGGGCTGGGGGGCGAGCTGGCTGGGCGAGGCCGACTGGCACGACCTCTGGCACTCGGCGCGGGACGGGAAGTTGTTGTTGTTGCCGTGGCAGCCGCCGAACCAGAAGTGGACACAGCGGGCGGTGAGGACGTCGTAGTGGTAGCGGGGCGTCCAGCCGGAACAGGAGCCGGCCGCCCGGGGCAGGGAGCAGGTGGAGCGGGCAACTGAAGGGCGACACGACAGGACACTCACCTCTGACCTCTAACCCCCTGCTACTGAAGGAATATTGACCATGTGACCCATGCTCTCTCGCTGAGGTGTGGTTACTTTACACCATGTCTGACGCTCTCCAGTCTTGACTCTAACCACCAAAATACCTGTTAAACTATACATTCTGATCCTTGGTTTTCTGCCATGTTTTCTATATGTGCTATTTGTGTGTATCTTTGGATAACCCTTTATGAAAGACAGACCAAACACAACAGGACATACTGTTCTATATGCTCCAGACCTTCTCCTTCCACCTCACCCTCTAGTCCCTCTTCCTCCTCCCTCCCTCCCTCCTGCCCTTGTCTACTCACTGCCACTGGGGGGGTTGGGACAGCCGTCTCCGTTGGGGCCTCCAGCAGGGGTCGTGCGGTCGTAACAGCATCCGTAGGTGGTCAGGCGACACTGAACACTGTTCTCAGCTGGGAGGGTGGGGGCAGACTGGGGGGGGGTGGGGAAGAGGGAGGAGAGTGGAGGAGGCAAGGGGAGGGGAGGAGAAGGAGGAGAGAGAGGAGAGGAGGATGAAGAGGAGAGGGAGGAGAGAGGGAGATTATGGGGGTGAGGAGCATGTGACAGATGTTTTGGTTAAAATCACGACAACAAGCACAGAGCGCTTGCTCACCGTGGGGGCGGGGCGGTACTCCTGGCAGCCCTCCCGATTGGCTCCCTGTGCTGAGGTCACACCATCCTGGCAACACCCATATCTGACCCACGAGGGAGCGGGGGGGGGGCATAGAAACATTCTAAAATGAGACTTGAGACCGTAAACTGCTGCGGTCATCCAAACGCGTTCAAAACATCCCCTATCATCTGGTCCAGCGGTCAATAACACATAAAACACACACAAAGAACATTTTAAAATAGAGCCTGTGTTTTTCTCCGTTCCACCCCCGGACGTCCAGACCATAATGAGGGGCCCTGGCTGGCGCTGAGTACCTGGAGGAGGTGCAGGAGGGCTGGGCAGGGGCCAGGGGGGGGGCTCTGGGTGCAGCCCTGGCCCAGCGGGCCCCTGGCGGGGGAGCGTTCGTCGGGGCAGCAGCCGTAGTAGGTCTGGCTGCAGTGCAGGGCCGGGGCCAGGCTGTGGGGGTCGTACACCGTGTTGGTCTGGGGGCCCTCGGGCTCCGGTCTGGGGACTGAAGACCACAACGTGTTTTGCACCTGGCACACACACACACACGTCTGGAACGCACATGTTCACACACATACACATGTCGACTCCCATACACACGCCTACTCAAATACACACACATAAACACACACATCTGCACCCACGCATACTAGAACGCACAGGTTTAAACATCTACAGACACAAACATTTAAACACACACTAGAACACACATCTACACAGATGAGACAACTTCTAGACAAATCTAGATTCTACACATCCCCAGACATTCATTCATGTCAACCATCAACATTGGTTTTAAGTTTGTAACTTTGCAACCATATTGCCCTATTTGAATGTATTCTTATTTCCAATTGACAGGAACTCCAGGGTTTTCTCCCGATATCACAAATGTGACCGACCTCACGAACAGCCACGTCGCTTTGAAAAGTAATACCACGTAAATCCAGATAAGGGCGATGCTATGTTGTGGTATTCTCTTCCTTAAGATATGCTCATGACCCGAACCCGAGGCAGCAGAGCTCCCCTGGAAGGAGGCATGTGCGGCTTCAGAAGCTAGACGTCCAAACAGCAGCGAAGCTCTTGAGCCAGACTCAATCTACGTCTACATTCTTGGCATTCCTCCACCGAGCCTGCCTGTAATAAAATACACGCCTGGAACACAATGAACCATCTCTGCACCATGGGGGTTGTTGGGAGAGCCCTGTGGCGTGGAGTCACATACACACACACACACCCACACACACACACACACACACACACAGAACACACTGAACACAGAAGCGACAGCAGTGAGGAAGAGAGCCAGAGCTGGTCTGACTGGGACCAGACACGGAACACGGAACCCCCGGAACACGGGGACTGTGGGAACGCTGGCAGGAGGCGAGGGGACTAACGAGGGAACCAACACACCCAGGAGCTCCCCCTGCCCTCGTCAGCGGTGCCGGGAGAGGAGGAAGGCCAGGGCCGGGGCCAGGGCCGGGGGCAAGGCCAGGGCCGGGGCCAGACACGGCCCCGTCCACAACGGCCCAGTCCACAACACTGGTACAGCTCACTGCCTCCCAGGTATGTTAATCAGACTGACATTGTCCACGGCCCCCCCAAAAACATGTCAACGAGGCCCGGATCATTAGTGCTGGGATGAAGGGAGGGAGGGAGGGAGGGGAGGAGAAGGGGTAGGAAGGGGGGCAGGAGAGGGGGTAGGTGCTGGGACAAAGCGACAGCAGTGAGGGAAACAGAGTGTTGAGGGAGCGTAGGAGAGCCAGACAGGAGAGAGCCACAGAACAGCGTCACGGTCAAGACTGCTTCAAACCTGTTGAGTGGTCAGGTACGTAGGGATGGAATCCTAGCTGGGTGTTGTCATGTCCTCTTGGGTCCTGCATGCTGGGGACCACTGGAGGAGAGGAGAGAGGAGAGGAGGAGAGGGGAGAGGAGAGGAGAGAAGGAGAGGAGAGAGGAGGAGAGAAGGAGAGGGGAGAGGAGAGAAGGAGAGGAGAGAAGGAAAGGAGAGAGGAGAGGAGAGGAGGAGAGAGGAGAGAAGGACAGGAGAGAAGGAGAGGAGAAGAGAGGAGAGGAGAGAAGGAGAGGAGGAGAGAGGAGAGAGGAGGAGAAGGAGAGAAGGAGAGGAGAGAGGAGAGAGGAGAGAGGAGAGAGGAGAGAGGAGAGAGGAGAGAGGAGAGAGGAGAGTAAGATTCACGGCGGGTCAGCCGGGTGTACACGCGTGTGTGTTTGCATGCGGACAGTGCTGGGTGGAGGGGTGGTCTCACCCTGGGGTCTGTAGCAGGGCTGGTCGTTGCAGCCCTCCACAGTGGAGGGTTTGGGGTAGGCGCCGCAACGCTCCACAGGGTACAGGTTCCTCTCTCTGTCGGAGCAGATCACCTGACGCTCACGCAGGCCGGAGCCACAGCTCTTAGAGCACTGGAGAGAAGACGCAGGGCAGAGAGAAGAGGGATGAATCGGGATAGAAAATCATGTGTGTGTGTTGGGGGAGGTGTATATTCATGCGTGTGCATGTGTGTGTGAGTGAGCGCGCCGCTCACCAGTCCCCAGTCTCCGACGTGCCAGCCGATGTGTACGGGGCAGGCGGCCAGGGTGCAGGCCTGGGTGAGGGTGGGGCGCGGCAGGGCGGAGCAGGCCACATCCTCCAGCCTCATCCCCCCCGAGCCCACGCACAGCAGCTCCCGGCTCTGCAGCCCGGCGCCGCACGTCACGGAGCACTGCACGCCCAGCACGACACCACCGTCAGCTCCCCAATCACCCGTTTGACTCCATTTCAAAAGACAATATGGTGGATAAAGGGGCCCCTTACCTGGCTCCACGCTCCGGCTCTGTACTCGGCGCAGCGCTGCATGTTGCAGGTCTGCAGGGTGGGCGGAGCCTGGGAGTAGGCGGCGCAGACGGCGTCCTCCACCACGCGCGGGCCGGCCGCCTCGTGGGACACGCACTGCGCGCTGCGCACCTGAGAGCCGCCGCCGCACGACACCGAGCACGGGTTCCACGAGCCCGTCTCCCAGCTGGGACCCGCCAATCGCGAAGGAGGGAGGGAGGGGCCAGGAGGAGGGGATTGGTCGGGAGGAGGAAGGGGGGACGGACATCAGGGGTTATGTTAGTGTTGGCACTTGTCCTGTGCAGTGTGACTAGCCCCCGCCACCAGGATCCAGACATCAAAGCCCCCAGCTACCGCTACACACAAGCCAGCTAACACCACAAGCTGCTTTGGTTTCTATTCTTGGTTAGTTGACAATACGATGTTATCTGGAGACAGGTACTCCGTTCACACACACATACGTTTGGCTGTGAAACAGTTGACAATCCCCTAGAAAGCGTGTTCTATAGTGAGGGATAGAACAGAATAGTTTTGACAAATGATGACTCTGCAGTTAGCGCTCTCTGCCTCAGAGGCATCAGCAGGTGTGACAGGAGGTGGTCTGGCCAGAGTAAGGCCAGAGTAAGGCCAGAGTGAGGCCAGAATAGCCAGACTAAGGCCAGAGTAAGGCCAGAGTGAGGCCAGAATAAGGCCAGAGTAAGGCCAGAATAAGGCCAGAATAAGGCCAGAATAAGGCCAGAGTAAGGCCAGAGTGAGGCCAGAATAAAGCCAGACTAAGGCCAGAATAAGGCCAGAATAAGGCCAGAATAAGGCCAGAGTAAGGCCAGAATAAGGCCAGAATAAGGCCAGCGTAAGGCCAGAGTAAGGCCAGAGTAACGCCACATACAATGGATTCTGACTGACTGTGCAGTGTGTTTCAATACAGCGCCTTTGTACCAGGGCATTTCACGTTGTACGTTTTCAAAATGGCTACTGCAATATTTTCCAGTCTGTGACATGACTCAATAATTTAGAATAGCTCAGTGGGTGAGAGTGCAGGGATGCATTTGATCAATCAGAAAACAGATGTTTCACAAGTCCTGCACAGTAGCCTGTCGGTATGTGGAAAAACCATGTGGAGCACGCCCACCCTGTGCAGACAGGACCGTAAAGACACCCTGTAGTGAGATTGTGGCGTCATGGCGATAGCAAGGCCCCGCTTGGGCTCTTCGAAGGTTTCACAGGCGTCTCAGGTTTCTGAAGACGACCATCAAACTCAAATTGTTAGGAAATGCATAAAACGCACATTTGAAGACATGTAACAAACTGAACATGTTTTACTCAACGTGTTTTCAATCTGCAAATGTGAAAAAAACTAAAAGAAGAAACAAACATCTAAGACAAGAACTAAGAAATAGCACACAGGCAGTCAAGCCGCAGCGAGGTGACCCGTGACCTCCACAGGAACACATACATCACCACCACAGTTAAGACCCAGTGTGTGTGTGTGAGTCGTCGTCCCCCCCCATCCCCCCCCCTCCGTCGTGTGCAGTGTCTGTTCTACACATAAACCAAGCTAACGCACACAGACAGGAAGCGTTGCAGACACAGCTTGGCTACGAGCACTATCAGACAGCGGCCCAGCTTAGGGATCAGGGGAACAGGGGTCACGCCAGGAGCCTCTTTGATGCGACCCCTCCACGACACGAGCTCCCCCCTGCCTCGGGGAGAGGTGTAAGGGGGTCAGGGAATCACAGGACATGAAAGAGCGGGGGGGGGGTTGGGGGGCGCTGGGGGGAGGGACACGGATCTCTGAGCTGGACAGTTGCCTCTCGCCGTTGTTCTGGTTCCCGTGAGGAAGAACAGGCGCTACACTCTCAAACCCCTCACGCCCCTCCTGCAGACCTCAACCAGGGGGTGGATACACGGAGCCTTCCGGAATACCCGGGAATCACTCTGAATCGCTCTGGACGCCGTGTGTGGCTCTTAGCCCGGCGTTATGACACGATGCGTGTAATGGCTGGGTCCATCCGCTTTGTGGATGTGGAGGATTCAATCCCTTTGTGGGAAGGTGGATGATGTAAATCAGTGTCGGGCGTGAGGTGCCAGCGCCCCGTGTTTGAGGTCCTCTCCCTGGGCCCTTGGGGGCCTTGTTACCTGAACACATATGGTCTGGGCTGCTCTGAGGGCCTCCACATGCGTGGCGCGTACAGGTACGCCATCCTTTCAGGACAGGAGCAACACAGCAGCAACAGTGAGGCCCGCGGCGCACTGGGCTCACAACCATGTTCTACTGTACACACCACTCATTACTACTGTACACACCACCCATTACTACTGTACACACCAATCATTATTACTGTACTGAGAAGTTCATGTAGTTTGATCATGTGTTGTACTTTCATTTGACAAAATCATGTCGTTTGTGAAGCTAACATAGTTTGTGAAGCTAATGTAGTTTGAGAAGCTAATGTAGTTTGTGAAGCTAACGTAGTTTGAGAAGCTAACGTAGTTTGTGAAGCTAACATGGTTTGAGAAGCTAACGTAGTTTGTGAAGCTAACATAGTTTGAGAAGCTAACGTCGTTTGTGAAGCTAACATAGTTTGAGAAGCTAACGTAGTTTGAGAAGCTAACATAGTTCGAGAAGCTAACATAGTTTGAGAAGCTAATGTAGTTTTTGAAGCTAACGTAGTTTGAGAAGCTAATGTAGTTTTTGAAGTTAACGTAGTTTGAGAATCTAATGTAGTTTGTGAAGCTAATGTAGTTTGAGAAGCTAATGTAGTTTGTGAAGCTACGGTTCATGAACGGGAGTCTGCTGCCGGCGAGGCCCTGGGGCCCGTCCGCCTCACCTGTGTGTCTGCGGGCAGGGCTGCGGGTTGCAGGTGCGGTTGCTGAGCGGGCGGGGCAGCGAGGAGCACAGGTAGTCGGGGTAGGCCTCGTTGTCGATGGCACAGAAGACCAGACGAGACTGGTACCCTGGGAGAGCACGGACTGTCAGTCACATATCACACCACACACTGCTCTACAAGCAGCAAGTTCTTTTGAGGTTTGAGCCATGATGGGATGGAACTAATCTGCTCCCGCTAAAATACAAACCATGTGTACATGTATATGTGTACAAGTAGCATGTGAGGGAAGGATATATCAGTGGTTATAACATCTAAAGAACAATAGGTCATGGGTTCAAATCCCCCCTGTATGCTGCTTTGGATAAAAGCATCCACTAAATGACTACATTATGTACCGATCCCACCCCCCAAAGAAGATTATAATCATCATAAGCAGAAGATTTAAACTAAGGACCTCTTGATCGGCAGTCAATTGCTGCACCCTCTCCCCATGTGTTCCCATCCCCTGAGAGAGGAGCAATGATCCTGACCTGATCCACACTCCATGCTGCAGGAGGACCAGGAGCCGTGGCTCCAGTAGTAGCCCTGTCTGGAGCGCCCGTGGGGCAGGTAGTACTCAAACTCCACCCCCTGGTTGGGCTCCTGGACGATCAGCTGCAGGGGTCAGAGGTCAGAGGTCAAACTCCCCAGAGAGACTGTACTGTGAGGTCGGAGTCACGTTAGCATGTAGCGCAACCACCCGCTAGCGTCGGAGACTTCAGCGCAATAACATGAAGGGTCATTTTTTTCTTGATATATAATAAGCACAAACGCCTTTCGTCAGACATTATATGTTTGTTGACAGTGTGACAAAGTTAGCTAGTTTGTCGCAGCATCTGCCAGGGTCCAAACCTCAGTCAAAAAGCACACATTTATTTATTTAAATACTGCCCTGCTCCGGATAATAAAATGTCCCAGAACTCTGATTTATGTCTATTGATGGACCTCTCTAGAACTCAGACGCTGGTTACAGAGATGCTAGAGACATTATCCAGAGGTCTGTGTCAACGAGGTATGTGGACATTTGGGGAAGGAGATGGCCTAGGGAGAGAAACCTCTCTCCAAACAACCTTTAGATTACGTGAATAGCTTTAGACGATATCATCCGAACCATCTGGTTTCAACTGGAGTTTCTTAAATATATGGACATTTATGACGGAATCAAATTACATTTATAGCTTGCATTGTCTGGGGGGTGTCTTTATACTATACAGGAGGATTTGCTTTCAAATTCAACATTCAGCACAGCTTGGCATATTTTAGTATATAATAATATGCACTACTTTGTTCATTCTCGAATAAATGATGAATACTCGTTCTTTTGTTCATGACAAGGTGCCTGACCTCGATGACGAGAGGCTCTGTGGTGGGGCCCCGGCCGATGATGGTCTCTGGAGTCATGTCTCCCTCTGCACCCCTCTGGTAGTACAGCATGGTGCCAGCGATGGGGGTGGCGCGGGAAAACTCAATTACCCAGTGGCCATTGAGGTAGTACTCCCCTCGCAGGTTCTTAATGGCTGATGACACACACAGCAGCTTCGGTGAAACATCCGTTGTTAATCCGAGGTAATACAGTTTATTTTACAGACTTTCATGTATGAACTCCTCTAGGTGTACATCTATAAGTGTATCTTAAATGCATACACATATATACTTATATTAAAAGACATTTAAAATAGATTTCATTTTAACCTTTTATCCAAGACGACTTAGCAAAATCGTACGTAGAAAGGACAGCAGAAAATCAAAAATCAGAAGTGCAGTTGATGGTCAGAGTCAAGGAATGGTCCAGTGTTCCCTGAGCCTCCTCTGTACCATTGTGACATGCACACCACACCAGGCGGCAAGCTAGCCGTCCTTCAGTGACTCACCCAGGTAGTTGCGAGTGGGGACCGTCTCTCTAATGCTGATGGTGGTGGCGCCCACAGGAATGATCACCACTTGGTTGTAGCCTAGGAAACACAGGTGTGTTTAAAAGGTAGTCACACAAGATTTCCGTTAGTGACAGGTGACTGTCTGGAAACCCCTCCGTACCTCTGGGCAGGTCGCGCACAGTGAAGGAGTTCCTGGATGGGTAGCAGGACTGTCCGCTTCCCCCGCACTGCAGGCAGGGATCCTCCTGCTGGGGAGACTCCAGCATGTTGTCACAGCCCAGCCGCTGGAGGTCAGGGGCCAGGGAAAGGAGAGAGGAGTCAAGAGAGGGAGGAGTCAGAGAGAGGGAGGAGTCAGAGAGGGAGGGTCAGAGAGAGGGAGGGGTCATAGAGAGAGAGAAGTCAGAGAGAGGGAGGATCCAGAGAGGGAGGAGTCAGAGAGAGGGAGGAGTCAGCAAGATGGAGTCATAGAGAGGGAGGAGTCAGCAAGACGGGAGGAGTCAGAGAAGGAGGAGTCAGCAAGAGGGAGGAGTCAGCAAGAGGGAGGAGTCAGAAAGAGGGAGGAGTCAGCAAGATGGAGTCATAGAGATGGAAGTCAGCAAGAGGGAGGAGTCAGAGAGGGAGGAGTCAACAAGAGGGAGGAGTCAGAGAGAGGGAGGGGTCATAGAGAGGGAGGGGTCATAGAGAGGGAGGAGTCATAGAGAGTGAGAAGTCAGAGAGAGGGAGGAGCCAGAGAGGGAGGAGTCAGATAGAGGGAGGAGTCATAGAGAGGGAGGAGTCAGCAAGATGGAGTCATAGAGAGGGAAGAGTCAGCAAGAGGGAGGAGTCAGAGAGGGAGGAGTCAGCAAGAGGGAGGAGTCATAGAGAGGGAGGATACAGAGAGAGGGAGGAGTCAGTGCTAACAAAAAGTTTACAAATTGACAAGGTTAACAACAACCACCGAAAGCTGCTTTCCAGAATTCCTTAGCGGCACCATAGAGATCCAGCTACTATCATCACTCCAAGTAATCCCAATTCTCGGTTCAGTCCCCATGCCCACCTTGCAGACTCCGCCCACACACATGTCCCTGCGTCCAGGGTGGCATGGCGTGCCGTCCACCACAGCGGTGCGCTGGCGGTAGAAGAAGTTCTCGCCGCGAGGCATGCAGTTCAGCTCGCACGCGTTCTCCGCTGGAGAGACAGCAACACGCTCCAGTTTACATTGACCTCAGAGACACGCCACAGTACAGGCGACGACAGGAGGACGTACACACACACATGCTGACACACACACATTGACATGTTATAAATTTTGCAGACAATTCTATCACATAGACAGCACTGCAGAAAATCAAAAAATGATCAGAAATGCACAATTCCAACAGTGATTTTGGTTGTCACAGTTAAGGAATGGTCAGTATGTACCAGGGTAGTCTTCTACCCATGAACTATCTCTTTATAACCATCTCTGGAGGAGGAGCTCCCTCACTGAACCATCACTCGACCCAGACTTCCTCTTCCTCACCTAGGATCAAGATATGATGTCTTTAACCTCGCTCCTCACCTCCATAGTGAGGAAGCCACTTGTAGCGCTTCCCCTGGAAGTCAGTTCCATCGAACTGAGAGCACTGCTCTTCTCTGAAGTCCCTGGAGCCCTCTGGGCAGTCCTGGGGAGAGAGATACGGGACAGGGAGTCAGGAGACAGGGACGGGGGTCAGAGAGAGATACCAGGAGACAGGGAGGTCAGAGAGAGAGATACCAGGAGACAGGGAGGTCAGAGAGAGATACCAGGAGACGGGGAGGTCAGAGAGATACCAGGAGACAGGGAGGTCAGAGAGAGATACCAGGAGACGGGGAGGTCAGAGAGAAGCATTCTGTGTGTTGCAACAGAAATACAGGGGAGATTTGAACCGGTGACATTTTGATCTACAGTCAAATGCTCCACCACTAAGATACATCCAGTGACTAGCTGGATGAGACCTAATCACCGGAGAGTTACATTGACCTATATGGGAGAAGATATGACATTAGAAAGTCATGTTTCTTTGCAATTTGTACTACTCCAGAACTATTGGTCCTGCTAATCTCATAAGTTTCCTAGCGGCCTACTCTATGTCCTATCAGTTTAAAGCTTTGAGTTTGAGGAAAAAAATGGAGCAGGACAATGGTCTATTACTGTGCCCTGTCTACGGAGCAGTAACTGTAAACAGGCCTGGCTCAGGCTGTGTCTGGGACCCTGCCTGGGGCATCTGGGATTTTACACCCGAAACAGATCCGACATGTGTAACACGCCGGCCGTAATGGCCGATCAGGAGAGCAGGCTGTGAATCACTGTGACAGCTGTTTCACAGGTCTATCTCAGGTGCTAAATGTATTAACTCTTCCAAGATGTTGGTGGTGTTTGATGTCTCTGGAGAGCGAGGCGTGGGAAGCCCTCACCTGGATGTTGCAGGAGCGGTAGGACTTCTCTGGGCCGACACAGTTGTTCCCCCCGTCCGTCCTGTCGGGTTTAGAAGAAAACGCATTCAAACGAGCGTTGGGATGAAAACACAAACAGCAAGGGGCCAAGGAGTCATCAGTCCTCACAAGCATCGTTAAGGACGTTTTCAAGGACATCGTTAAGAGCATCGTTAAGGACATCGTTAAGGTCCTTGTTTAGAGTCTTGTTAAGAGAGACCTCTCACATGCACCACTGCACAGGTAGACAATCATGAGGCCACTCATTGTTTTTGCTGGTAACTAGTGCGGGGCATGTGTTCACCCGGGACATGCTTGGGTCCTGAACATTACGCCTCGAAGATTTTCACTTCATACAGTGCCCGGTTCTTGAGATAACCGAGCCACAGACAGACAGACAGACAAACAGACATGCCTGACTTTCTAGCTGGATGTTAAGTCTGGCTTCACGTGTGTCTGCATACTCCAGAGCAGAGACGCCCCGGCCTCGACGTGTCCAGAACGTCTCAGGATAACGACTTCTCCAGCGTGCGTCAACACGCCTCTGCTGGCCCACGCCCACGCAGGGACGGACACACGCCCCAACAGCAGCCTCCGCTAAGCCTCGCGCGGGGTGTGGATATATACCTATCTAGATACGTATTAGACATGTGGAGGGTGACATCACTCTCTTCTGGGAATCAAACTGCCCTGGCTGTTCTGTTTCATCCCACCGTTTCCCAGAAACCATATGTGACTTGTGTCTGGTGTGCATGTGCCGCTGGGGGGGCGAGGGCAGGTCAGAGGGATGTAGGGGAGTTTATCTGCAGTGCAGGAGTACAGGTGTGGCGTGTGACTGAGACGTCTCAGGAGACAGGGCTGGCTCACTTCCTGCTCTGCTGTTAGTCACGGAAGGAGAGGGCTGGATGACGAGGGGTATGCGTCTGGCTGTCGGGCTCTCTGTGGGTGTGTCGGAGGAGCGGTGCAAACACTACAGGCCCGGAGGTAGACAAAAGTCAACATGACCAGAACAGGCCCACAGGTAGACAGACTCAACCTCAAGCCTCAGCATGACGATCGCGTACAAACCTCTCTTACTTTTTTTTCTACCTTCCTCCTGTTTTTACTGCACAGAAAACCATTTGGTGTCCCTGTGAAGCGGAGATGGATCTGTTGTGAGGCGGTAAGTCAGGGTGTGGCTCAGATGGCATCAGGAGGAGCCGTGCCGGAGCATGTTAAGCAGCCCTTTTTAACTCAGCTCCTCACGGCTGGTGGAGGCAGACCTGCGCCTGCAGCTCTATTCTTGAAAAGCTACTTGTTCTGAACCCCCCCACCCCCCCCACCCCCCACCCTTCTCTGCACCCCCCTCCCCCTCTCCTGAGACACACCTGCTGCTGGTTTGCAATGTCAGCGAGAAGAAATGATGCGCCCTCATGTTTCTACTTCAAGCAACATAAATCTGCACTTGAAACAACTGTCAATGTTTGGCTGACGGTCGAATGATGTCTGACACAATAACACAATTCTAATGGGCGTAATACTTTTTGGTAATTACACCTCTCTAAACAGGGGTGAGGTGTGAGTCATGGTGTGAGGCATGGGTGAGGGGAGGGTGGACGAGGCGTGGATCAGGGGAGGGTGGGTGGGCATGGGTGAGGGGAGGGATAGGTGAGGTGAGGTGAGGTGGGTCCTGAGGGTAAGGTAATGTGGGGTCTGTGTGGGGCAATGGAGGGCTGAAGGTGGGGCTATCTCCTCCACCAGTCAGAGAAGGGCTGCAGAGGTTAGTCCCGGTGGTAAACGCTGAGCTGCAAGAGGGAACATGCCAGCAGGATTCCAGCTGAGTGATTTACGGAGCGAGAAGCAGAGGGCTGGTGGGTACAAGAGACGAGCCCTGTCTCTGGCACATCACACCATCACCCCCCCCCCCCCGTCCCCCGTCCAACCAAACATGAGCAGATGGATTACAGGCAGCGCACACTCAGTTACAGATGAAAATTCACAGCATCAAACGCACCCATACACACACAGGCACAAAGACAAACAGACACATACAAATGCACACGTACCCATACACGCACACAAAATCACAGGTTCCCCAAGTTTAAATAGAGGGGAAAAAAGAAAGATGCGATATTTGCACAGCGCTTAATTGAGTCCCTGTCCCAACAAAGCCCAGACAGACCCAGATGGCTCCTTATCCTGCCTGAGCTACAGTCTGGCTGCCACAGGCAACAGACCACGCCCGGCTGAGAGATCCTGTCCAAGCTGGAGAACCCCTCCCTGTCCTCTTTATCCTCCCCCTGGAACTCCAGGGGATTATTTTATGACTCATCATTATTGACCTGAAAAAGGCTTTCTCCTGGAACAAAGACTCCAAAGGAAGGGAGGAGAAGAGCTGAGAAGAGGATGAAAGAATGAGAGTGGAGGGTGGAGGGATGTGGGGTGAGGAGGTCCTACCTGAGGGTAATGCACCTCCTGGACCTCGTGGTGACGCCCCCTCCACAGCTCCTGCTACACTCCCCGTACGGCGCCCACTCCTCCCAGTAGTCTCCTCCACTGGGCACCTGCTGCACCCCGGGCACACACATTACCTGCTGCTCTTCATACAACCACTATCTGTATGTAGCTTTGGATAAAGGAGTCTGCTCAATGAATGCAATGTCAATGTAAGGGGTTTAGACTCAGACCCCTCAGTATAGATACCGCCCACCCAAAGCTGGCTAGAGCAGTGTTCATGAGAGGTGGTCAGGTGAGTGTGTCAGTCAGAGGACCCTGCATTCAGCACAGTTTAATGGGTTCGACTCACTCCCTCTACAGTATATAGAGGAGTGTAAACACCGCCCAGCCGCCGACTGCTGGCTTGTCGGTGGCGTAGCTGGCTGATGAGGCGTTTTATGAGGTGGTCAGGTGCGTGCGTGCGTGAGTTAGAAAACCCGAGCAAGAACCCTGGAGGGAGGAGGTGATATTGGCAAATAACACCCGACACACACTCTCACCCCCCCCACTAACACACTCTACTGGCCCCTTCACACGCTCACTTACACACTCTGCTGGCCCCTACAAACCCTCACTTACACACTCTACTGGCCCCTACACACACTCACTTACACACTCTACTGGCCCCTACACACCCTCACTTACACACTCTACTGGCCCCTACACACACTCACTTACACACTCTACTGGCCCCTACACACCCTCACTAACACACTCTACTGGCCCCTACACACCCTCACTAACACACTCTACTGGCCCCTACACACACTCACTTACACACTCTACTGGCCCCTACACACCCTCACTTACACACTCTACTGGCCCCTACACACACTCACTTACACACTCTACTGGCCCCTACACACCCTCACTAACACACTCTACTGGCCCCTACACACCCTCACTAACACACTCTACTGGCCCCTACACACCCTCACTAACACACTCTACTGGCCCCTACACACCCTCACTAACACACTCTACTGGCCCCTACACACCCTCACTAACACACTCTACTGGCCCCTACACACCCTCACTAACACACTCTACTGGCCCCTACACACCCTCACTAACACACTCTACTAGCCCCTACACACCCTCACTAACACAGTCTACTGGCCCCCTCCCCCTCTTTAAAAAAAAGAGAGTGACTTACAGTAAGTACGGGGACATTCCCCAGAGGCAAGTAGGGTGAAGTGTATTGCCCAAGGACACAACGTCAAATATGCATGGCCAGGAATCGAAACGGCAATCTTCTGATTAATAGACCGATTCCCTAACCGCTCAGCCATCTGGCCCCCCTGTATGTACCTTACATACACTTTCTAAAGTATATATCTCCAGAAGGTGCATGGTGCCTGGTGTACTTACTAGCAGTGCTGGAGTCAGACATAGCTGCAGAACAGCCAGGCCAGCCAGCAGCATCTTCATACTTCCCTATGGACGACAATGCCAGTCACTTCCTGTACTGATAATGGACAGAATTATAGATGTCGATGACTAATATTGATTTCTTTGTTATAAAAAAGCTTTTCACCCACCTTTGTTTGTTAGCAGTTGAGCACGTATCCAGCTCCTTTTCTCTTCAGACGGACTAGACCAGCCTAAGAGGATCAGACGAGTTCATCTTTCTTGAACAGTGACTGAATCAGCGACTGAGTCAACAAGCTCTGAGCTGCGGGCATGTTGGGCTCTGTGTTGCTGTGGTCTGGTTAGAACCTGACCCAGCGTCCCAACCACAGGAAGGATGAGCCAGGCCAGACCGCAGTGTCGGTCCTAGCACATTTGGTGCCCCTAGGCAAGGTTTACTACCACCCGAGTGAGGCGCCAACTGGCGAGTGGGGCGCCAACCACAACACGGACATGCGCCCTCTGCTGGTAGTGCGTTTGAATCTCAAGGACAGCCGGTGGGTTCATTTAAAAGGATGCACTTGGGAAATTGCTGCCCCCCTCTTCACCTATGTTGCCTATAGGAAGGACAGGCACTGCCAGACCGTACAGACTATCTGTATTCTGTAGCACACAGCGGCCCCACCACTCCCACTCCCTCTCCCTCTCTCCCTCCCTCCGTCCCTGGATCCCTCCGCAAGACTGGATTGCTTAATTGAGATGAAATATTGATGCTGTGCTGTACGTAAACCAGCTTGTTGTTTGTTTGTTTGTTTTCCCTGGCTTTCATCATGGCAGCAGGACGCCAGTGCTTGGCCCAGCTGGAAGGGGCAGACGGGGTCTGCCAAGCCTCTTCCTACCCTCCCAGGGAGCCCAACACCCAAGGCCCTGCCTGGGCGCATGGGGTAGGGACACCCTGGGGGAGTGGGCGAGGAGTCAAGGCTCCAGCCATGCCAGAGGGGTGGGCTGGAGAGAGTGAGGGTGAGGGATGGGGTGCTTTGTTCTGACTGATCTAACTATCCATAATTGCAACCACTTGAGGCTTGTTATTGGTGTCAGAGCTACTGGGCAGCTGATCTATGAGCCTATTGTGCAATAATTCAACCCTTCAGAAACTCGGTGCTGACAGGATAAATGGGCTGAACAACCCATACCTCGATTACAGAAGCACACTATCTCTCTCTCTCTCTTTCTCTCTCTTTCTCTCTCAAATGTGTGCATCTTCTGCTGGCTGCTGTGGCACCAGTGAGGTGCTTCTTAACTTGATCACCTTTTCTGTCTACTCAAGAAAAATATTAAATGTGTCTTTGGAGGCACAGATTGACGATCATTGACGATCAGCCAATGATGCAGTCTAATCTTTCCACAATGCGTCTCTGTTTATGCATGCATCCATGCTGTTATGAGGTTTACAGCAACAACAAAAAACGGCGTCCCTGGATTCTTTTCAATCTCAATGTAGCCTAAATGTGTGAAGGCGCAAAGGGATGCAGGTTCACTGCAGTTAAGTAGAATGTGCGTTGACTTTGGGGTATTTATCCCTCTAAGGCTAGTAGGCTACTCGTAATTACATTAAATTAAAACATGTAGACTAGCATATAGTCCTGTTCTACTTCTTAATGATAATGATAACCGCCATAAACAATATTCAACCATTATTTATAGTCTTCAGTGAAGTGAAGTTTGTTTTAACAAACAAAACCCAAAAATGTGTAGGCATAACTTGTTTAATTTCGTCTAATAAAAACCGTTGTTCATCTTACCCGTTTAACGTTTAGGCGTCGGCTTGCTTCCCAACTTTTCAAAGAAACACCTGGTGAATCCTCGAGCTGTTGACTGTGAGCGGCTTGCGTTGGTATGCGCCCAGTGTGTGTCTATCGGCTGGCCGTAGACTCCTGGTGTGAGGAGGTTATCTGAAAGTCTATACCCACTCTTTCCCTTTCTGTTTCCACTTTCCAGCAGGAAATTCAAAACTGGGAGAAAAAAGTCTCGTTGGTGAAACCTCTCTTGAGTCCTCTGCCGAGTACTGCGTATAACCAGGGCAATTATACTGCGCGTGCTGATGACAGAAGTGGGAAGCGTGCTCAGGGACTGTAATTTCACATAGTAAAAATAACTGTTAATTATCACGTCCATTACGTCCATGTGGAGAATCTCCCTAAACCTGGTGTTAAAAGGGGTTTAAAGGACTCATTTACACAGCCTTCGTATTCACCATGCTGTTATTACCGCAGGGGCCAGGAGCTGTACGGTAACAACCTCTAATACCAGGGTGTTCGCACGTCCCCTTCATATTGTAAAACAGAGAGAAAGTTACCCTGGGAATAAAAGGGACACACTAGGCTAGGATTTTTTTAAATGAATGGGTATGAGTCTTAATGGAAACAGGCCCGTGTTAATTGACCAGTATGTAAAATAACACGACTTCATATTGTTACTTTGTTAGGGTTTAGCGTATTGAAAATGTGGTTAATTTGAAGAGATTGAATAAAACACAGATCAAAAACTTGAAAGAGGTTTAACATTTTATTATGACGTTATCATTGATCTCGGACGTGAACAGACAGTTAAAACGCTGAATGTCAACAGTGTGGTTTTGTCTTTTTACAGAGGAAGCCAGTCTGGTCACTAGGAGGGCTATGTTTAGGAAATTGCCACCATATGTTTCCCAAAATGTCCTCCCCTCCCCGTTCTTTAGGGGGTGAGGTTTTAGGGAACACTGAGATCTCAAGTGCTCTCTCCTTTTGAGAAAGAAACACCCAAACAAACTGTAATTGTGGGAAGGCCAGCCATGTGAAAATATGTATTTGGGTAAATTCAGTGATGGTTCCAATTCCACTTATACTAACATTTATCACACACACATGCTGTTTATCCTTTTATGAGGTATCTGGTTACAGATGTGTTATGTGTGGTTTTCAACAGCCTGTGACAAATACATTGATAGAGTCCGCAAAGTCTGTACTGTGCTGTGGTGGTCCTATCAATACACATATAATTAGAACTAAATCAAGTTTTTTTTGTTCTATGGTGAATAGCAAAGATGGCTGTGTGATTTTTGTAATTAGACCGAAAAGACAACAGAAATTTAATTTCTCATGTTGACAAATAAACATATTACATCTCAGGTTGTGTTTATGATGGAAGGATGTGTGGAGACATAATTTCAAAGCATCAATAATATGGATACATAACATGGATAAATAGCTGGAAAGAGCCTTTTGTTTCTGTCTCAACATAGGAGGTTTTGACTTCCTGCCCAAACAGGAAGTGCTGCTTCTGTAATCTCCAGACCACATCTGAATCTTCATGGTCCCCTGTGGAGGCAGGTTCCGCTGGCCTCACATGCACACTAACCAGGGCTTCACAAACACCATCAGGCAAATCCAGAATTAGATGACCACCCTCCGTCGTCACAGTCACTCATCCCTGACGTTCCCCAGCCTGTCAGAAGCTTGTCAGTGTTGTGCGACGATCGTTTAGTCTGGCTCCATAATGTTGTTTTTGTTGTTGTTCTTTAATGGAACACTAATGAGAAGAATGTTGTGTGTTTGACCTTTGTTCCAGTTAGACAGGCTTCTCTGTCCCGAAATTCCCACATCCGTAATGATTTGAGAAAGCCCCAATCTTGTGTCCTGGTTGTCATTACACATATAACCATGGGTTTAAAACGGACGCTGCACAGCCATAGTATTTAAATTTACATTGAAATGACTCCACCTTTCAATTTCACCCCCTTCCATCCCTAAACTCTAAACCAGACATTAAACATATAACTATCTATACATTCAGGACGTGCCGAGATTCCATTGCGTGCCACCCTGTCCTTCGAGACCTCCAGTTCTTCACCCCTCAAGAAGAATCCAGAGTTTCCAAGAAACCGTCTAACATCCTACCGTAATAACCACACTCTCTCCGTCGCTCCTGGGGAGTCAGAGCTGCCGGTTTAGCTTCTGAGCCTGCCTCTCCTTGGCGTCGAAGGCGTACTTGGTGTCCTGCAGCTTCTCTATGATCTCCTTGGCCTCCTTCATGTCCACGGCCAGCTGGTTGTACTTCTCCAGCAGCTCCTGGTTCTCCCTGCGGAGCTCCACCACCAGCTGGCTCAGCTCCTCGCTCTGCTTGCCGCAGTGCTGCTTCAGCTGCTCCATCTCCCCCAGCGTCCCCTCCATGCGCTTCACCAGGCCCTCCAGCTTGTCCTTCGACATCCTTCGAGACTACCCCCGGACAGAGAGAGAGAGAGGGTAGAGAGAGAGGGTAGAGAGGGAGCGGTCCCAAGGTGGTCGTCGGTCTGGGAGAGTCTTGTAGGTGTGTGGCGGGGTCTCGGGTCCCTGTCGCGGTGTGTCCTGTGGTTGTGTTCTGTTCTGTCCTGTGTGATTACCAGATCCTAATCCCTCCATCCCTTGCACGTCTGACATGGAACAGAATACTTGTCCCTGGTAATCCCGTTAGTAGAGCTATCCTGAGCTGTCGACGACGCAGACATACCTCACACACACCTCACTCTCCCTCTACTGATGGGAACAAACCACAGATTACCTCCTCTTTAGAAACCAGATTACACTCTTACTGAGAACGTTGCCACAAGGAGCCAAATGAATTGAGTTCAGACTGTTAAACGTCCAAAGCAGGCAGGTGGCATGTCTTCATTTGTTTATGAAGAGGTGCTTTGAGGAAGTGACCCATAGTTGTAATCCAGCCAGAAATCCCTCTGCACAGATATGGCAGTGTGGTGCCTTGTTAAATCCCAGTGTGCTACCAAACACAAATGGATACATGGTCATAAAACGCCACTGTCCTCATGGCTTGCAAGGCCGAGTAGTCCCCATGGCGACAGTTAATACCTCCGGAGTTCTAGGCATCATGCCAGTCTTGCCGTCTGCCAATTGGCAGAGAGGGATCGACACGGAATGCCGGTGCACCAATATTCCATGGAATGTCCACTATGTTCCCACCGTCCAGAGTTCTGTTGCGTCAAACAAGGGCGACTCAACAACTCCTACGCTGTCAGGAATCACGACTGGACAACGGCTGAACACAATGGAGTCCCTTGGCCTTCATACAATCCCTGATGGACACAGGACGATGATGTGGAAGGTTGTAACACTGCAATACTGCCCTCCACACAGGCATAGCGTCCTGGCGTAAAGACAGGTTAACATGGGGTGGTACAGCTCAGTGGTAGAGCATTTGACTGCCCATACAGAGGTCACAGGTTCAAAACCCCCTGCTTTATGTCACTTAAGATAAAAGCACCTGCCAAATGAAGAGGTCGTTAACCCTTTAAATCCACATGACAGTGTGGATTAAGGGGCTATGACTGATGACTGGGTGTGACTGCAGCCTTGCTTTATCCCCCCCAAGGAAGTGTATGCTGAGTGTGGTGCAACAGCAACTCACCACAGCTAATTAAAGGCTAATAACTAGAGCTGACTACAGTTATCAATTATAGCTAACTACATAGCTCATTAAAATCATCAGTTATTTATCTAATTTACTTGCAATCAGCAGCATTGGTTCCTTTATGATCGTTTGTTTACGATACAGCTGACAGCTTAACTGTACCATACTAATAATTACCCGGTTGTTGTCCGTTAGTTTGCTGAATAAAACCAATTTTGTCAAATTAACCCCCAGGAACAAACGATGTTGATTTGTTTATAAATCATGTTGGCATGCATTACTGGGACCACAGACCCATTCAATTCTTTATTTATAAAAAAAGAAAGATATTTCAAATCAATAACTTTGCATAATGCACATATGCATGTGAGGGGTGAATAAAGGTCAGTCACTCGAAACATATTTTCCAGAAACAGAAAAGCAGAAACGGGCTCAGAACAGTGTGGTGTCCCTCCTCGACAGAGTGGACACTAAGCCATCCATAAGAGTGCAATAATAAAGAGTTAATTGGCGCAGCTGGTCCCTTCTCGCCAGACGGGATCGTCTCTATTTAGAGAAGCCAGGAAAAGTGTGTCATTCTCACGAAACCCAATTCGTCAAGTATCACCTCTGCATTTCTCGAAAGTACAAAAGCGTACGGTGCGCAGCAGAAAGGTGATTATGAAGCGGGCGTGGTGCTCTGACACAGCTCCAGAGGAAGACAGATGATCTACAGACCTATCATTTCCTCCGAACCCACGAAACGCTTCAAAGCATCGAGTTTAGCACAAACCATAGTGGGGAATCCATGATGACATGTTCACAGGGCTTCAGATTCATGCTGAGCATCTGTGAGGGAAAAGACTCGGTTCTTGGAAAGCTCGACGAAGCAAGCTCTCTCTCTACTGACATTTCAAAACACATTTCAAACACATTAACCAGGATCATCATCCTCATCATCATCATCATAGAATACATCAAGTCACATTAAAGTCCATATGCGTTTCTAAGGCTTAAACATCGTGTCGATTCGGACTTCCTCTCGGAGGGGGAGTGGTGGTGGGAGGGTGCTCGTCAGGTGAGAAGTTATTTTGGTGTCTGTCTCTGAAATGTGGCCCAGGACCGTTGCCCCCCCGCCCCCCCTCCAGTACCCAGTTCCCGTCTGATTACAATGGCAACCAGAAACTTCAGAGGATAAACTCATCACTCGAGAATTTATCATCATGGTTAAGCACAACAGTTGCCGTGAGGATGGAGGGAGGGAGGGGCAGGCTGGGGGCCCACTCCAAGCCCAGATACAGACAGAACTAACGAAAACAGCTCTGGTCCATGAGTTCATCAGAGGGGGGCTGGATGAGCCCCTACGTTGCCCTTTGACCCAGGAGTGTCAGAGGGGAGTGGTGCTCTGGTGTGTGTGGCCTGAGCGTGCGTGAGTGTTTGTGTGTGTTGTGTGTGTGTGTGGGGTATCTCTTAGGAGATCTCTCTCTCTCCTAAGAGACCTCCTGCTAGATGTAGAACTGGTGGAGAGCCAGCTGGTCCATGAAGGGCCGCACCAGATTGTCCGTGGCGAAGTAGAAGACCAGGCCGAAGAAGATGGAGATGGGCAGGGCGGGCAGGGCCTTCTTAAAGATGGCCAGGAGGAGCAGGGTTAGGCACAGGCCCTGAGGACACACACACACACGCAATGTGAGGGGAACATGGAGGACTGAGAGGAAACGTTCCTCATATTAGAGAGAGAGAGAGAGTGTGTGTGTGTGTGTGTGTGTGAGAGAGAGAGAGTGAGAGTAAGTGTGAGAGTGAGAGTGAGAGAGTCCGTCAGACAGACAAGAGACAGACAAAAGGCAGATGTACAGATCTCCAGGCTACAAAGCTGGCGACAGGCCGGTGGGTCTTACGATGAGGATGGCCACGAAGCAGGCCAGCGTGGTGTTCCAGTCTCCGCTGGCCGCGGCCGAGGCCTTGCCCACCAGCATGCTGTAGAAGATGAAGTCTCCCAGGCCCAGCTTCACACCCCCTGGAAACACAGCACAGCAGTCAGAGTAGAACACACACACACACACGCAGCTCTTCAGCCCTGCGCCCTCTAACCCCCCCAGTACACACACTCACGTGCGTAACCAACCCCCTCACATCCCTCCTGTACTGCAATTACTGTCCTGTGGGGGATCTCCACCCCATAGTTACTGTGACCTTATGAGCTCCAGAGGAGCGGGAACTCTGGAGAGACGTGAAGTCTGGTCCTCTCCCTCTCTTTCCTTTCTAATCTGTTCTAAAAACAGCCGACTGCCAGGCACATGCTGAGACCCAGAGCTGGGCCCCCTCTACAGGAGGGGGCTGAGTCCAGAACCACCAGCCTGCCTGGGCGACCCCGGGGGCCCAGAGGCCAGCAGAGCCGTGCTGGCTCTACTCCACCCCTGACTCAGGCTAACCGAGTGAAGTGGGCACGAGCAGAAGGTTTCGTGGGAGCCGGAACCTTCCGTCCGGCCCGGAGGCGGGTGGGGAGGGACTCACTCTCCTCGTCGTCGTCGTCGATGGGGGGGCGGGCGGAGGGCAGCTCCTGGACCTCTCTCCTGGTGTCGTCAGTGGACTGGAGCGGGCCCAGCTGGTGCTCCTGTTGACCCACCCAGTTGGAGGTGAAGCCACCATCATCCTCGGAGGGACTGGCCAGGCCTGAAGCCGGGGCCGGGGCTGGGGTTGAGTCTGGGGTTGAGGCAGGGACTGAGGTCGAGGCCGGGGTTGTGGCTGAGGCTGTTGATCCAGACCACGTTAAATGAGAATTAATTGCCATGCGTCATACATGATTATAGTATAATGAGAATCCAAATATAAATACATAGAACGTAAACAGCTAAATGTCGTTGATCCAACGATGGGGGTCCATGAGAACTCTGGTCACCGCGACTTACCCTGGCTCTCAGGCTGAGAGGCGGAACCCGAGTTCTTCCTGGGTCTGTCGGTGTCGGCCATGTTGACCAGCCACACCATGGTCGCTGTGGGGAGGAGCAGGGAGACATGTCTGGTGAGCAGGGACACATTGTCTGGTGAACATGGTTCAGGCCAGCGTGTCTGTGTTGAGACGCATGCCGGAGGTCTTACAGGAGTAGATGAGGGCTGGGAAGATGGGCTCATTCCTCTCCTGGGCCGTCTCCACCAAGATCCTCAGAGGCCCTTTAGGACACAGCACCGCCAGCAGGTCTGGAGGGGGATTGGTAGAGAGAGGGAGGGGGGGGAGGGAGACAGAGAGAAACGGGAGAGACAAGTGTTTAAAGCATCAACAGAGGAGTCTTTCCAAGGCTGAGGGTGAGACCAGAACGAGTACGAAATCAATGGGCGTGCTGGCTCTCTCCCATTGTCTCTCTCCCATTTCTCTCTCTGCTGGTGGTTTCCTGCTGGGGCTAAGGTTAGGGGGTCAGATTAGGGCCAGGTCATCCTGATTCTCCCACTTCCTCCCGAGTCTCTCCCTTCTCTGTGTGTGTAGACTCTGCGCCGACATCCTGTCACTAGACAGCAACCAGCCGGGCCCAGCATTCCACACGGAACATGCTGGAACCTTCAACAGCATGTTGTTGTGTTATTAAGTCGAGCTACTAGGCCACAGATAAAGAGAGGGCTTATACTGACATTTACCAACTGACCCAAGTTGAACACTGGATTTGGGTGTTTCAACACCCATTGACACTTCCCTGCTGTATGACTATGTTAAGCCTGTGTTCTGCAACTGTCTTCCACCAACCGTCTCTGGAGGAGGGGATCCCTCACTGAATTGCTCCTCCCAAGGTTTCTTACATTTTTTTCTCCTCTTGTGAGTTTTTCTGGGAGTTTTTCTTTGTCTTCCTTGAGGGTTTAGGTTGGGGCTATACAAATACATTTTTATTTGATTTGGTGAGAGCACTGGTCAGAGTGCTGGTCAGCTGGTTAGAGTACCGGTCAGCTGGTTAGAGTGCTGGTCAGCCTCTCACCATAGACGGAGATGACAGCGAGGATGAGCCAGGCGGTCCACTCAGGCAGGTACTTGATGAAGACGAGGGCCATGAGGGCGCTGATCATGATGAGGTAGGCCTGCTGCAGCCGCAGGGGGCCCTGCCAGTGGATGCAGATCATGCCCACCACACCGAAGTTCCAGATGAGCACGGCCAGCGTGATGTAGTCCATCGCCACGTTGTACGTCTTGAACACCTCCCTGCGTGTGTGTGTGTGTGTGCAGAGGGGGAGCAGAGGGGATCAGTGACACTCACCTCTGTAGCTTATCATTTGAGATGTATGTGCAGAACAATCCTGTTTTACACACCCGTGGACAGACTTAGCCGTATCAGTACGTGTGTTTCCTCACCTCGGAGAGAGAGAGAGGAGGGAAAGGCATGGGAGGAGGGAGAGAGGGACGAGGGGAGGGGTCGAGGGAGGGACCAGACTCACTTGAGGTAGATATAGGAGAAGAAGAACAGCAAGAGCAGGGAGGACAGGAAGAGCCAGCCCTGGATCACCTGTGTGGACAGAGGTCAGAGGGGTCAGGGGTGCTGGTCAGACCAGGAGTGCCCGGACAGGCGTGTGGGCCTGGGGGTGGGGGGGTGGGAGGGGTGGGAGGGGTGGGTCGTACCTTGTAGCAGCGGTACTTGTAGAGCAGTACCAGCACCATGGTCATCACTATGATGACGCTGATCATGATGGTGGCGTTCAGGATGGAGTTGACGGCCCGCTGGCCCACCGTTTCCGTGTCCTCGGGGAAGGGTGTGTAGATGCTGAACAGCAACAATAACAACACACTCATACCATCATGTGATGCCATGTTTAGCAAATGCTTTTAGCAACAGGGTGGGATTTGAACTGCTGACCTCTAAATCTGATGTGCAGTCAAAAATCTCTACCACTGAGTCATCTCCACAGTAAACAACATTTTAACCCTCTTGATCCCAGTCAGAACTGTGCACTGAGAATGTATATTTTATACTTATACTCATCAGGAAAGAGAACAATATGTAGGTCTCCAAAAACTCTGGTCTTCCTAAAAGACTCTCACTATTCGCACACCAAGGTCACATGATGTTGTTGGAACGGTGATTCACTTTTCAAAGATAATTGATTGGTCGGTAGGCGGTGCTTTCATACGAGGTGATCTGTTGTCTCAAACATAACCTGCTCCCAAGTCAGGCCCGACGGTAGATCGTCACTGCGTATAGCTCGGTGGTAGAGCATTTGACTATTAGATCAAGAGATCGCAAAGGCCTCTTCCCAACTAGCAACTTTGGATAAAAGCTGCTAAATTCATCCATTATAGACACTCTCCTTCTATACTGCATGAAGACGTCTGTCTGGATCGAGGGATGAGAGGATTGTGCGTTGCATTAGCATCCTCTAGTGGCCATGCTGGTGTACTGCATTAGAGGCAAACTACAGCTGCTTGATTGCGATGTCTTGGCATTACATTTACATTTACATGTGATTCCTTTTGCAGACACCTTCATCCAGAACAACATCAGGAAATGAATGTTCAGTGATGTAGTTAAGTGGTGTAGCGACCCTGCGCCCATACTGCATCACAGGTGAACCCCCCAGTTGGTGCCATAAGAGAACTCTCAAGTCGAGTCCTCGTTAACAGCCCTCGTTAGCGGGTAACCGTCGCGCGACACTCACAGTCTCTGGCCGTCGTTCTGCGTGTAGAAGCCGACGGACTTGATGGTCGCCACGACCACCACCATGCAGAGGGTGACGGGGACAAACAGCATGATGACGTGCTTGGCCCCGTACTTCAGCGTCAGCTCCTCGTCCTCGTCATCCTCGTTCTCAACCACCTGCGGGGGGGGGCGCGCGGCAGGGGGCTGGCCGTTCTGCTCTGCCGACTCCTCCTCCTCCTCCTCCTCCTCCTCCTCCACCTCCTCCCCCCCGGGACCTCACCCCAGTCACCTCAGGCTCCGAGGGCTGGGGAGCCTCGTTCACCTGCAGGGGAGGGGAACGCAAAAGGAAAGACGACGGGAGAAGAAGAGAGGAGTGGAAACGAGAGATGAGTCAACGTACCGAGCCAAAACAAAACCCCATCCAGCGCGTGGGTTCGTTCCGCACCTCTACAACAGCAGGCTGGCTCACGCCACTGTCGAGGCACGGCCGCGAGTCTGGAGCTCAGCCAGTCACGCTGCTCCTTCGCCCCCGAGGAACGCTACCCCGGCTGCCCTCCTCCACCGGCCCTGTCCACACACGCCAGGGGACACCGCGAGGAGGAGGCGGCCGGGGAAATACTGTCAGGCTGCCTGGCAAGTCCAGACAGCACACTTGCCTCAGGTACCCACCAAGGTATGCAGCTTTATACCCTGGCTGGGATCCCGACAGCTATGCTGGTGGTGGGGATACAGTTTGCAGGGATTTGAACCTGCGAACTCATCATCTATCAAATTCATTTTTAGCTTCTGTGTGTGTATTGCAAAACGTGGTTTCTCAAGCTTGTGTTTTCCCAGGTATATATCCTACTGGACTAATGCTAATGTCATGTATTTGTTTAGCAGATGCTTCTTATCCCAAGCGACGTGCAGGGGGATTTGAACCTGCTAACTCATGATCTACAGTCCAATGCTCCATCACTTGCTCCGGGAATACAACAGTACCTAGGAATGATTTGCTGGACATGATGTTAGTTTCCTCCAGGATCACAATATGTAATCAGCTGTAACTGATTTTAAATGTTTGTACTCGCTGTGAAATTTGTTTTTACTGTTGCTTGCTTTTCTACAGGTACACTCTTGCACTTTTTTGAGGTTCATGGTGTTTAATTGTAACTTGTTTAACTACATGCTCTTATGATTCTTCCCTTTGGCACTTATTTTTTTTTCACAATGTATGCTTCATGTTTGACTACCCGCAATGTTTGTGGATATCTCGTTGTTATGAACAGTGACCTATGCACTCTTGTAAAGCTCTCTCTTGAAAGTCGCTTTGGATAAAAACATCTGCTAAATGAATACATGTAAATCACTGTGCTCCACTCATCCCCAGGTACAGCACAGTTCTGTGTAAGTGTAGGGGGAGCTGGGGGGGGGGCTGGTCCATCCTAAACTGACCCACTTTCTCCTGACCCGAGAGGCTGCAGGTGTTGCTGTGGAAACACAGACGCAGAGATAAAGGCAGCAGAGATAAGCCCAGAGGCTCAGAGAAGACAGGGGAGCGACTGAGATGGCAGGACTTTGACTCACGGGTGACACAGGCCACACATTCATCTGCAAACCTGCGACAATCAATCATTTACTACTTGATTGATAACAAACAATCATGGGGTAGAGCATTCGTGTGCAGATCAAGAGGTTTTGGGTTCAGATCCCCCTCTGTGTGTCGCTGCAGGTAAAAGTGTGTTTGCTAAATGACTACGTTATGCTCATGTCAAATCTTCACATTCGCTACTTCAGCAATCGTGTACCCTCTCAAGCTGGATTCATACTGACCATATTGTTCTCAATATCCTCTGCATTGTTGGCCATTGTTGGCTGAAAAGACTTGTGCTTTTACATGCAGGCAAACTTCTTCTTTCCTGGAAGAGACAGAGAATGTTGACTGTGTCAAGTGTAAAGTACAGTATGTTGAAAATCAACCAACTCTGTAACCAACACTGTGCATCATACTTAATATAAAATCGTTATATTTAATTTATGACATCATATGCTTATAAATAAGTTATATAGATGCTTTAATTCATAGATAAAAGCAAAGATAAATAAAAACAGAACAGCCTGAAAACTTCATAACGCCATACATCTGTCGTCACGTATGACAACACATGTGGGAGTAACTAAAGCGTTTCATAAAGTATATATTTGTATAGCCGTTCCCTGCCAACTGTACTCCTCTATCAGAGCCTTCCTGATACAAACCCCTACGAGGGTAATTGGAAACATACTATGGACAGAGTTAGCAAGTCACCGGTTACTATGACTTTTCCCTCCCTTGTTCCTTTCAGCGATGCCCTGCCATGTAACGAGCTGACCAGCTACATTCGCAAACTACCGGTCATGCATTATACAGCCACCGTTTTCAAACTAGCCATAAGGACACAGCAACTACCTTCCCAAATCTAGCTTTACAAGTTGCTCAATTAACAGTTCTGACTTCTAGCATTGCCCAGGAATTAAAACGATAAGGAGACATGGCTAACTGTGGTTAGCCTAATCATGATTGAGGCAGGACAGCACGGCCGTGCCTGTTGTGTGGACGTGAGACGGGCGAACCTGGTGCTTGATGATGGCCGATCCTATTTCGTTTTTCCGTTTGCTAGCAGACCGAAAATACAGACGTTGCCAATTTGGTTTAGTTTCTACGACGATATAGGAGCCAGGGCGTTGCTGTCTTTAAACACGGTTATGGGCACTTTCTTCCTTATTGTTCCTTGGTTCTTTTTGTTGAAGGCTTAGCATCCGGGCTGTAGGGAAAGTGCTTCCGTTTCTACAGTCAAATTTGGGAGGCATTCAAGATTGCAGGGTTTTGTTGTTATAGTTTGTACACCGTAACGGCCCCGTTGAAACAACATAAATGGTATGTGTTGACTTAAAACTTCTAAAAATAAGACACGATTGTTCTGTTAGGTTCGAAGATAACAATATTCTACACCAGGGCGGAATAAAAAACGATTCAACCGCAAACTCCACCCACATGACAATGAACTGGCTGGCTCATGGCACAAAACGTATGCGCCCAATGCAAACGTTAAAGCAAAAGTCACGCCCCGTTGCTACGTATCTGAGTTATTTTTCCGGTGCAAGCTACATAGCAAACTGACCTGCTAGCGAAACCACGAGTAAAAGTAGCAAGATACGCGTGTAACTGAGAGCCCCCTGAAGAAATCATGGTCAGTGCTTTTAATTTGACGTATACGTGTGTATGTCGAGACAGCGAACGCATGTAACCATTGTAACTAGGCTACTATTGCTGTAGGCTCATGTGACGATATGTTTCATCTGCCAATGCAATGCTGCCAGAAGCAAGCTAGCTAGCTAGCTAACTAGCCACCTCATACATTTATGAAATGGGGGATGGTAATACTGGCGACTGATGTAACATTACCTACGATATTTAGACATTCACTGAGACAATCAATGGTCACTAATACTGACCATTCTTAGTCTACAGTTGTATAACGTGAACATTACAGTAAAAACACTATCTTCTTGGATAGCATATATTAGCCTAGTAGGGGGCAGTGCTGACACACTAACTAGCCTAGTGTTTTCCGTTCAAAGAGTCCTCTTTATATTTGTAGAACAAATTACATTGACATATAACTAGCCTTTATACAAATAGAGCGAATTTAATTGGTTATGTTTGTGGCCTTTCTGTTGTATGCCTTTCTAACAGTCTTCCCGTGACTTGTTTGATATTTCAGTCTCACACCATTCTGCTCGTTCAGCCCACCAAGAGACCAGAGGGCCGTACCTATGCAGACTACGAATCAGTTAATGAGTGCATGGAAGGTAAATTCAATCAAAAACTAACCTGTAACGTACTATCGTTAGCATATTTAGTGAGTGTGTGTGTGTGTGGGCGGGGCGGGGGGGGGCATCGAACACGATAAACGGGTGATAAGTATTCGGGTTCTAAATATGACGGTAGAGGTTGAGTTGAGTGCTCGTCCGATGAGGAAAGTGGCCTAAGAATAGAAGTTCGGTCTTTTTGAATAACATCTTCTTCACTTCCACAGGTGTGTGCAAGATGTACGAGGAGCACCTGAAGAGAATGAATCCCCAGCAGTCCCTCCATAACATATGATATCAGCCAGCTGTTTGATTTTATTGACGACCTGGCTGACCTCAGCTGTTTGGTGTAAGTCTGCCTGCATGTTCTTCATCCACAGCTTGGAACTTGAGTGACTTTATGTGACTTAGTTTGCGTATTAAATGTTTCACTTCATATTTTAGTTATTGAGCAGACAACCTTTATCTCAAATGTTTGCTTGTTAAAGTGCAATCATGCAGCTAGTATACATCTACACACACATACCTAATCTAATGAATGACTGACTGGTGCCATAGCTATAGTCAGTTTTGGAGCTTGTAAATCCCAGTAGCTGTGCCTGGGGAAGTTCTGTCTGCCATCTCTGAGGTGTGTGTGTGTGTGTCTACAGGTACCGTACCGACACACAGACCTACCAGCCCTACAACAAGGACTGGATCAAGGAGAAGATCTACGTCCTTCTGCGTCGCCAGGCCCAGCAGTCTGGAAAATGAGACCTGGAGCTCCACCATGCATGTGTGTGTGTGTGTGGGGGGTGGGGGGTGGGGTGGGGTAGGGGTGAAAGGGGGGCGGGGGGATTATTGGCAAGAATTGTAAGAGTAAGAATGGAAAAACGTTTGGTGTTTGAAGTCCATCATATTTTACTATTTGTAAGTTTTCTGATTTCTTTTTTTTTCTGGCACAGAGATTTTTTTCCCCCGTTTTGTATTAAAAGGCCTACTTCTATTAAAAACGAAATACCTTGAACTTGATTTTGTTTTTACTTTTGCTTGTCTTCTCTCTCCCAAGTATTCAAATGTAGGCTGCTCGTGTTGATATAGCCTATAGACGACAAGTGTATCGTTTGAAACTACTAGTTAGTTTGAACTACTCATTCACCCAAAAGATGCAACCAAAAGTTTGCTTGATTTTAAGGAAACTAGTCAGATGCCAATCTATTTATATGAATGGGCCTGATCACCCCGATCGATTGTTGTAATTGATCATTTATGACAATATTTATATAATTAGCCTTTTTTAACATTTCGAATTGCATTTAAAATGTTTCTTGTCTCATATTTCGTCTGCGCTGTCGCTGTTATGTCTGTCTCCTCGATATCGGGCTGAATTTGGACCGAATTTAAGGGACACATTTCTCATTGGGTTCCGTGATCACACTATATGCGTACAGTTACAGCACATAAGATCGCACATTAACCAAGAGCGGGCATTTTTGAAGAGTTTGAAGCATGCCTGAAAAAGACAAGAGCACCCCGTACTCGCTTTCACGTCTGAGGGGCATAGCGGCGGCCGGGCCACATTACTATTTTCTACCTTTGTGTTTCTGATCGGCTTCCACTCTTGTTTCTCACACCCACCCCAGTACCCCCACCCCCAGCACCCCCTCCCCTTCTCCTTAGCATCTGAAAGACCTCTGAGTGAGAATCGATGGCGCAGAGGCCCGCTTGACAGGACAATAAACCACAAAGAAGGGGTGAGTTTTTTTTGGGTTGAATTGCCGAATTATTCTGACGGTAGAATGAGAAAACGATGGAGAGGGAGGTAGCATAGCTGTGCTGTTTACACAGACGTCTTTTGTTGCTGCGAGATGATGTGCGGCGGAGACAGCGTCAGCCCCTCCGGTCCCCCCGTTAAAGAAACCAAGGAGCATCTGTACCCCCCATGCAGACACACACACATTCACAACATTGTTTCGAATGTTATTTTCTAGTCTGCTCACTTCCACCTTACGCAGGTTAGCCTATATTTGAGCATATATGCGTCACTGTATCTTCATAACCAAGGCTATT
Organism: Mallotus villosus; assembly: GCA_903064625.1. Lineage (NCBI taxonomy): Eukaryota > Metazoa > Chordata > Actinopteri > Osmeriformes > Salangidae > Mallotus > Mallotus villosus. The sequence continues at coordinate 42,932 of CAEFZP010002703.1, forward strand.
TGCGTGAAAATAATCGATCCTGCGCGCCGCTGCATGTTCGATGGGGTCATTTGCTTATTTCAGCGCTCGATGCGGTACGGCGATGGTGTTAATGCGGCGGTTGTGAGTTGTAAACAAAAATATGACAGTGAAGCGCGGAGGAGGATAGTCTTATTTTAAGGGACCTCCCCTGGAAAATTGAGCGAGCGAGCGAGGGAGTGAGTGATTTTGTAAAAAGGCTAGGCTGTTGCGAGGTTCCTGCGTCCTCTTTATAGATATCCACGATGACAAGCCGTACACGCCAGTGGGTAGCCATCCATGAACAGATTTGTCCTCCCGTTTGCATGTCTGTTGTTAAAGACTTCCTCACAATAATCTCGTTTACAAGTGACAGTCGCTTTTTGTCAGCTCTACGTTTATGGAATTGATGACAAAAAGATCGTGTTTACTCAATGTCGTACAATATTAGATAATGTCTCAAAGTGGGAATAAATTAGCCTACTTAAGATTCTGTTCTAACATGAAACTCTCGCCCTACAAATGAAACAAACACACACACTCTTCGTGTCAGGCTACTATCAAAGGACTGCTAAACGATTAGATCGATTGTGCATACAACCACGTGAAACAAGTGGGCTACATGGAACGAACCACGTCAACCTTAAATGACCTCGCAGCACGGACACGTCTGTTTGTAGGCTGTGAGGAGCAGCGATGCCCCAGCACACGGAGGGTCTGCCCCCGAGTCCAGCTGCCTCCCCTGCCTGGCCCCCAGCCCCTGCCCAGGCCTGAAGCCCGGCCAACACGTCCCATGAGGCCACCACGAGAACTCCGTCTGTCTGCTCTGCATGGGGTCTCCCACATATGAAGTAGGTTCACATGACACCTCCCTGGATCACGCTTGCAAGGGGAAACGGAGTTTGGGACATGTCTAACTACTCTGAACTGCATAGAAGACCTTATCAGTGCACAATGTATTTCTGGCTTTGTGGGGTTTTCATTGACAAGAGGCCAACAAAACTGAGAAAGTGATCATACCTCACGTTCTCTCACCTTTCTCTCTCTCTCTCTCTCTCTCTCTCTCTCTCTCTCTCTCTCTCTCTCTCTCTCTCTCTCTCTTCTCTCTCTCTCTCTCCTCCCTCCCTCTGTCTCTTTCTCTTCGCTACCTCTTTCCCCCTCCCCCTTGTCTCCTCCCCCCTGTCTCTCAGTGGACATGGAGGATGAAGATGGGACTTGTCTACTTGATGTTTTGTGGTGAGTGTGTGAGGAAGATAGGACATAGTGTGTGTTGTGTGTGTGGTGGAGAGGTACTTGTGTGTTGTGGTGTGTGTGTGAGGTACACAGTGTGTGTGAGGTATAGAGTGTATAGTGGTATGCGTGTGAGGTAGAGAGTGTATTGTGGTATGCGTGTGAGGTAGAGAGTGTGTTGTGTGTGTGTGAGGTAGAGAGTGTTGTGGTATGCGTGTGAGGTAGAGAGTGTGTTGTGGTATGCGTGTGAGGTAGAGAGTGTGTTGTTGTGTGTGTGTGAGGTAGAGAGTGTGTTGTGGTGTGTGTGTGTGAGGTAGAGAGTGTATTGTGGTGTGTGTGTGTGAGGTAAAGAGTGTGTTGTGGTGCGTGTGAGGTACAGAGTGTATTGTGGTGTGTGTGAGGTAGAGAGTGTGGTGTGTGTGTGTGAGGTAGAGAGTGTGTTGTGTGTGTGTGAGGTAGAGAGTGTGTTGTGGTGTGTGTGTGAGGTAGAGAGTGTATTGTGGTGTGTGTGTGAGGTAGAGAGTGTGTTGTGGTGTGTGTGTGTGTGAGAGTACCCAGTATACAGAGAAAGGCGGCTGGTTTAACAGCTCTTCTTCTGTCACAGCGATCCCCAGGCCCTGAACGACTTCCTCCACGGGACTCATGAGGTAAGGACATCCACAGGGCTCCCTCCATCAAGACTATCGTGAGACACACACACACACACACACAAACACATTGCCTTCCACACACTAACCCTGGTTCTGCCCCCAGCTGCAGGATGAAGACCTGCTGCTTAGCTCCTCCTCTGGGGAGCCCTCCCTGCTCACCGACGCCACGGTGAGTCTGTCCGGACCTCCAGCCAGGGTCACATCGGTGTCAAACTAGGGTCAAACTAGGCTGACACCAGGGTCACAGGAACTTCTGAGGGTCTTGCTGTCTGCTACTCCCTGTTGTTGGATTTTGATGGTCTCCTTTTCTCCTCGTGTTACTCCCTCCCTCTCTCTCCCCCGACCTTCCTCCCCCCTTGCCCCTCACCCACACAGAGCCCTGTCTCTCTATTGGCTGAGGACAGCACCTCCCAAGACACGCCCACCACTGGCTGTGTGGATCTGTCCTTCCTGGAGGAGGCTCTGCTGGCGTCCCCGGAGCCAGACGCCTCCCCAGGGGGCCTTGGGGGGGCAGCGCAGGCGGGGCATGCCGAGGACGAGGAGGTGGCCTGTGACATCCTCCAGCAGAGTCTCCAGGAGGCTGACATCACGGAACAGACCATGGCTCTGGAGGCGGGCCTGGACCCCCCTGGGGAGGGCCTGTCTCTGTATGCCCCCGGCCCCCTCCTCTCCCCTCCTGTCCTGCCCTTCCTTCCTAAAGTGGTGCCCTTCCCCCCCCGCCCTGCCCAGGGACACCCAGGCAGCGGTGGAGCCCCCCCAGCCCTCCCTGCTGGCCGTGGGGCCGGGCTGCCCCTCTCTGAAGCCCACCGCTCCTCAGCTCATGGGTCTCCTCCCTGGGAGCGTGTTCCCCGCCCCTCCCCCAGAACCCTCCTTCTCCCTGAGTTCTGTCCAGGCCTCCAGCATGCTCCTCCAGAAGGCCCTCCCCAGCTTGACAGGGCGCTCCCTCATCGCCCCCGGCCTGAGGACCACCCCGGGCCCGGGGATCCTGCTCCACAGGGGTCCCCTCCACATCCAGCCCAAGCTGCCCATCAGCATCCAGCCCCGGCTGGTACAGATCAGCCCCAAGCCTCCCGGGCACAAACCCTCCACGGGTCTCACCTTCATCCCTGGGACCACGTCTCCCAACATCCTGCTGTCCCCTCCTCCGGGCCCCCATCCCCCCTCGCAGCCCCCGCCCGGCCCCCAGACCCCCAAGCCTGTCAGCCTGCAGCTCCTCAACCAGGGGGGCTCCTTCGTGCTGCAGCCCCAGGGCCTCTTTCAGGGCCAGGGCCAGTTCCTCCTCCCCAGCCAGGCCCCTGGGGCCCCTCGGTCCCTCCTCACACCTGGCCCCCAGGGCACCCCCATCCATGGCATGTCCTCCTCGGCAGGCCACCTGGTTGACGGCTCCCAGATCCTGACCGTCCCCCACCGCCACCTCAACTTCAGCCCCGTCTTCACCACGCCGTCCGGGCAGCTGACTCTGCGCCAGGGCGCCCTGCTCTCCGGCCCCTTGCAAATCCAGCAGGCACCCCCTACAGTCTTCCAGATGCCGGCACAGCTAACGTCTGCCTACGCCCCAACCGGGCAAAGCCAGCGGGCCACACTGGTCCACAGCCCCGCCCTGGGGAACCACATCACCCTGATCAACAGCTCCACCATGCTGCCCCCAGACCTCACGTCCATCTCCATCCTCAACGGTGCCCCCATGGTGCAGGGGCTGCCCTTCGCCGCCCCAGGCCCGGAGGGGGGCGGTCACGGAGGCCCAGCTGAGCCTGCAGCAGGCGTCTGTGGTTCTGCTCCCGGAGAGGCCGTCTCTGGAGGGAAGGAGAGGAACAGACGAGCAGGAGCAGCACCGGGGCCAGGTGAGACTATCCACACGTCCAGGGTGTGAGGAGGCAGAGATGAGGGGATGCTGAAACTACAATCTACGTATAAAAGGGGAGGAGCTTCTCTTGCCAGAAAACCTACACACAGGTGGTGATAATTGCTTTGTTGACTTTGTCTTTACAGTTAAACCGGCACGTTCTCCAACACGCCACTCAGCAGTCTCTGGTCCCAGGTCTCCAGCCCCCCTCCCCCCCTGTGGTCACCCTGCTGCCAGCCCCCCAGGCCAGCCCCCCGGGCCCCGACCCCCCCACCTGTGGCAGCCCCCCTGCCCGAACACGTGCTGTCACAGAGCGACAGGAAGCTGGAGGAGGTGCCCCTGGTGGCCCAGGCCTTCATCCACCACATTCTGCAGGTCTGTCCACCTCTCCATCATGTTGACTACCTGTCAAGTGTAACTGAACACCAAAACCAGGTCAACTCCCATGGTTAATACTCACGCACTAAGAATTTCATCAATGCTGGGCATCATTCTGACAAATCTTTGCCAAAGTGTTATTTTAGATTAATCAATGGTAAATCCTTTTTGCCACTAGTGGTTAAAAACATTTGAGGACATTTGTTATAAATGAGAGCTTTTTTGAGGTAATCTGAAGTATAACGTTGTGGATGATAATTGGCCATGTTCACTTTTAGGGTTTGAAGAAGTTGAAATAAATGATCAGCAAAAATCCCCCACTCACATCTTTCTCTTTATTAAATATGAAAGAGCAGGCTAAGTCTGCCATTGGGGTGTGGCATTACTCTGTCATGCATAAATATCAAAACAAGCTGAAAGGATAACCTGCCTGTGCCATCTCCATGTGATGATTCTCTCCACCCCAGCAGAAGCGTCTGTGTCCCAGCCCAGCAGCTGAGGCTGTCAGGGCTGCTCTGCCCCTGGAGCCCGAGGAGCCTCACGCCTCGCCAGTGGCCAATCACACAGAGGACCCGCCCCCCACGCCTTCACTCATTGGTGAGGCCTCCGGAGCCCTATCTGTCCTGACCAACCAGGAGCTGACCGGGGGACTGTCTGCGCTGACCCACCCCTGTGGGATGGCCTCTCCTCTGGGGTCTGAGAGCCAGGACCCGGCCGTACTCTGCTCACCCCTGGACCAGGCCCTGGACATCACCCCGCCCCCCCAGCAGGGCTTCTCCAGCTGCTGGGACGGGCAGCTTAACTCCCCAGGCCCAGCTGGCCGAGTACAGCAGCCCCCTCGCTCTGGCCCCCAGCGTCTCCAGGGCCTCTGGGAGAGTCGGACCCCCCCTACATGTCTGTGGAGGGGGGGGCCCCCTGCTGGCCAGCAGCACACGCCAAAACAGTGAGTGTGTCTTGAGAAGCTCAAATGAATCCATCCCCTCTGTAGATGTAAAACAACAGTTGCTGCTGCGTGTTTGGATTGGTTTAACTGAGTTTCTTATCTCAATGTTTCCCTCACCTAACTTCATTGTTACCACTGTTATCATCATCATCATCTTCATCTGCATCATCTTACATGCCATCAGCTGCTATCTCGGACATGGAGGGTATAACCTTTAGTCTTGAAGTCCACCTGCCTTCCCCTCCACCCCAGCCCCCCAGACACCACCTCCACCATCCCCAGACACCTCCACCCCAGTCCCCCAGACACCACCTCCACCATCCCCAGACACCTCCACCCCAGTCCCCCAGACACCACCTCCACCATCCCCAGACACCTCCACCCCAGTCCCCCAGACACCACCTCCACCATCCCCAGACACCTCCACCCCAGCCCCCCAGACACCACCTCCACCAACCCCAGACACCTCCACCCCAGCCCCCCAGACACCACCTCCACCAACCCCAGACACCTCCACCCCAGTCCCCCAGACACCACCTCCACCATCCCCAGGACCAGTATCTGCAGTCAGGGATGAAGGTAAGAGAGACACAGTCCTAAACATGAACTACATTCCCCTGATGTGTTTGTCCTAAAACGATGCCCTTGTAATGTCCTCCAGGTTACAGGCCCTGCGGAGGAGAGGTGGGAGGAGATACTTACACCAGCCATGCGCAGACACAGGTAAAGAGAGGGGGGAGGTGAAGCACGATAAAGGAGGTACATTTCTTCAAGATGATTGATGTGATAATTGTACTGCTGTGTGTGTTTGGTGTGTGGTGTATGTGGTGTGTGTGTGGTGTGTGGTGTGGTGTGTGTGTGTGGTGTGTGGTGTGTGTGTGGTGTGTGTGTGTGTGTGTGTGTGTGTGTGTGTGTGTGGTGTGTGTGTGTGGTGTGTGGTGTGTGTTCTCCCCAGGCTCCAGCAGCAGATGTTCTTGGACCAGGAGGCGGTCCACAACCCCGCCCCTTGCATGCCCTTCTCCAGTCTAGAGGAAGCCGTGAGAAACCTGCTCCCTTACCACACCTGTGCTGGGCTGGGGCCCACACACACACACTTCAGCTCAGGTAAACCTGGAACCTGGATGTATGTTTCACTATTGGTGTAATAGTGGGGAAATCTCCATGGAAGCCATCACATCGTTTGGCTACCGTGTGTTTTACCTGCACTGTGTTCCTCTGCAGTGGACGAGCAGTTTGATTCGGTGTCGGCGTTTCTCCTGAACCGCACCAAGGACATGGTCAACAAGTACAGGCAGCTACTGGTGGGGGAGGCCCAGGTTAGAACAGCTCACCAACCCCCCCTTATCATGAACCTTCTCCACTTGCTGCCTGTTTTGTCATCATGACGTTCACGTTCTCCAGAGACTTGCTCTCACTGATCACAACATTAAGCTTTCCTATTTTGTGTATATATGTTTTTTCTTTTTATTGTACAAACAATTAAGCATCTAAATGGCATTTCCATCTTTGTCAGATCACTCAGTAAATGCATGGAGTCAACATTTACATGCCATTTTTCAGAGGCTATTTGCAGCAACATACGTGTGTAAAAAGTACAGGAGAGAATCAACATAATTTCTATTTTCCTGACAACTACAGTATTGTCTCATTGGTTGTGCTGTGAACCACCAGAACATCAAGGATTAGGTATGTTTGTTTCATGTGTGTGTGTTGCCCCAGCAGGTGAGCCCGTCTGCAGAGATGGTGATGCTGGAGAGGCTGTTCCTCCAGGCAGAGCGCCTGGCGCTGGGAGAGGAGAGGAGGAGGGCCCGCAGAGACCCAGGTCAGGACCCTGACCCAGCCCTGACCCCTGACCCAGCCCTGACCCCTGACCCAGCCCTGACCCCAGACCCTGACACAGCCCTGACCCAACCCTGACCCCTGACCCAGCCCAGACCCTGACCCAGCCCTAACCCTGACCCAGCCCCTGACCCCTGACCCAGCCCTGACCCCTGACCCAGTCCCTGACCCCAGACCCTGACCCAGCCCTGACCCCTGACCCAGCCCTGACCCCTGACCCAGTCCCTGACCCCAGCCCTGACCCAGCCCGACCCTGACCCAGACCCTGACCCCTGACCCAGCCCTGACCCAGCCTGACCCCTGACCCAGCCCAGACCCTGACCCAGCCCTGACCCTGACCCAGCCCCGACCCCTGACCCAGCCCAGACCCTGACCCAGCATCTAAACCTACCCAAGCCAGACTCAGACTTTAACTGAATCTGACCAGAACCCTGACCTCAACCTAAATCCCACCATGATCCAACCCTAACCAATCACACCCTAACCCACCCTAACCTTCTTATTACAGAGTCCTTCCTGATGGACCTTTGTGCACCATCGTCCGCTCCCCCTTGTGCCTACACCCCCTCCCCCCACGTCCCCTCTGACAGCCCCCCCCTCCCCCCCTGCCTGGATGCGCCTGTCCAGCCGCCCGCCCGGCCTCCGGACCTACCGCTCCAGCACCAGGGGGGGTTTGAGGCTCACCATCAAACATGAGTCTGGCTCCCGGAAGGTTGTCCTCAACTCCGCCTGCGACCCTTCGCGACGCTCCGGCCTCAAACGGAACCACGCCGGGCAGCTGACCAATGGGAGCTTGATCGTCAAGGAGCAGAGCCCTCACGGGACCAATGGGACACCCCGTCCTCTGCCCAGGGCGGGGATATCCAACGGCGCCCCGCCTCCGAACGCTGCTGAGGAGGTCGGGCATTCTGGACGGACGGAAGCGCGGGCGCAGGCGGCGCCGCAAGCGCCTCCCAACGCCCCTCCTCTGTCGGAGCGCCGCACCGCCTGTGGGGCTCCGCCCCCTCCAGACTCCAGCAGCCCTACACTAAAGAGCTACAAGCCCCTCCCCCGCCAGCCCCTGCCCGAGCCCCGCCCGGCCGAGCGCCCCCCCCCCAGAGGACCACATGCTCACTGAACACCTGCAGAGTGCCATCGACAGCATCCTGGAGCTTCAGCGTCTGCAGGGTCCTAACGCCCCCACGCCCCGTGGCCAGCCAGCTCCCGCTCTGGACCAGGGGGTCACCAGCATCCTGGAGGGACACCTCTAGGAGGGGGGGGGGCTCTGTGGGGGGGGGCCTGGGAGACTCTGGGTTGCCAAGGGGGATAGGGGCACACGACAGCAGCACTATCTATGTCCTGTAGTTGTTAGATACTTCATTTGATGTACATGTTTGTGGAAAATCTATTTAAATAGGAGATATTTACAGTTTTAGTGGTAGTTTAAGGTCATCCACAGGTCAAAAACACAGCAGGTGTAACCTTCATCAGCATATAGTATATAAGTAATAGTAGGGTGAAGAAGGAGAGGGGTAGACTGAGATTATTCAATAGTATTTCTAGAGAATTCCGTTGAAATGTGAATGGTTTTGGTTTTTTGCTTTGCGCTAAGCCGCCAGGGTACTTACTTTGATAATCTGTGCCAACTGTGTTCAAGATGAGTTACGTTGATCAAGAAAAGCAGTGTGTGTGTGTGTGTGTGTGTGCGTGCGTGTGTGTGTGTGTGTTTCTTAATGTGACTATGTGTGCCTGGATGTGAGGGGCTAGGGAGGTCTGACGACAGTTGAGATGGAGGGTGTCAGGGACGTTGCACTCTTCAAACCTGATCCCCCCTCGGCTTGTCAGACCCCAAAGAGGTCACGTGACCTGCTCCATCCCATATACACCAGCGAACGTTGTGTCTGCGGTCTCTGGAGCACAGGAGCCTGTCCATCACAGCTCCTGTAGGAGGAAACCGAGGGGGACACTCACAGACAGGAAGAGAGCTGACGTTCTGCCAATCATGCTGGAGGCTAACTGTGAACTCGATCTATAGTTTTCCATTTGGTTTCTGAGACAGGAAGAGCTCCTTAACCAGTAAGCAATAATGAGCATGGAGAAGGTAGAGGGGGAGAAGTTTGGGAAGGGAGGATGGGAAAAGAGGGAGAGAAGGTAGGGAGTGGGCGGAGGCGAAGGGGAGAGAATTGAATTGGTGGGGGGGCGGGGTGAGACGGTGGGAGGTTTGTCCTGCTAACACAGTTCATCTGCCCGGTACCAGGTTCTTTCTGTTCAACACATCTTTAAAACAGCCTTTGACCAAAAAAACGAGAGGTAGTGCCAGTTTCACAGACACATGGAGGGTTGTGCTCTTTATATCATGCCTTGGTTTCATTATGATCATCTGGTTTAATCATCTGGTTTCCGATTTTGCTTGTTTTTTTCATGTTGATTTGACAATCTCTTGAATCATCGGTAATTGACATGAATACTAGCCCGCTGATCACACCTGTGTGTGTGTGTTTTAAGGACTGCTTGGTGTGAGTGTCAGCACCTCCGACAGGAGCTAAGGTGTGTGGGTAGTCAAGGAAACACGACAGCCATGTGATTTCACCTGAGAAGATTTCACCATCTGGTTTAGCTTTAGTTCAGCTTTACAACTTTAAGGGAACGCTAATTAACTGAACGTGTTGAAGCATTGCAATATGATAAGTATGTTTTTATGCGTGCGGTTATTTATCCTCCTTAGTGACGTCGAGTCCATATGTGTACGCAACGTCAATGCATTGTATTGTTGTTTTTGACTGTTTAGAAACCATAGATACATCGATGAAATAGCGCAGGGCCGGCCCAAGCCTTTATGGGGCCTTAAGCAAAATTGATTCGGGGGCCCATCGGCGTCGCCAGACGGCGTGAATTATTTTTAAGATGACATTCAACTGTAATTTCATGTGCTCTTGGGGGCCCTCTGGTGGCCACGGGGGCCCTAAGCAGCCTCATAGTTCGCTTATGCCTTGGGCCGGCCCTGGCTCTGAGCAAGAAGGAGTTGGTGTTTCAGGGTTGAAACATTGTCCGTCCCCTCCGGTGTGACTGAAGGGTGGAGAGGGCGTGCGACATGCAGTATGACTGAAGGGTGGAGAGGGCGTACGACATGCAGTGTGACTGAAGGGTGGAGAGGGCATGCGACATGCAGTATGACTGAAGGGTGGAGAGGGCGTGCGACATGCAGTACGACTGAAGGGTGGAGAGGGCGTGCGACATGCAGTATGACTGAAGGGTGGAGAGGGCGTGCGACATGCAGTACGACTGAAGGGTGGAGAGGGCGTGCGACATGCAGTATGACTGAAGGGTGGAGAGGGCGTGCGACATGCAGTATGATGAGCGGCGTGGTGATCCCTGGCAGGCGATGCCATGGAAACAGGAGTTTTGATGCAGTACTGACTTCTTGAGGGGTTAAACCCCACAGTTACGGATCGACGTGTGAGATTTAGTTCCAGATGTTCGTCTGTTCATCTGCTGTGTTTAACACTGAATCAGAATTGAAGAAATGTGCCCATGTTTGAACTTTAATAGTATCTTGAGAATGTGGTCATGTCTGCATGTTGAGCCATTTTACATTTTTATATTTATTTCTTTTTTTTGTTTTTGTATTTGAACTGTGAAAGCAGGACACTGGAGCTCTTGTTCTACTAATTCAACAAGATAAAACCATTTGACTTACAGATTGTTCTAATGCCAAAATCAAGAGGCCTTAATTCAGCAAAAACAGATTGTAAAAAAAGAAGAAAAAAAAAGTCATTACTGGTAAGAATCCTAGACTCCTTTGACCTGAAAGTTATGACGGTGATTCATATGATGTTAAGAACAGCTTTTGTACCCTTTTTACAGACTTATTTATTAAACTGTGATTTTGTACAAAATAAAAAATATGAAAATAGTGAGACTCTTTTTGTTCCTCCAGGAGATGCGTTTGAATGATCTCACTACTAACCGCTGATATCTCAGTCTGGTTCTGGGTGCAGGCCTCGGCAGTGGCGTCAATACTGGGCGTTAGTCTGCCGCCCCCCTTAAAATATTTAGATGAAAATATGTTAAAAAAACAGTATACACCAAATAATTAAAATAACACGTGTACCGTGTTTACGCCTTATTTGAGGAGCTTACATTTACATTTATTCATTTAGCAGCCGCTTTTATCCAAAGCGACTTCCAAGAGAGAGCTTTACAATAGTGCATAGGTCACTGATCATAACAACGAGATATCCCCAACATTGCAAGTAGTCAAACATGGATCGTACATTGTGAAAAAAACCAACAATAAGTGCCAAAGGGAAGAATCATAAGAGCATGGAGTTAAACAAGTTACAATTGAACAACATGAACCTTAAAAGTGCACGAGTGTACCTGTGGAAGAGCAAACAACAGTTTAAGCAGTTACAGCTAACCAGCAAGAGCAGCAGGTCTCTAAGTAAGAGTCCTTCTGATCCTGGGAGAGACTAACATCATGTCCAGCAGATCTTTCCTAGGTACCGTTGTATTCCCGGAACAAGTGTGTCTTGAGCCTATTCTTGAAGGTGGGGAGACAGTCAGTGTCTCTGATGGAGGTGGGGAGTTGATTCCACCACTGGGGGGCCAGACAGGGGAAGAGCTTGTGTTGGGACCGGGCGGTCTTGAGCGGTGGGACCACCAGACGGTTGTCAGAGGAGGACCGAAGGTGGCGGGAGGGGGTGTAGGGCTGGAGGAGAGACTTGATGTAGTCGGGTGCAGTCCGATTCACCGCTCGGAAGGTCAGTACCAGGGTCTTGAATCTGATACGGGCCATGACGGGAAGCCAGTGAAGGGAGACGAGGAGCGGGGTAACATGGGAGCGTCTGGGTAGGTTGAAGACCAGACGGGCCGCTGCGTTCTGAATCCTCTGGAGAGGGCGGGTTGCGCATGCTGGGAGCCCGGCGAGCAGCGAGTTGCAGTAGTCCAACTTGGAGAGGACAAGTTAGCTTACTATGCTGACAGTGATAGATTCATGATTGAATTACGTTCGTTTGGGGTGTTCCCGTTTATTCAATATAAAACCAAATGATGAATGATGTAGTCCAGGTTCCGGGTGATGGTTTATGGCAGCAGGGTGGATGGATGTGTAGTGGAGTAAAGCCTGGAACATAAAAGCGGTAAGAGAGTGTGACCTCCCGTCACCCTAGCCTGACGTACAATGGTGCCTGTGTCCCTATATAGCCTTTGAACCGCCACCACCACCTATGGCCGAGCCGAATATAGGTCACCTGTGGCCAAACATAAACGAACCACCACAAACCACACCCAAATGAAACAGGCCCTATTAACCTCAAAGGAGAACGATAATGGCTCCTACACTATTGTTGACTGCTTCTTAGATTTCCACGAGATAACAGAGGCCCATTTTTTATTAAACTAAAGCAGTAACAGTCCTCTGACATTACTAGTGCCAGTAATCTGACATGAAAAAGATTCCCAGATGACATCATCCTATTGTGATCCATCTCACAAGACCGTGAGAACGGCGACATCGTTTGTGAATATTATATCGGGTGAGGAGAGGAGTGTCATTTTTCAGAGGATAACATCTATGAAATTAATCATTGTGTTTCACTGTATTGTTGGTTCCACTGCCCCCTGTATCCCAATCTCCTGTGATTGCTATGGTGATACAAGTTCAATTGTTCAATTTGAATTTGCTTCCTTGTTCTTCTGTGTGCGGGTTAAGTGCAGGTGGGGGTCTACAGGTTTACTGTACAGTATATATAAGAGAGTCAGGGCAGTTTGTCACTCACCCTGGACAGGAGGAGAGGAGCTGACTGCTCAGAAACACAGAAGACCAGAGAGAGCTACACCTGCTGTACGGGTGTCTTCCAAGGATCATGTCTCTTCTCAGACGACAGCAGGTGGTCTCATTGATTCTGTTCTCAGGTAAGGAGTGATGGTGCTCGGTCACACAGAAACATGTTTTAGTGTTAAGGGGTCTCTCCTATAGGTGGGCAATGAAGTCAATGAACCAAGTAGTGCACAGTCTGTGCATCAGTTTTCTACCTTATGTTCATTCATTTCATATTTATTTTAGCAGGAAGGAGACCGATGTGAATGTCGATGTTCATTTCCCCCCAAATAATTGTTACTTTTTCTTTACTTTTAGTTCTGGGCTCAGTTGTCTCTGTTTCAATCACAAAACCATCTCAAAGTAAGTACGGTAGGTGGCCTGCGTGTGTTAGAGTCCTCAGTTAGTTTGTCACCTTGCATTGTCCTGATGTCCTGTGGTCTATGTGGACAGATACCTGTAAGACCTTCGGCAGTGGGGTCGTCAGGACGTACAACAGCACATTGTTCTACGTGCGGTCCACCTGCCCCTTCACCCTCACACGCTTCACCTACAACCGGGTTGACTTTGACATCAGCGTTCAGCGGGATGACAGCGGCCTGCTGAGCCGAGTGGAGATTTCTGTCAACAATATCAGAACCGTTCTCCAGGATGGCACTGTCTTTGTGGAACACAAAAGGTTTGGGCATTTTATTTCAGTTTTTCAGTTGAAGTCTGTAGATGGATGATAAAATGTAATGGATTCTCCCCCCCTGCTTTTAATGTTTACTCCACTTCAAGTGGTCTAGCTACATCCTCAATGTTATGTTAACCAATATTCAAAAATTACAATTTGATTCCAATTCATGCACACAATTTTAATGGCCAGAGTTGAATAGTAGCTAACCTTTCTGGCACTAAGTCTTGGGGGAATTCTCAATGTGAAGGTCTGGATCTCACTTTTTGGATTCTCCTTCTCAGTGTCTCGCTCCCCTACGACCACACCTACCAGCACATCTTCCAGTACGGGATCTACACCAGGCTGAGGAGCACAGTGCTGCCCGTGTCGGTCACCTGGCACAGCACCACCGGTGGCATAGACTCACTCTGGGTGAGCCATGGCTGCCTCGCAGACCTTACTTACGTTATGAGTGTTCATCAAGATGTTAAAAGCAGGTAAAGGCCCAAAAATATATATTAATAAAGGAACTGTAAGCAGCAGACGGCAGTTTCAGAATATGTATAATACGGTGTGGTTGGTGGTTAATGAATGTTCTTCTTCGTTTTTCTTAAAGGTCGATCTTCAGATGGAGCTAACCAGTGAGATGGCTGGACTCTGTGGTGCAAGGGATGTTGTAGGTGAGTAAACAATAACAACATGATTTTGTTGTTTCTTCATGTTTTCACTGCCTCAATGTGATTTTTTTACCCAGTCGTTGCCATTCTGTGCATGTAGTCTTGTTTATTGCAGGTGTTGTTCACAGTACTTCTTAGGTAAATAATGTGATATTTTTGTGTGACCTCAGACAACAGAGAAAGGCTGATAGTAGCTAGTGTCCTTTCTGGGGAGAAATGCCAGACCAAAGACTCCCTCAGCACACCTAACATGGTGAGCCGAAAGAGTCTTGTTTGAATGGAGAAAAATGTCTGTTGTATAGATCCACCATTTGATAAATGACTATGTACTGTAGTATGTACATCGGTTTTACATTGTGATGTATTGTTGCAAGCAATCTGTTTCTATTCTTAGATACTCTGTTTTTTCTGTGATGTCAAGGTATGCAGAGATTTTCTTTCCAGGGCTATGGAATGTATACAGAGCCAAATGTCCTCCAAACTATACTTGGCGCTCTGTGACCAGAATATTTATGGCTTTGAAGGAAATAATGCAGTGAAATGCTCTTTCTACCACGAACTACTCCAAAAATGTGAAAGACGCAGCATTATTTGGTTCAGATGGAGACATCTGACAAATTGCACTCGTAAGTATTGTAAGAAATACAATAAACAGGTTAGGCCTATTGACAACAACCACATCTTTAGAGTAACTCTTTTAGTGGAAGTTAACGTTTATTTGCTAATCTGTTTGTTTGTTTGTTCGTGTGAGTGCAGCTGATGTTTGTCCAGGGGAGCTGGTCTACCAGGAGGAAGGAAACGCATATCAGCCCTCCTGCTCCAGCCCCTCCCCTGTGACCAGAGGGCAGGACCTCATCAGCACTTGTGTCTGTCAGGATGGTAGGTATATCCTGTTTGGCCTCAGCGGTAGCAGTCAGTGGTACACACAGAGCGACAAACACAGCACTGAAGCCCCTCATGTTTTTCTTCAGTGCGGTCGCTCTACGTGCATGTTCTTGATGTGTTTCAGGTAAAGTCCTGAATGATCGAGTGGGGAGCCACAGCTGTGTGATGCTGTCAGACTGCCCGTGTGTTCACGCAGGGCGGACTTACACACCTGGACAGACACGCAGCACCAAATGCCAAACATGGTGAGACAGGGCACGTCAGAACGTCTTCTGTTGTTCTCATGTGTTTTAAACATCTGTAGTGTATTCCTGAGCGAATGCTCAAACAACTGGGATACTGAACATTGTGAAAAAAATAATTATTGTCAAACAACCCATATCACATATCATACTGTAGAGTTTCTGGTTTTTGTCCACAGTTTGTGTCAAAACGGCAAGTGGCAGTGCTCCAAAAATATTTGCCCACCGAGATGTGTCATTGAAGGGCGATTTGTGACTACATTTGATGGAAAACACTATTCAGTTCCTGGCATGTGCACTTATGTTGCTTCACAGGTAACTAAAGATGTTGTCCTGGTTTATGGTTTTTAAGGTCATGCCATTCGGACATCAACTTTTAACATGACCTTTTATTCATATACAGGGTCTCAACTGGACCATATCCATCCAGTACTCTGAGACAACATCTTTGAAAAATGTCATTCTTCAGGTGTACAAGGTACGGTGTACATGTCTACTTGGCAAACACTGCAACAGTAACTCCCTTCTCTTCAACAATAGCTATTTGGGAACATACAGTAATGTAATTGAAAATGTAAATTTCTCATACAGGATACCTACATATTTTCTCACCAAAGTGTGCAATTTGAAAACATAGATATTCTGGAGCTTCACCAGTCTGGTAAGAGACAAAACGTTTAGCTGTAGGAGTACAGTACATAGATCTACGTATATATAACGTCCAAACATAACATCATTTTAAATAATCGTATGTAAAATGTCTATGCGATTATGAACTAAAAGTGAACTGACTGTAAACCTTGATGTGATGCCACAGAGCATGCTCTGGTGTTCTGGCAGTCATCCATGTACGTTCAGGTCAAGACCACCTGTGGCTTGAAGGTTCAAGTCCAAGTGAGCCCTGAAGTCCAACTGTATATCACCCCACCAGCATCACACACTGGAAAAACACACGGTATTCCCTTCAATCCCTAGACGTTTTGACGTTGTTCATGGTTTCTGACATGTTGTACATACTGTAGCCTATGTCTAGCCATGCACATCATCGAGATGCTGATTCGAATGAACGATCTGTGTCTCTTCTCAACAGGACTCTGTGGAAACAACAACGCTGACACCACTGATGACTTCACTGCCAGTAGTGGTATTGTGGAGAACTCTGCGGAGCCCTTCGCCCTGTCCTGGACTGTGGGGGCCTGCTCGCCTGACATACCCAAAGACTGCATCCACGCAGACAACGGTACGGCTCCGCTTTCTTCACGTCATCGGCAAGTGTGAATCAGGTGGCTGAGCGGTTAGGGAATCGGCTAGTAATCAGAAGGTTGCCGGTTCGATTCCTGGCCGTTCGAAATGACGTTGTGTCCTTAGGTGAGGCACTTCACCCTACTTGCCTCGGGGGAATGTCCCTGTATTTACTGTAAGTCGCTCTGGATAAGAGCGTCTGCTAAATGACTCAATGTAAATGTAAAGTAATACTGAGCAGTTTGATTGACTGAGGAATTTGAGGTGAATTCGAAGTACAGTGCTCGCTCACTCGGTTGACATGGTGATGTAGTACTCACGTATGCCAGGTGAGGAAATGAAAATCTGAAAATGAGCATTCCTAGTGCTTCCCATGGAAGTTTTGATGTGTTGTCTTTTTCTTCAGAAATATTTTCGGAGGAAAAGTGCCCGATCTTGACAAACCCCAATGGAATATTTGCAAAGTGTCATGAACATATTCCAACTGACTCTTACTTTAAGGTAAGAAGGATATCCAAAACCTATAACTATATAACCCTCCCTAGCTTCATAACAACACCTCTGTGTTCACCTTGAGATATGAGTGTTAGATTTAGAACCAGTTCTTTAGTTAGAACATTGGCCAAACTGTTGGCTCTTTATAAACTCTTCCATGCTTATATCCTCTTCCACCAGTCACTGTCTTGTGTACACTTTGAATTTAGGTTGTGAGATTACGATGGATTGTCAACTGTCTGTTTGCAGGATTGCATCCTCAGAACGTGTAACTGTAAGAGCAGTCTACGACAGTGCATGTGTGTCTCTCTGGCCAACTACGCCAAGGCCTGCGCCTACCTGGGTGTTGCCGTAGGTGACTGGAGGACAGCTGCCAACTGCAGTGAGTACAACAGACAGTAATGAACGCTGTACCTCTTAACGCACACCTCTGACCATTACATACACATGAGACTCACACAAACATGTTTTTTTTCCAGCCTCTCCTTATCATTGACATTTCATCAAACGGGTTTCTTAAAAGGCTTGAGTTTCAGCAAAGGGGCGTATTTGTTTCATGACTTTACTGTGTTTCCATGTGTGTTTTCAGCCCAAATATCCTGTGAGAACAACCTGGAGTTTGCTTACAACATGCAGGCGTGCAACCGCACCTGTCTCTCCCTGTCCGGGCCCGACCCCAGGTGTGGGGTGGAAGATGCACCTGTGGAGGGCTGTGGCTGCCTGGAGGGCACCCACCTGAACAAGGGCCTCACCTGCAGCCCCAAGGCAGAGTGCTCCTGCAGCCATCAGGACAGCTCCATCCCCCCAGGTCCTGTTGTCATTGATGGTTTGCAATGGTGAGTCACTGTGCTTCATTATTTAGTGTTTCTTATTGTACTATATATAGTATTTTATTATGTTAGGTGGCTAACCAGGGTTAGGGTTAGGGTCAGTCACCTAACCCAGTCAGTTGGCTGAGTGGTTAGGGCATCGGGCTAGTAATCTGAAGATTGCCTGATCAATTCCGGGACGTTGCGTCCTTGGGCAAGGCACTTCACCCTACTTTCCTCTGGGAAATATCCCTGTACTTACTGTAAGTCGCTTTGGATAAGAGCGTGTGCTAAATGACTCAATGTAAATGTTGTTTATTCCTTTTTTTCTTCTCCTTTTTTTCTTTTGACTTTTTCTTAATAATTTCGCAGCAAGTGTGAGAATGGAGAATTAAACTGCTCTGAGGATTGCGGTAAATCACTTTTGTTGTTTGTGTTAATCCGTCCGATTGTTTTGTACGTTGTTTTTTGGGTTGTACTGTATTAAAAAATTCGGAGAAAAAATCCTATTTTGTTCATCTCAGGTTGCCGTGGTGGGAAAGTATGCGTGCACTGTTCCCATTATCCAGTCAACACAGATGAGAAAACCTGCGCCAGTCTTGGCAGACCAGTGGTGGGTCAGCTCAGAGAACAGTAACATGCATGGATTTGAATGTCTTCCATCTATCCACGTGACTGTATATTTCCCGACAGCACATAACTGTGTCCTGTTCCTCCAGAGCTCCAGGGTGATCTGTCAGAGTGGTTGTTACTGCCCAGAGGGCCAGTACGAGGACCACACGGGTGCGTGTGTCAATCTGGACAACTGTACCTGCGTGTACGGCGGTGCCGTGTTCAGAACTGGACAGAGTGTTGACAGCGACTGCAGAACATGGTTCGTGTCAAAGACTATCTTTCTTCCTCAGACACACTTCCCTACCTGCTCCTCTACTTCTATACTACAACAAAAAACATTTGATTTCTGGTGAGGTGATGTTGATATTAAAACCTTCTGCTCCTGCTCCTCTCCCAGCGTGTGTAGTCAGGGCCAGTGGACCTGTGTTGAGAAGCCCTGTATGAAACAGTGCCAGGTGTACGGGAACGGACACTACCAGACGTTCGACTCCCGGTGGTATCGCTTCCACGGCAACTGCCAGTACACCCTGGTGGAGGTGAGAATAGAATAAAAAAGAATAGAATACAACAAAATACGACACCGCTTGCGAAAGGATATTTGTCAACGAGAGTTGGCAACAGTGCTATTTCAAACAAATGTGTTTGGGCCTGGGACAATGGTCTGCGCAGGATGTGTAAGCATTATCACTTCACTGAGCTGCACCATGACATCTCAGATAACAACATTTGCAGGATTTGGTAATAATTAACTGCCAAGCTGTGATTTACCGAACATTTATTCCCGGACAACATGAGATAAAGTACAGTGCATGTGTGTGTGTGTGTGTGTGTGTGTGTTTCTTAGGATGATTGCGGGAGCGGCAACGGTTCGTTTGCTATTCGAGTGGAGAGTGTCCCCTGCTGTGATGAGGCTCTCACTTGCTCTAGGGCCATAGTACTGGACGTGCAGGTGCAGCTCATTCATTCATTCATTTGTATTTATTCATCCAACCCGCTTCTTTACCGACAGCTAACTTGTCTATGACTTTTATTCTGAAAGGGCGTGGTAACCCTGACCTTGAGTGACATGCGTGTGACAAGGCGCCTGCAGGAAGGCTGGTCCTTGGAGGCGGAGCCTGTGTACTCCACCCACACGGTGGGCCTGTACATCATGGTCTCTGTCCCCAGCCTTGGCCTCACCCTGATCTGGGACAAACACACCCGGCTCACCGTCCTCCTGGAGGACTGCTGGAGGGTGAGGCCTCTGGACTGCTGTCGAAGCACCGTTTTATTTACTCATCATGATCCATGTCAAAGTGTCCCTGGATGTAAAGCTATAGAAGGGGCTGTAGAATGGGCAGTCCAGAAGATTCTCTTTGTGAAATGACTTTTTTAGTTAACTAATTCAGAAGTTGCTCGAAGATGTAGGCTACATTTTCATGTAAATACATAGAAAGAGTGGGCGAGGCTTATGCATCACATGCTGTACATTCAAACAGCATGTTCGATGCTACGAACAAAGTCACATCAACACCAATCAATGATACATTAAAAGAAGACTGACCGTGTTTTCTCATGCTTGCTTTCCTCATGGCATGTAGAGTCGTGTGTGTGGCCTGTGTGGAAACTTTGACTCCAATGAAAGGAACGACCTCCAGATGTCTGGCTCATCAGGTAAACAGCTCTGCAGCGTGTTATCAGTATCAGCTGCAGTGTGTTATCACTATCAGCTGCAGTGTGTTATCAGTGTCAGCTGCAGTGTGTTATCAGTATCAGCTGCAGCATGTTATCAGTATCAGCTGCAGCATGTTATCAGTATCAGCTGCAGTGTGTTATCAGTATCAGCTGCAGTGTTATCAGTATCAGCTGCAGTGTTCTATCAGTATCAGCTGCAGTGTGTTATCAGTATCAGCTGCAGTGTTCTATCAGTATCAGCTGCAGTGTGTTATCAGTATCAGCTGCAGTGTTATAACTATCAGCTGCAGTGTGTTATCAGTGTCAGCTGCAGTGTGTTATCAGTATCAGCTGCAGTGTGTTATCAGTATCAGCTGCAGCGTGTTATCAGTATCAGCTGCAGTGTTATCAGTATCAGCTGCAGTGTTATCAGTATCAGCTGCAGTGTTATCAGTATCAGCTGCAGTGTGTTATCAGTGTCAGCTGCAGTGTGTTATCAGTATCAGCTGCAGTGTTATCAGTGTCAGCTGCAGTGTGTTATCAGTATCAGCTGCAGCGTGTTATCACTATCAGCTGCAGTGTGTTATC
>CAEFZP010002704.1:0-5000 GCA_903064625.1 Mallotus villosus
GGGACAGTGTATTTTTAACCCAAGGCCCCCGCCGCCCTGCTTTACTCCCCCCCAACACACTCTCTCCCCAGAGTTAAAGCACTCTCTGTACACGAACTTGCACGTAGAGGGGCGGTTCTAGAACTTTCACGTAGAGGGGGGTTCTAGAACTAGCCTGAGGGGGGTTCTAGAACTTGCATGTAGAGGGGGGTTCTAGAACTTGCATGTAGAGGGGGGTTCTAGAACTTGCATGTAGAGGGGGGTTCTAGAACTTGAACGTAGAGGGGGGTTCTAGAACTTGAACGTAGAGGGGGGTTCTAGAACTTGAACGCAGAGGGGGGTTCTAGAACTTGAACGTAGAGGGGGGTTCTAAAACTTTCACGTAGAGGGGGGTTCTAGAACTTTCACGTAGAGGGGGTTCTAGAACTTGCACGTAAAGGGGGGGTTCTAGAACTTTCACGTAGAGGGAAGTTCTAGAACTTTCAGGTAGAGGGGGGTTCAAGAACTTTCACTGAGTGACAGCTCTCTGCCCGAGTTATTATCAGGGGACGTTTGTTTGCAGGTGTAGTGCTTGCGTAACAAGCCCACATTTCTAGAATACTCCATACAAGTACTGCATATCTATACACCAACAGTGTTTCAAGAGTTCCAGTGTCTAGAATGACCTTGTTACGCCGTCCACTGGAAAAACAACTTCTCCATCTATAGGACTACATCTATAGTACTACTTGGTGATTTCTATTTACTGCTATCTCTGAAGGTCATTGTGGAAACTCCTGGTTCACAATCAGCCTTAGCGTGGCAAAAAGCCTATTTTAAGGGCATGTTTCTGGAGTTGGGGACGATTATCTACTAAGTTAATGTTTAATGCTCCTGTAGGCCTGAGTACATACACTTTTTACTGGAAAGGGTGATCGCCCCCCAAATCAGTGGGTGGTGCAGGAGAGAGGGGATTTCAACGGTCACTTCTCTCCCTCGTGCTTTAGTAAAGAAAAAAAAACATCTGGCGTGAGGTCTGTTAATCAAAGTGATCAGTCGTTGATAAGAACAGCGAGTACTTGTCATCGATCACCCGTCTGCCTCCCTGGAGGGGTGGTTGAGTACTCCCCCCCCATCCCCCCCTCGCCTGGTAGGGTTATGAAATGTTCCCAGGAATTTCGAAGGCTGCTACAGCCACCACCCTGCCAGCCTCATTCATACCGTCACACCTCCTCTCGACAGCCCCACACCCAGGGCTGCCCTACTCTGGGGTAGCCCAGCGCCCTGTCGCAAAGGTCAGGAAGTCAACTACCCCATCCTCCAAAAACGGGCCGGTAGCAGTTTACCTCCACCCCTTCCAGCACCAGATCTGCGCCAGGATTGGCCGGTTGGCTACCTATCCGGTATCTGGATCTGGTAACCCCCAGGGTGTTACTGAAATATCTGCAGAAGCTTGTTGGCTACCACGGCAGAGGAATATTAATCCAGATTTGTAGCCCGATGGATAAACTGGATGCCGGCTGGCGCACAGGGCGACCCATTGTAGGCCATCTGTGGTGGTCGAGCCCACTGTGGCATTCCCCTCGTTGTCATCCGAAGCGACGTACGAGTAGTTCACGAAGAACGCCCAGCCGAAGATCAAGCATCCGAAGCGCTTAGTTCTAACTGTGTTTTTTTCGGTTTTGAGAGTCAAGGCACGGTCTGTATGAACTACAGCCCCCATCTCCACTGGGGTGGGTATACTCAACACTGTACGTCTCACCTGAAATGTGCCTCGTCAGTCTACGTAAGCGAAGCCCAGGACGGGGAAAATCTCTGCAGATTTGTCCAGGTCCAGTCGCCACGGCGCTGCACGGGGGCCTAATCCGCCCGCTCCCCGACGGCCACAGTCTGAAGTGACAAGTCTTAGGTGTGAGCGCACACGTGCCTTTAGCCATGATAATAGTGAGGTTTAGGTGACACGCTAAGCCTGTGTGTGTACTAAAACCGTATAAGGAGTTCCAGATGACCAGTGTGTTGTAAGCCCCCCCCCCACACACACACACACACACACACACACACACACACACACAGCCCTCCTGCTCGTGGTTTAGTCTGAGCAGTGATTGCGTCTAAGGAGATTTACATTTACATGTAGTCATGTAGCAGACGCTCTTATCCAGAGCGACTTACAGTAAGTACAGGGACATTCCCCCTTGAGGCAAGTAGGGTGAAGTGCCTTGCCCAAGGATACGTCATTTCGCACAGCCGGGAATTGAACCAGCAACCTTCTGATTCCTAGCCCGATTACCTAACCACTCAGCCACCTGACTCCCAGCTGTCAGCGGTCGGGCCAACAATCGGTCTGAGCCTGTCCCAGAGCAGGGCTTGTAGAGCAGCGTGTTAGCATGAGCACGATAGCTCGTTCAGCTTCCGCACAGCGGGAATCTATCGAGAGGGAGAGAGAGTACCGTCTTAGACAAACACAGCAGCCCATGTTTTACCTCAGAGTAGGCCCTCGGTTCTCCATGTAATAACTAGCCTTGTGCTTCTCATTTGTCTGGAGCAAGCTAGCCTTGGTTCATAGATAACCATCTGTGTGTCTAGCTAGCCATCTGTGTGTGTGTGTGTTTAGCTAGCCATCTCTTATGCCTCCTGTAGTGGATGCCAGTTCTGGACGTGTGGGCTGAAGTCCTCCTCACACGGTTCAACAGCTGAGTCTTGATTCATGTTCAAGCCCCGGGAAGAAATTAATTATTTACGCTCCTAGGATGACTTGACAAAAACGTAGCAGAAAACCGTTTTGTCATGTCTGTTGTCTAGCGACTCAGCATGGGTTTGGGGAAAGCGGCCATCTTTGTCGTGTCTCCAGCTTCTCTTGTGCCAGGAACCCTTTGTTTGTTAGGGCCACAGTGGGTACAATGCATTCTGGGTGCACACTATTGTGTGTTTTGACGTCGGCCATCTTTGTCGTGTCTCCACAGAGCCCCCACAGATGGGACCGGCCAAGGTGGTGAGGGCGGGAAACCCTCCCAGACCACGAAGAGGAGGAAAGGTAACGTGTGTGCGAGTGAGTGTGTGTGAGAGGGTGCTGTCTGTACTGTTCTGTCTTTGTTCTATGTTCTGATTTTGGAACGTGTGGAACGGGTCTCAACACTGTGGTCTGTTGCGTTGCCAGGTTGGAGAGTGTGTGTTAACGCTGTGGTCTGTTGCGTTGCCAGGTTGGAGATTTCGGGGACGCTAACAACTGGCCGACCCCTGGAGAGATGGTTACCAAGGACATGACGGTGAGTCAGGAGGACGCCAAGAATGTGTCTCTTCCTCTGTCTCTCTCTGTCTCTCTTTGTCTCTCTCTGTCTCTCTCTTTCCCAGTCTGTCTGTCTCTTGGACCAGGTGAGGCTTGGGAGCGTCCTATTGGTGGATGGGATGTTGAGGCAGATGTTAACAACCAATCAGAGTGGGTTCACTCAATGGAAGTACTGGGGTAGCCCCACATGGGTGACCCAGGCTTGCGAAACATGCGACCCCACTGCATTCCCCCTATGTTTATGAGTTTGAGGCTTCTCATTATTTAGTGAAGGGAGGTTACCAGCTGTG
Organism: Mallotus villosus; assembly: GCA_903064625.1. NCBI lineage: Eukaryota > Metazoa > Chordata > Actinopteri > Osmeriformes > Salangidae > Mallotus > Mallotus villosus. The sequence goes on from CAEFZP010002704.1 coordinate 3,535, forward strand.
CTGTTAGACCAGTGACTGGACTTCTCACCTATCCGAGCTGTGACGCGTCTCCTTACATTTAATGTTGCCCAACCCATGTAGCCTAGCTTAGCTAACAACCCATGTAGCCTAGTTTAGCTAAAAACCCATGTAGCCTAGCTTAGCTAATCTCCAAAGTGCTCTGATGGTGGATACAACTCATTTGAGGTCTCAGTAGCTCACTCTATTTTGGACGGCTGGATGTTGGCGCTAGCTTGTCACCAGCAGAATGACCCGACTAACCTCCCATTTTTAGACAAGTGGACGAGGGAGGTCCCTGCTCAGTAATGCCCGGGGAAATGTGGGTCAGGAGAGGCTAGGAATAACCAGGGCTGGGGTAGAGGCTAGGGTAGAGGCTAGGAATAACCAGGCCTGGGGTAGAGGCTGGGGTAGAGGCTGGGGCAGAGGCTAGGAATAACCAGGGCTGGGGTAGAGGCTGGGGCAGAGGAATAACCAGGGCTGGGGTAGAGGCTGGGGTAAAGGCTAGGACTATCAGGCCTGGGGTAGAGGCTGGGGCAGAGGCTAGGAATAACCAGGGCTGGGGTAGAGGCTGGGGCAGAGGAATAACCAGGGCTGGGGTAGAGGCTGGGGCAGAGGCTAGGAATAACCAGGCCTGTGGTAGAGGCTGTGGTAGAGGTAGGGGTCTGTGCCTGGTCCTGGAGGTTCCTGTTAGAGGGATGGCCTTTTAGGGACCCCCCCCTCCCTATAATGATGAGCCCCCCTGGATCTTTGGAGCTATTCTGGTCCCTGAGACACCCACCTTCCTAACATTTCGTGTGCTAAATTACCTCCATCTCTGCTGGTCTCAGTCAGGAAGAAACGAGAGAGGTTTGAGACCTCTCTCCTCTCCTATCGTGAAGCCGGCTAGGGCTTCACCTCAGGTCACATGTTTTAAGGAAAAATGTACCTGTAGAACAATGCCTTTTGAGTTTGAGGTGTGTGTGCAGACTAGGTGTTGGGACAGTGGTGGTGTTTATCCACTGTTGTTGGGTGTAGACTAAGCTGGAGGAGCACCACACCTAAACTATCATCCCCCCTCCCTCCTCCCTCCTCCCCCCCCCTCCCTGCCCCTGAAACTTGATCGCCTCCCCTCTGTCTTCAAGCTACACATGTACTACATTTATACTGTTTCAGCCTGGCAACATGAGACTGCAGTCTGTCTGTCCACCTGTCTGTCTGGTCCCTCTGTCTGTCTGTCTCTGTGTGTCTACCTGTCTGTGTGTCTACCTGTCTGTCTGTGTGTGTCCACCTGTCTGTCTGTGTGTCCACCTGTCTGTCTGTGTGTCCACCTGTCTGTGTGTCTACCTGTCTGTCTGTGTGTCCACCTGTCTGTCTGTGTGTCCACCTGTCTGTCTGTCTGTGTGTCCACCTGTCTGTCTGTGTGTCCACCTGTCTGTCTGTCTGTGTGTCCACCTGTCTGTCTGTGTGTCCACCTGTCTGTCTGTGTG
>CAEFZP010002704.1:10000-21403 GCA_903064625.1 Mallotus villosus
CATCAAGAGGCAGATGTGAGTAGACGAGACACAGCTCCCCCTGCTGGCCAGCTGTGTGCACGGCAGCCTCACTGTGCACCTGCTGGCCACGAGGGAGCATTGCAGTCTAGCGGCAAGCTGTGTGTGTGTTTTAACAGCCCCACCTGCTGGCCAGGTGTGAGAATAGCACTTTAACTGAGTTCAGCAGCCTAAGCCCCTCCCATTCAAGTGCTGGTTGGCCCAATTCTAGACATTAACCTGTGTTGTGTGTTGCTCTTCCCTCCACCCTCCCCTCCACCCTCCCCCCCGTAGCGAGTACTACTTCAGCCTGGACAACCTGGAGCGAGACTTCTTCCTGAGGAGGAAGATGGACGCGGAGGGCTTCCTGCCCGTGGCTCTGGTGGCCAGCTTCCACCGGGTGCAGGCCCTCACCACCGACGTCAGCCTCATCCTGGAGGTACGGAGCGAGGCCGCGGGAGGGCCTCCGTTAGAGTCTGCGGGGCATGGCTGGGCCTCGTGCAGAGGGCTCTTCTGAACGTTCCCCTTCCTCATCTCCCTCCCCTCCTCTTCCCTCTTCCCTCTCCAGGCCCTGAATGGCAGTAAGGAGGTGGAGATCATCGACATGAAGATCCGCCGCAGGGTGGAGCCGGAGAAGTGGCCCCTCCCGGGCCTCACCATGGGGGAGCACGCCGGCCTCGCCATGGGCAACCACGCCATGGGGGACCACGCCATGGGAGATCACACCATGGGGGACCACACCATGGGGGACCACACCATGCTCTCCATGGGCGATCACGCGCAGACTGATTTCTCACAGCTGATCAACTGCCCCGAGTTCATCCCCCGCCAGGCTGTCGACACAGGTACAGACAGCTAGACAGACAGCTAGACAGACAGCTAGACAGACAGCTAGACAGACAGCTAGACAGACAGCTAGACAGACAGCTAGACAGACAGCTAGACAGACAGCTAGACAGACAGCTAGACAGACAGGTACAGACAGGCAGCTAGACGGACGGGTACAGACAGACACAGACAGGTACAGACAGGTACAGACGGGTACATACAGGTACCAGACAGACAGACGGGTACCAGACAGACAGACGGGTACCAGACAGACGGGTACAGTAGAAGGTCAGTGTTCTAGGTCGTGACCCTGCTTCTCTAACCCCCAGGCTCCGCCCCCGGGTCTCCCAGGGCGTCGGCCCCCCTGAAGCAGCGCCCCTCCGAGGAGGGCAGCAACCTGAAGAGCATGCGCAAGGGCCTGTCAGCCAGCCTGCCCGACCTGGACTCAGAGTCCTGGATCGAGGTGAAGAAAAGGCCACGCCCATCCCCGGCCAGGCCCAAGGTGAGACGCCCCACCAAGCCCCCGCTCCTCATCCTGCCCCCGTTCATTCAGCTCCATACTGTGATTCATCCAGATATACGGACGTTTCCATTGGCTTGTGTTCCATTGGCCTCTATGGAGTGTGTTTTATACTGTGTGTGTGTACTGTGTACTGTGTTTGTGTGTGTGTGTGTGTGGTCTCCCAGCCTGTTCATAGTAGTCCCATACACACCTGTCTGCCATCTCTTCACCTGCTTGTCTCCCCTCCATCCCTCCCTCCCCTCCATCCCTCCCTCCATCCTCCCCTTCTTCTCGGGGGGCGTCGACTCACCAGACCCCCTCGTTGCTGCAGAGGGAAGAAGCGCGTTCCCCCGCGTCGTCCAGCCAATCAGGGCTCAGCGCCGCCGCCCCCGGAGCCTCGGCCGCCGCCGCCGCCGGCGCCCCGGCCGGCCGCGAGGACGCGGAGGAGCCGGAGGAGCTGGACTTCATGTTCGACGAGGAGATGGAGCAGATCGACGGGCGGCGGAACACCTTCACCGACTGGTCGGACGAGGACTCCGAGTGCGAGATCGACGACAACGACGTGAACAAGATCCTGATCGTGACGCAGACGCCGCCGTACCTGCGGAAGCACCCGGGCGGCGACCGCACGGGCCAGCACACGTCGCGCTCCAAGCTGACCAACGAGCTGGTGAAGGTGATCAACGACGGCCTGTTCTACTACGAGACGGACCTCTGGGACGACACGTACGAGCCCGAGTACGCCACCATCAAGGTGGGTGTCCGCGCGCGCGCGCACGTGCGCGCACGTGCTCTCGCACACACACTCTTACACACACACACACACTCACTCTCTTACACACACACACACACGCGCAACACCTGCTGTCCAAGCTTCCTTCACAACAGTGAAGGTCAGGTTGGATGGGGGTGTTGGTGGGGGGGGTGGGGGGTGTTGGTGAGATAGAGGTTGGTCAGGAAGGTGGATGAACAAGGTTCTCTGGATCAAAACCTAAAAGGTTTTCAGCTCGTCGGCTCTGTTAGTGACGAGCAAACCTGAGAACTTCCACACTGCTTCTCACACACTCCCTAGTTACCTCTGTGTGTGTGTACACTCCCTAGTTACCTCTGTGTGTGTACACTCCCTAGTTACCTCTGTGTGTTTGTCAGTCAGTCGAAAGAGCTATAGGTTCTTATGCTCGGAAAGACAATTCGGAAAAGTTCACCGATACATGACTTAGGTGGGCTATTCTGACAGGTTCCAGGTTGTGTGTGTGTGTGAGAGAGAGGTGTGTGTGTGTGTGTGTGAGTCAGAGAAGAGGGGGGACTATAGTGTTTCTGGATGAGGCAGACCACAGAATGCTCCATGCGGGGGTTTGTTTGCGCGGCGTCCATTGTGGCTCCGTCGGCCCCATTGTCCAGTTTCACGTGCCCGCCGGGCTCCAGGGCTGTGTGGAACACCGGGGCGTGTTTATAAAGAGGGCCGGGCCCCCCCCGCCCCAGCCCTGGGCAGGCAGGAGACTGGGGGAGGAGCAGCATGGAGCATCACACGCCGAGGATCACTTGGGTCAGGATGGAGGACAACGTGAGTGTTCCTGGCCTCCGCGTGAGGGACCTGGGGGACGGGACGGGGACGGGAGGGGGACGGGAGGGGGACGGGGACTTGAGGACAGTGGGCAGGGCGCTCGTGTGGTAGTATGGACTTTTATTGAATTTTTTGGGGAGTGACCTCAGGGAGACCTGAGAGATGTTTTAGACCGTTTTACTGTTTTTGATTTTTGATAGTTTTTCTACTGGCAGTATCTCTGTGTGTCCATGTCTGTGAAGATCTGCAGGAGTTGGCTGGTTGCTGTGATAGTCGGCACGGTCGATGAGAGAAGTGACGACATCTGTTAGCTGGTTTAGGAGACTGTCGGACTGTTGTAGCGAGGTGTGTGTGTGAATGTAAAGGTTAATAAGCCAGCTTTGGTGGCCAGGTCTTGTTGCCGTGGTTTCAGTCACAACCCCTTTGACGTTTGATTCCACTGTTTCCCGAGCAACTTGAAACGTTTCAGAATTGTCCTGTTTGTTGATGTCAACAATGAAAGAGTTTGGGGGAGATTTTAGAGCATTCTAGAGCAATTTCTGTGCCTCTAGATACAGTCTTATTACCAAACTAAGGAATCTATTACTGGACAGCAATCATGTTTTTAGAATTGACTCCAATCCGAGTCGAATCCAGGTTTAAACCAGTGTTGTAGTCGTTTATTGACACTGTTTGTGTGTGTGTGTGTGTTTGCAGCAAGAGGTGGAGGCCTTCAAGAAGGTTCACCTGATCAGCAGAGAGCAGTTCGACTGTCTGACCCCCTGAACCCCCGGTCGACCCCAACCAGGAGGTTCCTCCAGGGCCACCCAAACCACAGAAGAGTAAGTACACACACACACACACACACACACAGCAAAGACCCCCCCCAAACACACACACACACACACACACACACACACACAGCAAAGACCCCCCCCAAACACACACACACACACAGCAAAGACCCCCCCAAACACACACACACACACACACACACACGCACAGCAAAGACCCCCCCCAAACACACACACACACACACACACAGCAAAGACAAACACACACACACACACACAGCAAAGACAACACACACACACACACACACACAGCAAAGACCCCCCCACACACACACACACACAGCAAAGACCCCCCCCACACACACACACACACACAACCCGTGAAGTTAGAAGGTATTGGCTCTCTGGAGGCTAACGTGTGTGTGTGTGTGTGTGTGTGTCCAGTTCCCACAGACGCCCTTGCTAACGTGTGTGTGTGTGTGTGTGTGTCCAGTTCCCACAGACGCCCTGGCTAACGTGTGTGTGTGTGTGTGTGTGTGTGTGTGTCCAGTTCCCACAGACGCCCTGGCTAACAAGCTGTTTGGCGCTCCGGAGCCCTCCACCATGGCCCGCTCTCTCCCCACCACGGTGCCCGACTCGCCCAACTACCGCAGCGCCCGCACGCCGCGCACGCCTCGCACGCCCCACCGCAAGGACTCGGCCGTGACGCCACGCTTCTACCCCGTGGTGAAGGAGAGCCGGCCGGTCGACGCCAAGGTAAAGATGGCCGCCTGCCCGGCCACTGAAGACTGACTGGAATTAGAGAGAAAAAGTTTTAAAAAAAAACATTTATTTTAAATGTATAAAAAAAAATATTGTGGGGTTTTTATTTCAGTAAGCCTTTGATTCCACCTTTTATATTGTCGTTTAGTTACTCTTATCATTATTTTTTAAGAGTATTATTATTTAGTATTTCCTCCTTCCTTGAGGACGGGGGAAGAGAGGGAGGCATGTAGCTGTGTGTAGAAGCATGATCTCCACCCCTCCCCCACCCCACCACTGAGGTGTCCCTCTGACCCGTCTCCCCCCTCCCTCCTCTCCAGACCCCCAGGAAGAGGAAGACTCGCCACAGCTCCAACCCCCCCCTGGAGTGTCACGTGGGCTGGGTCATGGACTCCCGCGAGCACCGCTCACGCACCGCCTCCGTCAGGTACGAGATCGCCGTGACGACGCCCACGCCCCCCAAAGCCCCTCCCTCTGGGTGGCGAGGGGGTAGGGTGTCGTGTCTAGGAGCCGTCTGGCTTTTATCTCATGTACTGCTTAATGGGGATTCCTTAAGGGACTCAAGGGAAAAACGTGTTGGATGTGTGTTGGTGTTGAGCCTCTCTCCTCCCCCCCCTCGCAGCTCCAACGCCAGCCCCTCCGAGGGCACCCCCGCCCTGGGGAACTTCGGCTGCACCCCCCAGTCCCTCCCCAAGTTCCAGCACCCCTCCCACGAGCTGCTCAAGGAGAACGGCTTCACGCAACACGTTTATCACAAGTACCGTCGGCGCTGCTTAAACGGTACGCACACACACACACACACACGCACACACACACACACACGTAAACACACTCATAAGCACACACACGCACACACACACACACGTAAACACACTCATAAGCACACACACACACACACACACACGTAAAACACACTCATAAGCACACACACACACACGTAAACACACTCATAAGCACACACACACACACGTAAACACACTCATAAGCACACACACACACACGTAAACACACACACACACACACACGTAAACACACACACACCCTGGCCCTGACAACATAGACCTCTCTAGTTAAACGAGAGAACTCACACAATCATTCACACAATCATTCTCAGTCACGCAACATTTACTGGCAACACTCACCTTTAACACAAATCCTCTCCACCCACCACTGACCTCCCTACATTGTCTGCCCCGTCACCCATTCACCCGACTGTGTTGTCACAATGTCCTTCTGACCTCTCTCCCCCCCCCCTCGTCGGCCAATCACAGAGCGCAAGCGGCTGGGCATCGGCCAATCGCAGGAGATGAACACGCTGTTCCGCTTCTGGTCGTTCTTCCTGCGGGATCACTTCAACAGGAAGATGTACGAGGAGTTCCGTCAGCTGGTGGTGGAGGACGGGAAGGAGGGCTACAGGTGAGGAGAGGGGGAGAGAGGGAGGGGGGGAGAGGGAGGGGGGGAGAGGGAGGGGGAGGGAGGGTTACAGGTGAGGAGGGAGAGAGAGAGAGGAAGGGGGGGAGGGTTACAGGTGAGGAGGGAGAGAGGGAGGGTGGGGGTGTTACAGGTGAGGAGGGAGAGAGAGGGATATGAGGGAGGAGCAACGATGTATGGAGAAATGTGAGACGTGAGGGAGAGGAGAAGGAAGTATATTTCCTCAGGTAACTAACTAACTGTGTGTGTGTGTGTGTGTGTGTGTGTCAGGTATGGTCTTGAGTGCTTGTTCAGGTACTACAGCTACGGCCTGGAGAGGAAGTTTAGACCGGACATCTTCAAGGACTTCCAGGAAGAGACCATGAAGGACTACGAAGCTGGTGAGTCCTCACACACACACACGCACACGCACGCACACACACACACACACACTCACACTCACACACACACACACGCACACGCAGCCTGTGTGGTGCTTGACTGCCGCGTGTCCCTCCTGCCTCTCCACAGGCCAGCTGTACGGCCTGGAGAAGTTCTGGGCCTTCCTCAAGTACTCCAAGAACAAGAACATGGAGATCGACGCCAAGCTGCAGGAGCACCTCGGCAAGTTCAAGCGGCTCGAGGACTTCAGGATCGACGCCAGCAGAGACGACGTGAGTGGAGGCGACCGCAGCAGCGCAAACGAGCACTCGGGATTCTGATGTTACAGAGAGGGCCGTGTGATTGGATGAATGTGAAATGATTTGGGAAATTAGATAGATAGATTGTTTTGTTTACTTTATTCACTGCTTTTGTGGAAATTGTTCTAAGCGATGAATTTAGATGTTACCAGCACAGTAAAGAGGGAGGTGTGTGGTGCTGAATAAGGCAGGGTAGCATAAAGGACCCATGTTTACGAGAACGTGACCGATACCTTCTCGAAGGTGACGTGAGGTCACACGTTACCAGTCCGTCCTGACCTCTAACCTCTAACCTCTGACACCCCACACAGCTCCCGATGGAGGACGGAGGCCGTAAGCGACACTCTTCCAGCGGGGACGGACGCCGCCGCCACCCCTCCCAGGGCTCCAGCCGCCCCCACAGCCAGACGGGCCACGCCCCTCTCGCCCCCCTCATCCCGCCGCCGCACGCCAGAGACGACGCCAAGCCCGGCGGCCCCAGAGCCAATCAGGACGCCAAGCCGCCAAAGTAAAACCCCGCCCACATCTCCCCGAGGGGGTTCGTCCTGGACCTCTGGGATCGTCGACACGCTGTCTTCTTCTGCTTCCCCCGTTTATCCCCGCTGCTGTGGGGGGACGGGGGGGAGGCGACTCAGCCGATTGGTTAGTTGGACGCCGTCGTGAGCGTACTGGGGGGCGGGGGGGGAACTGACTTCCTGGCGACGGACGCAGCTCACGATGTAGTAACCACGACAACGAAAGCAAATCACGGCTCTTCCATTTTTATTCTTTTTTCCTTTTTTTTTATTTTATTTTTAATTTTTAAAAGCGACGTTTTACTTTTCGTGTGTGTGAGTCCTGTGTAGGCAGACGGAGAGAGAGGGGGCCTGATGTGGATGGAATGATCCAGAGTTCCACGATGACAGTTTGTCCCAATTTTTTTTTCTCCGCTGCGAAACCCATGGCTTCTCCGCTGGTTACGATGTGGGGATGGGCATGTTTGACTTCTTTGAATTTTTGGGAGGATGTTTGATGGCGACTGCAAATCTCGTTCCCCCCCCACCAGCACACACACGCCCCTCTCTCTCGCTGGACCCACGCCCCTCCCATCCGATCAACAACTTCCTGTTAGCTGCCAGACGAAACATCTTTTTATCGATCTTTTTTTGTTGTTTTGGGGCAGAATAGGACATTGTAAACCTTTGATGAAATGAACATTAGATTGGTTTAGGGCTGCTAAACTTCCAGGAAGAAGAAGAAAGAAAAAAAAGATAAAGATAAAATAAAACCAAATGATCAAAGAGTAAACACAAAAAAAAACTCAAAAGAATTACTCCCTGAGCTACAAATTAAATTGAAAGTTGCCTTATTTTAACGGGAATCCTGCTTGGCTTGCGCCCGCCTCCTTAATGTATATCGATTGTACAGCGTCTCAGTTGTTAATATGCAACCAACCACACCTACAGGACTGGGCCACACAGCCGACGACCCCCCCCCACCTCCTGCCCACGTTCCCCAACCTGATCTGCCAAACCATCTCCACCCCCCTCCACCATTCTGAGCTGTCCTTGTGTCATAATGGTCTGTTACAAAACCCCCCCCCCTGACCCCTGACCTGTGTGTAGACGTTAGTGTCCGGGCGGGCTTCCCCTCCACCCCCAGCACCTCGCCCGTAAAGACAGCCTGCATCCATCCATCCGTTGTACTCATCCGACACCCAACCCATCCATCCATCCGACTGGTCGCCGTGGCTACAGGACAGCAGTCGCCACCTCATCCGGATTACTTGAAGACTCAAAGACTATTACCGATGCGGCGCGGTACAGGTGCTAGGAGGGGGGGGGGAGGGGGGGGGTGTTGGGGGCGGTGCCGGTTTACCCCCGGCTAAACTGACGCCCTGGCTGATGTAGGACATCCCGTCACTCGCTCTCTCTCTGTCTCTCTCTCGCGCTCCCTCTCTCTCGCGCTCCCTCTCTCAGTCTTACTCGCACGCCATTCTCACTAATGGAAGCGTGGTAAAAAACAAAGCAAGATCAGCTGAACGTGGACACACTGTCTCTCTCAGACACACACACACACACACACACACACACACACACTGCTTCGTGTCTTGCCTCTGAGAGAACACGCCTGTGCTTCGCTTGGAGAAGGTCTCCCTCAAGATGACCATTGACTCCTCCCTCCAACAAGCCTGTTTTGTTCTGGATCCTTCCGAAGACCGGTCAGATGAACTTCTACTAAGTTAGCGCTGTGGAAGACCTAATCCTTATTCCACACCAATACTGATATAACGATATCAAAACATTAGTGATTTAGGGTTTTCTCTGTTAATGTAAATGTGAATCGTATCAGAAGAAGAGAATTGACGCCATTTCCCAGCTACTGGTTTCATTGTTAATAGATCAGAGTATATAATTTGCCTTACATGTGTACTACGTACAATATTTGTCTTTTTTTTCCCCATTTCTTTTATTAAGTCTCTTTGACGAATTGTTGTTTTATTGCTTTTTAAAAATTCTTTGCTGTGTTTCTAGCAATGCTTCAGGGGGTTTCTTCAGCGCGTATCGTTAGAACAGCCGAGGACTTCCAGCAACATACATCTCTGGGGGGAAAACCGAGACTACTGGGCCTTTTTCATTCAAAACAAATTAAAATAAATGAGTTGGACAATTTCGAGTGAGGAACAGAGGGGGGGTAACATTTAATATGCCGCTGTAAATTTGAGCCTTCTGTTTTTCACTTGAAATTGTCAACTTTTTTTGTATTTTTTATAAATGTGAAAGGTGCAGTGGTCTTTTCTTCACCTGCCAGAGCTGTACTACAGTAAAGGGAAGAGGGAGGGGGAACAAATTGAGGGCGTAAACTGTCATTCAGTCTACGAAACAACATTACAATCATTGTTGATTAGCGGGGATTTTCTTTTTTTATCGTTTTCTTCGTGAATTTTGTTTACAGACTGCGCGGCGTCGAGGCGAGGCGACCGTTTGAGGGGCTCGCGCTCGACCGCAGTCGAAAACCGTCTTTGAATTGTATGATGAGCCAAAGTATTAGGTTGATGGTTGGACCCACACCCTCGCCTCCCTTTAAAACATTTTAAATACACGTTAAGAAAGAACTCTAGTGTAAAATGTCCTTTTTCCAAAACATTTATTTTATATGATAGAAAAACGAGTAAATCTTAATTGGCGACTTTCCGGACTGAAGTTAAAACTCATGTTGTTCTTGCTGGAGGCCAAGAATGCTGATTGGCTGATGGGTGTTCCCCAACCCCGTGTTAGAATGTTCAGTTGTCTCGTCCGACTGTTCGTTTGGTTCTGGTTTCGTCTTTCGTTGTTCGAAGATGAGAAGAGAAGAGAAAAACAACGAGAGCTTTGTGAGAAAGGACTTTTTTTTTCTTCTTCTTCTGGGCTCAACTCGAGGGATCTGCAGGTTCTATTGAAAATGCTTCTATGATTTGATGATGAAAATTCCTCAGTTGTTTTGTCAAGGAATAAAAAACTTGGGGTGGGGGAAAAAACTCAAACAAACTTCAGTTGTTACCCCGTGCTAGTGAATCAATGTTGACACATTGTATGTGGTTATGGTCCAGGGTTGGGTTGGTGAAGGGGAGAAGAATCTTCCAGTCAGCTATGTGTACGCCCCCCTCCCTCCCCCTCTCCTCTCTCCCCCCTCAGTGACTGTCATCGCTGCCCTCCTCCCTCCCTCCTCCCTCCACCCTCCTCCCTCCTCCCTCCCCCTACTCATCCTGGAAAAGCGCTAGGGATGAGGTCGGGTGGGTGAGGGCGTGTGGGTGAGGGCGTGGTCGGGGCACCAGCCAACTAGGTACAGACACTGTAGAGCTGCAGAGACACCACTGAACACTAGGGGGCGGTATGCCTGGTGGACTGCAGTATCGCTAGGACTGTGCCTGATGCTGAAGGAGGAAGAGGGGGATGAGAGATGAAAGTTGGACGTAGCCCAAACTGGGGGTTCCGAGGATCTAAATGGCTATGGTATCTGGAGACTGAAAAAAAGGACATACAAATCCATAAAGCCATATAATAGCTGTTTATGAACCATTAAAATGTTAATAGTTCATCATCATAATACCCTAGGCTTGTCATGAGAGAAAAAAAAGATGAAAATTAAGAAAAAGGAACAAAAAAATATATAAAATGGAAAAATGTAAAATACTTGAATGAGATGTATTATAACATTTAATATTCATAATATCTGCTTTGTAGGCTGATGTGATTCGCTATTAGTGTTATTTGTAATTTGTAGTAATTATGCTTTTCCTTAATAAAGAAAAAAAATTCACAAAACGGACAAAAAAAACCTTAAAGACTAGTTGTTGTGTTGTCATTTCCCTCAGTGTATTGTGTTTGACATGCTGTATTGGACAGTTAATTGAAGTGTGACGGGGAAAGAATGGAGAGGGAGGAAGACATGAAGGCTGGATTTGAACCCAGGCTGTTGCGGCACTGTCACAGTTTTCATAGCATGCACACTAACCCAGTGTGCTAACAGGGGAGCACTGTATTCTTCTGGTTTTCTGACACCGTAACTCTGCAGGTTTTACAACTAGATAAGTCAATGTCAAATTTAAAAGTTGACTGGAGATCGTTAAGATCCCTGATACCTCAATGGGTAAGGATGTGGGCTGCAGTGTGAGGGGTTTTGTGTTCAAATGTGGCCGAAGGATCGTCGTACAACTTGCTCCTTGCAGAAAAGGTCTCTTTAATGACCTCACACTTAATCTCAAGAATGTATGTTCAACGAGTTCATATATGCTTGTGTCCCTGATGGCTCAGTGGATAAGCATGTGTACCATGAGTGTTAAGGGTCTTGGGTTCAAATCCCATAGAAGGCTGCATTGGTCTTTCCTTGCAGAAACTGTCTCTTTAA